>OX438776.1:18374035-18963971 GCA_949316455.1 Acleris holmiana | reverse complement strand
TTCAAAACTAGTGAACTTTAACTTATGGTGGGAAGGACCTGAATGGTTGAAAACTTGGACAGAGGACAGCTCCCTGAAAACTGAAACATATAGAACAAATAACGAAAAAGTGTACGAGTGTAACGTTGCGTCACAGAAACGTGACGACACCGAAGACGTCATCAAACAAATATTAGAACGATGCAGCACAATGTCACGTGCGACTCGATGTGTCGCGTGGGTATTACATTTCACAACAAAGCTACGTAATAAAACCCAAGCAGCGAATGTGACTCATTTAACTAACGAGGAATTAAACGAAGCAAATCAGCGCATCATCAAGACAATTCAGCGAGAAAACTTCTCAAAAGAAATAGAAGATCTGAAGAAAGGGGAATCGGTGAACAAAAACAGCAAGATTTTGAACTTGACACCATTTCTCGACGAACAAGGAATCTTACGAGTAAAAGGGCGTTTACGTCACTCAGCCCTCCCCGAAGAAACAAAATACCCCATAATCCTACCACACAGTGACCACTTTACTCAACTTGCAATAAGCCTCGCGCACAAGCAAGTGTTACACGGCGGAGCCCGCCTAACCCTCGGACAAACAAGACAGAAATATTGGATTATTGGAGGGAACCGCGCTGTCAAAGGCTTCATAAGGCGTTGCGTCATATGTGTGCGATTTAAAAGCACGAAAAATGAGCAAATAATGGGAAACTTACCCAGCGCAAGAGTGACTCCATCCCGTCCCTTTACGCACACTGGCGTAGACTTCACGGGCCATATCAATGTCAAACTCAACAAGGGACGGGGTGTAACTACAAGCAAGGGATACATAGCCCTATTTATATGCCTATCTACAAAAGCCGTGCATATCGAACTGGTATCCGACTTAACTTCGCAATCATTCTTGGCAGCCCTAAAGCGTATGTGCGCCAGAAGGGGTACACCAAAACATATCTATTCAGACAATGGAACGAACTTCAAAGGAGCCGCCAAAATCTTACAAGAGGAATTTAAGGCATATGAAACTTTGTCATCACCCGAATTCTTCAAAGAAGTCAACAGACTTCAAATACAGTGGCACTTCCTGTGTCCACGATGGCCATCAGCAGCCGGAATCTGGGAAGCAGCAGTCAAATCCCTGAAGCAAAGTCTAGTAAGGGTCGTCAAAGATGAAAAATTAACATTTGAACAATATACGACCCTCCTAGCTCAGATCGAAGCCTGTTTGAACAGCAGACCACTTTGCCCGATGACAGAAGACGTGGACGACCTGGACTACTTGACACCAGGACACTTCCTAACAGGAACCCCGATGATGTCACTGCCCCGAGAAGATCTCACCGAACAGAACTTTGATCTTCGCAATAAGTGGAAACGAGTCGAACTCATGCATCAGCATATTTGGAATCGATGGTCAAAGGAATATTTACATCAACTGCAAACAAAAAGCAAATGGCGGAACCCTAAAGAAAATATACAAAAGGGCGACTTAGTCCTTGTAAAGGAAGATAACGTGCCCCCCGGAAGATGGGCCATGGGCCGCGTGTTGGACCTACACCCAGGTGCCGACGGGTACGTCCGAGTAGTTACGCTCAAGACACAGGCCGGCAACTTTAAACGCCCAATCGTGAAACTAGTTCCACTTCCGAAAGAAAGCATAACTTGGCCTGTGCAAAGCGACGATAAACAACAAAACATGCTGCCTGAAACAAAGAACACTGACCTACGTCAACAGCAGCGTGAAACGAAAAAACACAGAGGCAAATTGGGCAGTCACGTGACAACAGTCTTATTTGCATTAGTGACCTTATTCACTTGTGTAAACACACAACCAACTCAATATTACAATACTACACCGATTGAGGGCAACAGACCCTTATACTTCGACAAAATGGGAAGTCTTCAGCTTATCCACGACGAATGGACACTGTTGGTGTACTACAATCTAACTACGTACTGGCAAGGAACTGATAAAATCAAAAAATACATAAACAATTTGGACAGTATTTGCGAAAGATTAGAAAAACAGCCGTGCAAACCCACTATAGCCCAACTACAACACGAAATACAGCAAATCACGGATTACAACAGCTTACTACTAAGCCAACATTTGAATAGAAAGAAGAGAGGCTACTTCAACGGAGTCGGGAACTTGGCTCATACTCTCTTCGGAGTATTAGATGAAAACTTTGCGGACAAATATCAAGATGATATCGCAAAGATCCAGGAGGACGAAAACTACTTGTTACTACTCTTGAAAAACCAAACAAGCATCGTCGAAACTGAAAATAATATAATCAAAAACAATGAAAATTTCATGAAGAACCAACTAGAAAGTATACATAAATACATAGAAACAACAAACATCACCTTGGAGAAAATTGTTTACAGGGTTCAAACAATGTTAACTATGAACGATTTGAACGCAGCATCCCTCACGGCAAGCTTGATCCTATGGAACTTAAAACGAACGCAAGATACCCTACTGAACACCCTTACAAACATACACAACGGACACTTAGATGTTCATCTCCTAACTCCCAAGCAACTAGTAAATCAAATAAACACAATCGCTGCAAGAATATCTAAACGCCTGACGCTACCAGTAAAGAACGTAGAAGAAAACATTAAGGACGTTTACAAACTCCTTTACGTCAGAGCGCGAGTGACCTCATCGTATCTGCTCTTGGAAGTCCACATTCCACTTATAAGCGATGACGAATACAACGTCTATCGAATCCTGCCTCTTTTGATGCATGGACCCAACATAGAAACCTTAGCCGTCGTACCATCATCAACACATATTGCAACCAACTTTGGAAAAGAAACTTATATCATGATCGAAGGAAAAGACCTAGAACAATGCACAAAAATGAAAGATGATAATTATATTTGCAATTCAAACTATCCCGTCTACAACTTACGCAACGAAAATGCACCATGTGAAGCAGAAATCCTCGGTCAGCAAACAAGCCGGCACTGTCACATTACAAAGTTTAATTGCAGTGACGCCTGGATCAAGTTACATAAACGCAACCGATGGCTTTATTTATGTTGTAGCACGTGCCACGCGCGCGTACTATGCAACGGTCAAATAACATCAACAAAGATAACAAATACCGGGACTATCGACTTGAACAACGGGTGCATATTACAGAAAAAGGATTCAACTCTCTTCGCTTACAATCATTTTGGAAGCACGGTGAAGCTTGAACCAGACGTACCGGACATGCCGGATGTAAATCTTCACCTGAATGAAGACATGAATTTTAATCTCAGTAGTATCATACTACCACCAATCTCGTTTAACGAAACTGAGGAACACAACCAGCTAGATAAAAAACTGCAAATCCTGAAACAAAATGAAAAGCTTCCCGTTGCTGAGATAACTTCCCATGACATACACCAATATTTTGTCTTGTATTTCCTGGTGGTGGCAGCCATCGCTACAGCGATCTATATCACAGTGAGACGCTGTCAGCAGAAGATTTTGAAGCTAAAAATACCGGCGGAGATGCAGGAAACACAGCTGGAGATGCGGAATAAATCATCACCCCAGCAGAACCCGATAGCACGATCTCGACAACCGCAAAAGGAAGAGCTTGAGATGCGGGAACAAGTGAACCCCGTCTACCAAGAAATCCAACGCCCCAAACGGCCAATACGACGAATGTTCAATTTGGATTCTGATTAACTTTTATTATTAATTTTGTAACTGTACAGGTCGCTCTATCTCTTACGATGTCGTCTTATCTCTTCTCATCTCCCCTTGCCCTTGGCAGCATGTACGGTCCAACACCGCACAGTCATTTTAGCCTACTACGCGCTCTACTTTTTACATGCGTCATACATGCTATAAATGTATGTTATTCGCATTATTCATTTGCACTCCTAAAAACAACGTCAGAGGTAGTCGACCTAGCTAATCAGCTGTAACACGTCTCTATAACAATAAACCTATAACTTTGGAGTGACGGGTTTAACTTAAAACTATTATTTGTGTACCGGAGCTTTTACTGAAACTCGGTAGCGGCTCCTACAAGATCGAACCCGGGACAGCTTAGGCGAAGTTTCTAGGCCGACCACGTCGTCAATTGATATTGAATCAACTCAGAATGGAAGGTAATGAAATATACTGACTTTATCACCGCCAAGTGTCCCACAAACTTAACGCTATTCACAAAACAACATGGAAATAATGTCGTAAGCGAAACGTTTATGAAAAACGAAATAAACCTCGTTTAGTAAACCTGAACCGACCGGTCCTGCGTTCATAGACTTGCATTACTTCAAATTAAGACATGGCTCCAAAGATGTTACCAGGAAACCATCACTTACTAAGTGATGAAGAGTGCTCAAGTTTATGCAATGCACATATTAAAAGTTGTCAGTTTGACAGAGTTACGTTACGGGTGCTGTTTGTGAGGTCCGGCGTATTCACGTTGTAAGGACTGGTTCTTCAGTTAATTATTCTAGTTATGGCTTTTGACGTATAGACCTCGTCGTGTTGTTCTCCTATAGTCATTATTTTAAGTTTCATATAAATAATAAAATAAATAAATAAATCACAGGACAATGTCACACAAATTGAACTAGTCCCAAACTAAGCTCTAGGCTTGTACTATGAGTACTAGACAACGATAAACTTACTTACATAGAGAAATATATACTTAAATATATAGAAAACATCCAAGACTCAGGAACAAATACTCGTGCTCATCACACAAATATTTGCCCTTACCAGGATTTGAACCCAGGACCCCTAGCTACGAAGGCAGAGTCACTACCAACTAGGCTAGCGTGTCGTCATATTATTAACCTTACATTTGTACTGATTATATTTGTGCTAGTTTTAATTATTATTATTTATTACTTTATTGATTACTTGTAATGTAACTTACTTTTAAGTATTATTCTAATTTATGATTAAAAAAACCGGCCAAGTGCATGTCGGACCACGCACTGTGAAGGGTTCCGTAGCTGGGATGAACGTTCATGGTTGAAATACATTTTTTTTTTAAATTAAAATCTCAAAAACTACACAGCGTATCGTGTTCAAAACAATTTTGGTTGGAAGTATTTCGTATGTTCTACTACTGTAATTTTTATTAGAATGTTCTATTTAACAGTTCAAAAGCTACCCACCCGGACAGAATTTTTACGACTTTAGAAGCGTATATCTCGCCAACTGTTCACTTACGTAAAAAAGTCACTTAGAAACCTCTGTATCATTTTGGCAGGCTGATGTAAATCGAAAAAAAAATTTTCGTCCCCTAGTTACATGTATGCCACCCCTATTTTTTTTATTTTTTTCAATTTTACGACATCATTGTATAGCGGTTCATAGAATACATCTATCTTCCAAATTTCATTTATATAGTGCCAATAGGCTCTGAGTAAAATCGCTGTGACATACAGACGGACAGACGGGCGGACGGACAGACGGACATGACGAAATTATAAGGGTTCCGTTTTTGCCATTCAGCTCCGGAACCCTAAAAATGACGTTTCTCGCAGCGCTTCTCCTCAATGATAGTCTTGTCCGAAGCGCTAGTAGATTCACTTCATATTACCGACGTGAAAAAGAACCCTCTTGTAACCTGAATAAACATTTTTAATTTTCTAACTCGGCTAAAATTGCATCAAAGAGGATCAAGCTAAGCCACGTGGCACTCAAGGAATGCTACTTTAGTGATGGACCATATCACAGGGATCTTTACCACCATTCTTCCTCTTTCACCTATTGCCAAGGAGCAGTGTTCCCATAATTATGTTCCAGTATAAGGTTAACATAACCGGTGTCGTCCTGAGGGTTGGTATTACCAGTCTTGAGATTGCAGATGTCTTTGAGACTCAGAGTGACCCTGCCTTCGAAGCCAGCTGTCCTGGGTTCAAATCCCGGTAAGGGCAGATATTTGTGTTTTCCTGAGTTGTGGATGTTTTCTATGTATTTAAGTATGGAATTCTCTGTATAAGTATGTTTATCGTTGTCTAATACCAATAGTACAAGAGCTTAGTTTGGGACTAGTTCAATTTGTGTGAGATTGTCCCCTGATGTTTATTTATTTACCTATTTACTATTTGTTAAAAAAAATATGGTAATGAAAAGGCACACGAGCACTCACGCCACCTGATGGTAATTGGAATCTGAGACCCATAGACATTTGAATTCTCAAGACTATAATCCTTAGACCTCAAATGCGTTGCCAACCCTGAGGACAAAGATGGAATGCCTGTATGCTAGTATTTTCACCGGTTGTCTTATCCCCACACCGCAACACAACAATGCGAACACTGTTGCTTGGCGGGAAACGATCTTGACTTAGATGCTCATCTCAAGCGTCAAAAATGTCAGTTTTTATGATTTCTACTTTGACGTGTGTCTTGACACCAGCATTTCAGCCAAGATAATTGCCAACCATCAGGACGATTTCACTGTTCATCTTACCCTCACACCAGAACACAACAATGCAGCAAGCACTTTACAGGTTAAAGAAGACAAACCCTGCACTAGATCCTCTTTCCATTTAATAATAATATCACAGCACAATGTCACACAAATTGACCTAGTCCCAAATTAAGCTCTAGGCTTGTACTAACTAGACAACGATAAACACACTTATATAGCGAAATATATACTTAAATAGATAGAAAACATCCAAGACTCAGGAACAAATACTCGTGCTCATCACACAAATATCGGCCCTTACCGGGATTTGCACCCAGGACGCCTTAGCTTCGAAGGCAGGGTCACTACCAGCGAGGCTACCGTGTCGTCGTTAATGTATCTAATTCACTGTATTTCCAATACAACCAGGGAATCAAATCAAGGTGGTAATATAATAAATTATTGTATAAGTGAGTATGTATGTACTACGGCACGCAATAACCCCATTCAGGTGCTAGTCCTACCTTCAGTTCCGTTAATAATCTTAACGTCGAATGTGTAATTTCCTGTTTAAGCCCGACAGTTTTAACAGATGTATCAGCAAACTTAAAGTAGACCATCTAAAATGACTCATCACACATAATAATTCCTATAGTAAATAACACCTTGTGGCTACTGCGAAGAGTTGAAAATGGAAGGCTGTTAATTGCAGGCGAGCCCTTTCGCCTCGGGGCAGTGTTGGGCAAGCGAGTTGAGGTAAAAGTTCGTACGACAGACACACGGGCAGCCGGAGGTGGTGTAACCATAACAAATGTGACCTGGCAGCGATGCCAGTGTGAATTGGCTCCTACTTAAATGAATCGCTTCATTTTATGGCAAATGAAATGTTTCTCAGGAAGAGGATTGTTGACGACACGTTGGCATACGTAGACTCTGCTTCGAAGCTTGGGTCTTGGGTTCAAATCCCGGTAAGGGCAGATATTTGTGTGATGAGCACGAGTACTTGTTCCTGAGTCTTGGATGTTTTCTATGTATTTAAGAATATATTTCTCTATATAAGTAAGTTTATCGTTGTCTAGTACCCATAGTACAAGCTTAGAGCTTAGTTTGGGACTAGGTCAATTTGTGTGACATTGTCCTGTGTTTTTTTTTTATTATTTATTTATTGTTGATTTAAATTTAGATCAAAGCCTCTTTTCCGGCTAAGCAGGAACCATACGATATCGTTATGATTAGGAAATGCAAATAACCGGTTAAAACCGGTTATTAACCGTCTTTTTAATACTAAATTCGGTTATTAACCGGTTATTTGCATTCCCTGGTTATGATATTGTTAACGTTATATACTTGCTCCTGCAGACAAATGAAAAATACCTATACCTTATTTACCTAAACAAGATAATGCTAGAAAAGTGACGAAGCATTACATCAGCTATAAGGGCGGTCTAGACGTATTGGATGAGTTTAAATTGCGGCCAAAAGTTCAGTCAACATCTGTCTCCCGTGCGGTGCGGACGTGTGTTGAGTTCTCTCATTTGAATTAATATTTTGAACATTGACCTGCGGGGTTATTACATAGCTATGCAGTTAAATTTACGCTGAGAGATAGGGATAGAGCTATATAAACTGTATAGCTATGTCATAATTTATTTATTTAATCTTTATTGCATAAAAGAACACACTTAATATACAAAAGGCGAACTTAATGCCGTAAGGTATACTCTACCAGTTGACCTTTGGGCAAAGCAGATTGTAGTGGCGGTGCAACATAAGGTCTAATTAATACACATACACTTACATATCAATAAGCTCCCCCTGGCTTGTTTATTGGATTGTTCCTCAATTATTTTCTGACCTGGCTCATTAATTGGACTGTTTCCAGTTTGATCAGTATTTTGGCTCCTTTACTGCACTGTTTTTGTATACTCTAAATAGATAGATAACATGGACCATAAATGATTTACAAAATGACATTCTATACAGAAGCAGGATAAGACAATAAAGGTGAATTCGAGGTGGACATACTGTAATAAAATTAATGTAAACTTGCTTGAGTGACTAATAATATCCGTATCCAAATAATTAATTCAACCAGCTCCCGAATTTATTTAGTAACGACGAGATATCACTTTCGCAATATTCTAAGATTTCGAATTAAAACAACACCTTTTGTGTGAGGAGGACGAGTATTTGTTTCTGAGTCTTGGATATTTTCTATGTATTTAAGTATACATTTCTCTATATAAGTAAGTTTATCGTTGTCTAGTACCCATAGTACAAGCCTGGAGCTTAGTTTGGGGCTAGGTCAATTTGTGTAACATTTTCCTGTAAAACATTATTTTTTTAAACTTTAAAAGGTCCTGCTTAAAATCCCGAGTGACTAACGCCTCCAAGCTCACTACACGATGTCGCGTCGCGCGGCGCAAGCGCATATAAGCGCGTACGCACCGGCCGCGGCCACATACGCACCTCGCGCGCGGGCACATATACAAGTAACGGTGAATCAGTGAAGATGAAGTTAATGGTTGGTTCAAGTGTTTGTGTTTTTGTGAATTAGGTTACTTAGTGGTTTTAAAAAAATGGTTTGGTTTCATTATTAATTAATTATATAGTCTTTATTGCACAGAAACTTAAAGTTATATAAAAATGAAAGAAAGAAAAAAAAAACACACAAACATGTAATGTTAGTTTTTGTACATAAAAGGTGAACTTAATGCCTAACGGCATTCTCTGACTCCTCGAATGCGTGTTTTGATTGCCCATGGGCAAATCAGAGCAACATTGCGCGAAATATAGGCTTTTGGATTTTTTTTTAATTATATAACCTTAAAATTTGTTTCATAGTTAAATCAACTTTTAGAGACACAATTTTGTCTGCTAACGCAGGAGACAAGCAATCAAGTTTTAATAGAAAACGTTCAATATTCTTATTATAAACAGATTTAAATCGTATTATTTAAAACAATTTTAAGCTTAATATAACAATAGATGTGGAAGTTGATCATAACGTAATGCAGGAGAGAGAAGTTGTGTGAGTGAAAAAGTTGTTTCACACTGAAACCGGCAACGAATGGGGATACCCACTTTGCATCAGGTAGGACGGTAGACGTCTATCTGTTTGCCTGTCTCTGGAATAAAATTGGTACCAAATTCTTTGGACTATATTTCCAAAAGACTATTTTTGAAGTGATTAGTTAATATTAAGGATAGCTGTCTAACACCTTAATAAAATTCGAGATCCGAAAAACTATCTTGCTATTTTGCACTCGATAGAAACCCGAGCGATTCAAATAGTATGGGACAGTCCTAAAGTTTAAAAACCTGGAAGTTTTTTCCTTCCTTGCTCTTATACTTTTTTAATTTCTCCATTCATTAATCCGCAAACGAAAAGCGCTTCCAAAGCGTGGTGGAGGCGTATTTTCTAAAAGGGCTTTATGTGCTCCCACGCGTATATTGTGAGATAGGGATGGTTTGCGCATGCCTCGATGATAGAAGATCCGAAGATTAAACCAAAGGCATGCAAAAAAGGTGTCCAGTTTGTTAAATAAAACTATAAAAGGTTTTGTTTCTTATCATCTCAAGGAAATATGTTTTTTTTTTTATGGCATTGAGAAGGCAAACGAGTACACAGGCCACCTGATGGTAAGTGGAAACTGTGACCCATAGACATTCGCATTCACAAGACTGCAATCCTTACACTGCAAATGCGTTGCCAACCCTGAGGACTAAGATCCTCTATGCTAGTAATTTCACTGGTTGTCTTATCCCCACACCGGAACACAGCAATGCGAACATTGTTGCTTGGCGGGTGGTTAATGGATAAGATAGTGGTAGCGATCCGGATGGACTCTGCACAGGGTCCTACCACCACGGAGATACAAAGGTGTTACGGTTATTGGGATCTATATCGCGGATCATTACCGACTTCATCATATGTGATCTATTAAGAGCTACAATGTCTACTAATATAATTACGAAAAAGACGCAAGATAGGCTTAAAACAAAGTGGAAAAGGCACGTTGTGACTTGGATTCCGTAACAATAGTTAATATTTACGACAAACCATCTTTACTTGACCCCTGAACTGAACTTAAAACTATTTAAACGAGAGTCGCACGCGCCTGGGAACCACCGGGGAACTATACTGTCCTCCTATGATAAACTAAGCAGTTTTAATTCTCTTCTGTTAGTAATAAGGTTGATATTGCTGCAAGGGTTTTATTTGAGTTACTGCCTATTGGCTTAGACAGGCGGTATAGTAAACGTTTGGATGGCACTGCTCTCGTGCCTATCACGGCCTCGAAAGGTTTGCCAAATATGTAAATTAACTAATAGGCCTATGAGGTTAGGAGTCGGGAAAGGTATCGTTTTAGGAGTTTGCAGTGAAATTATTAATTTTAAGGGTTTCTGAAACTTTCCAAACGGGACCCTATTAATGCGGCTACGCTGTCTGTCTGTCAGTCCGTCCTAGCTTTAAAGAGCCGTGTCTTTTGAACAGTAAGTCCTCTGCCTCACTGGGACGCCATGGCAACGTCGCCTTTACATTTTGACGTCGCCAAACCGTCGCCAGGTAAGTGAGCTGCCATACATCTCGGTATGTTTTGTTTGGCTACCGAAGCTGACATCCCAGCTGGCTCGCCATTCCATCCCAGTGAGGCAGGGGACTAAGAGAAAATCGAATTCTTTTGTATTCGATTCTCGATTCAATTCTGGAATCTAACCTACTGTGCAGCGGAACGGAACGCTCGGTGCGCGAGTCTGACTCCCGATTCCTCGATTGCGTTTTTTTATTACTCAGCTGACCTAAACTAAAATGTTTAGTTATTTCATGAAATACAATAAAACTTTTCATTACATGTCAAAATTAAAAGTAGCCTTAGCATGATTGCCAAAAACGATTTTTTTTATTAGGTAATTCATATAGATGGTTCGGTGATTTGGAAAGGATGGATGAAAAAAGATTGACGAAAGAAATATACAGTGCTAAAGTGAGTGGAAGGGTCGGAAGGGGGCGCCCTAGGCGTACTTTTTTAATCAAATCGGGGAAATACTGGAAAAGGGCTGAATCTTAAGTACCCGAAACCGACGTGCATGCATGACTCGATGTATGAATGTGGAAGAAGCGAAAGAGCTTTGTCAGGATCGTAGCAGGTGGGAAGAAGTGGTCTCTGCCTACCCCTCTGGGAAACAGGCGTGATTTATGTATGAATGTAGGTAATTCATATCATTTCACCAATAAGGATCGTCGTCAAAATAAAATTATAACATGGAAAAGGCGAATGAGCATTTAGGCCACCTGATTGTAAATGGGAATCTTATGGTGACAAATACATAGTTCTATACTAGTAATTTCATGTTTTTTTTATGTTAAGGAGAAGGCACACGAGCACTCAGGCCACCTGATGGTAAGTGGAATCTGAGATCCATAGACATTTGAATTCTCAAGACTATAATCCTAAGACCTCAAACGCGTTGCCAACCCTGAGGACTAAGATGGAATGCATCTATGCTAGTAATTTCACCGGTTGTCTTATCCCCACACCGGAACACAACAATGCGAACACTGTTGCTTGGCGGGTCGTTAATGGATGATGGTGGTAGCGATCCGGACGGACCCTGCACAGGGTCCTACCACCACTAAAACTGTTTTCGAATAACTAATTATTTTGTGTGCTCATTTGCATTCAAAAAGCGCTAGGTTTTTATTTTCAAGTACCTATTGATACTTGCGACTTTTAAAAAGTTGTTACAGACACACCGTTTGTCAAAAATTTGTTGATCCGTTCTAAATAACATGCATATATTCACGCACAATATCTTATACTCGCTCATTGACGACACGGTGGCCTAGTTGGGAGTGACCCTGCCTCCGAAGCCAGTGGTCCTGGGTTCAAATCCCGGTAAGGGCAAATATTAGTGTGATGAGCGCGAATATTTGCGCCTGAGTCCTGTGTTGGATGTTTTCTATGTATTTAAGTATTTATTTATCTATATAAGTATGTTTATCGTTGTCTAGTACCCATAATACAAGCCTAGAGCTTAGTTTGGAGTAGGTCAATTTGTGTTCCCTGATATTTTTTTTTTTTTTGGCTTGCGTAGTCAGGTAAAGGAAAATTATTTTCTAGCTAAAGCAGTTTATAGTGTGTTTATCAAAAGTTAGTATTTTCGTGGAAAAACAACCTGAAACATGAAAGGATTCAAATTGCGTATTTACTCTTATTGTAAAGAAATCTAGCGATAAGTTTATTTTACAAAAAAAACGAGAGAAACCCTTTTAGAAGTTACGAGTAGCTTCAACATTTACACGTTTTTGTCAAAGGAAAAGGAATATTAAAGGATTCCTTTGAAAATCTCAAAAAAAGGACTTCAAAGTGGCTCGGTGTCAGCACTTCAACTCTCTTGGAAACTAACGATAGTTTCAAGTCAAAAAAGTTTGCTTCAATACGATTTTATTAGCCCATCTTGCTGTACATATTTATGGGTTATCATAACTAACTGTTGCCCGTGACTCCGTCCACTTATAAGTCGGTTATCACTATATCCCTTCGGGAACTATAAATCGCATTTTTCGGGATAAAATATATATCCTATCGTCGGTGAAACACCGCGTAACTAACAAATTGGATAAGTTGCAAAATACTCCTTAAGTAGTAAGTCAGTAAGGCACATTTTGCAACTTATCGAATTGGTTAGTTAAGCGGTATTTCAGCTTCATCGACGCTATGTCCTTGCCCGGGACTATAGTATCTCCCTAACTATATAAATTTAGTTGAATTCGGTTTAGCGGATTAGCCGTTAAAGCGAAACAAACAAACAGACAGAGTTACGTTCAAAATTATAATGCTAGCATGTGTCGTACTTTTGATGTTGTAATAACTCTCACTGTCACACGAGCTGCCATAACGTAAATAAATAATATCAGGGGACAATGTCACACAAATTGACCTAGTCCCAAACTAAGCTCTAGGCTTGTACTACATATAGAAAACATCCAAGACTCAGGAACAAATATTCGCGCTCATCACACAAATATCTGCACTTACCGGGAATTGAAGCCAGGACCGCTGGCTTCGGAGGCAGGATCACTCCCAACTAGGCCAACGTGTCGTCAAAACATGATGCCGATAGAGATGCAAGATGGGCTAAAACTAATGCATGATGATGATGGGACAAACTGCTCTGTAGTTTGGCACGATTATAGAATAAGAAAACATGTAATGCTTAAAGTAAATAAATATATTTCAATTTTTTTTTTTTTTTTTAATCGGATGTTGTCAATCAAAGAGGCTAGGACTATTCTTAGTTTGTTAACGAATTAAGATCATTTTCAATGCTTTCTAATATTATCGAATACATGTTCAGTAATTTCTTGGGAAAATTTCCTAATATTTCTGCAACTTGCTCGTTCCTAATCCAATCCAAAAGAATAGGTACAAATGATAATTAAGTAAGTTCCTAATTAGGTTTGACTATTTCCGTATCGTTTGATTTTTGCCTTTGACGTGACTTTTGTACCTACGAAATAAATATAGTAAAAAAGCCCAAATTAAGTTAAGTTTCATGTATTTTTAATGTAAATTATATTTTTAGTACCTATTTAAAATAATAAATAAATATCAGGGGACAATCTCACACAAATTATACAATTAAAATGATTTATTGTTATAGTGAAAACAGAAATAATACATACTCTTTGAAAACTTCAAATGACTACCTATTAAGATTCATGAAATATAGACAGACGGACAGTACTGGAGGCTTAGTAACAAGGTTCCAGGACCCTTTGGGTACGGAACCCTAAAAAGACTTTCCAGTAGTAATATAGAGGTTTCAGGTTCTTTAAAATATAAAATTTCGCATAATATACATAACATCACGCCCTCATTCTCAAAGTGGGGTAGGCAAAGCTACAGAAATACCAGCAAATCTAATAATAGTAATAATAATAATAATAATATAACTAGCATAGAGGCATTCCATCTTGGTCCTCAGGGTTGGCATCGCGTTTGCAGTCTTGAGAATGCGAATGTCTATGGGTCACAGTTTCCACTTACCATCAGGTGGCCTGTGAGCTCTTTTGCCTACTCGATGCCATAAAAAAAAAAAAAAACACGGGACAATGTCACACAAATTGACCCAGTCCCAAACTAAGCTCTAGGCTTGTACTATGGGTACTAGACAACGATAAACATACTTAAATAGAGAAATACATAATTAAATATATAGAAAACATCCAAGACTCAGGAACAAATATTTGCGCTCATCACACAAATATCTGCCCTTACCGGGATTTGAACCCAGGACCGCTGACTTCAGAGGCAGGGTCACTCCCAACTAGGCCAACGTGTCGTCTAAGCTAAGAAGTTTACTATAGTGAAATATAAAAACTAAATTGGTTTATTGTACTAGGTGGCAGTGCTATTGCTGGCAACAACATGCCAAGCGGAAGTAGCCAAGAGCAAGCAGGACAGCAGAAGCGAGAGGAGAGCAGAAGGAAGCACTGTAGAGAAGAGGGCACCCACCATCCTGCCAACAGGTCAATATTAAAGACGAACCTGTTTCTCAACTTTGAATAGTACTATTTCTGAGGTCCTAGTGAAAACGAGTCTTCCCCTTTTAGGGTTCCGTAGTCAAACTAGGAACCCTTATAGTTTCGCCATGTCCGTCCGTCCGTCCGTCCGTAGCCTAGCTCAGAGACTCTTAGTACTAGAAAGCTGTAATTTGGCTTGAATATACATATTAGTCACTTCAAAAAAGTCTTAAAATAAAATATAGAAAAAATAATAGTTACCTCCCCTACACGTTACGTGGGGATGTTTTTTTTCTCGTCTACCCCATAGTGTGGGGTGTCGTTGGATAGGTCTTTCAAAAATATTGTGGAAACAATGTTTCGATCAAAGGATCCGTTTATGAAATATTAAACTTTAAAGCACTAATTTTGTTGCAGTCAAGTGCCCCCCCCCCTCGTAGACATTATTAATTCTTCAGATACAGGCGATTAATTATACCTACTAAAACGGCACCAATTGTCTTTAAATAGAAAATTTGTTTTTACTTGTTGATTTTTATGTTTGTAGTACTTAACGGCTTCGGAACCCTTCACTGAGCATGGTCCGACATGCTCTTGCCCGGTTATTATTATGATTTAAGTCCTCTTTTTGACTAGGACCCCAGATTTAGGAAATAGCTTTAGAATTAGTACCATAATACCGACACGTTCAACATAATTGTCCAGAAACTTCAATCGACATCCAAACGATTATTAAGAGTGATTGTATACTCTATGTTAACCCTCGAACATACAGGCTGTTACGGTAGCCGAGTCTAAAAACTTTCACGAATTGTAAAAGAGGAATCGACTAATTTAGCACCCTGTAGTACTACTTAGATAGCTAACAATAGGGCTACTCAAAATCCGCCTGTAACAGTTTTTTTTAATGACAGAGCCTCCGTCGGCCACGCCGGGAATCGAATACGCTGACTCCAAGGATTCCCAAACTGAAAAAACTCCAACCCAAGTAAGTGCTTTGATATTGTTTGTTCCTTCTTCCTCCTCCTCTGTAATTTCTACCTTATAATTTAAAATAAGACTTGGTTTCTATCTAGATACAATTTACTTCTACAGTCGCTACCGTCACTAGCGGTTTGAAAGAATTTCTTTCAATAGTATCCCAGGAATGCTATACATTCATGCCCATCAGAGCAAAATACACCGACATATAAAAGCACAGACATACGTCCTCCACCCTCGCTCTTCAAAACATCTTCTTCCAAAGTAATAAAGAACAATTTTGATCAGCAAAAGAACTGGACATATAACTTTGGTGCGTCGAAATAACTGAGCCGACGTCATGCATCAAGCACTGACATCTGACTTGAGATCGTACTCTACACAAGGGTGGTGCAGACCGGCGACTTATAACATCTGATATACTGGGTGGCCGTGTAATTATGTCAAGCAGAAGACCAGAGTTAGATCACGCTTTATGTTGTATCAGAATCACCTACATTTGTTTATGGCTTTTTTATTAGAAGTTACGTTTTCTTTCTCAAATTTCTATCTTACTGACTGTATAGCGACGAAATTTTCTAAAAGAAAATATATACAGAATATAAGTCATCACAAATACTAAAAATTTCAAATCCCAATCTCTCGTCTGGACTGCGCCTTACAAAACAACTTTGCTCAAGAAATTTAATATAAAAGTTACGGGCCGTAGTGCGATAATTCTCGAGGGGGGGAGGGTTTTGTAACGGTTTTTACCCGCGTTTTTTTGCTTAAATAGTTACCTAACTTTCACTTATAGCGGAAAAAAGTTCTAGTAATGATTGCAGATAAAATATGTTGAAGGGAAAAAAGGTTCTACGCCAAAAACTTGAGATAAGGCAACAGATCACTGATTTATAAGAACTTACAAGCGGTTGTCGTTCATCGTTATTGGACTGACGAATTTTCTCGGATAAAACATAGCCTATAACCGTCTCCAGGATAAAGACTATTCCAGTACCAAAGTTCTTGTCGAAGCAAAAACAAAAACAAACACTTTCGCATTGATAATTTAAGAAAAAGATTAAGATATTAAACTATTAATCAATTAATAAAATAAAAAAAATGTTAGAACTCTAACTCAAAAGCATACATTCCTTGTAGCGATCGTTTATATTATTTTCGCTTTGTGTCACAGTTGTCATTTTTTTGCTCGCTAATAGCTTTAGTCGCATTTCACTAAATTACAGCGTTCCAAACAAAACCCGATCGCGGTGAAATGCGACGATGGTAAAACCATGGAATAGAATAAACATGGTATTTTATGTTCTGTTCTGTGTTTAAAACAATACTCTGAAAATATAATGCTACAAATTAAATATAGAAATGTGAACAGCCACACGAAAAATTGCTTCAATTAGAAAAACTATTGAGATTTTGTTCAACTGAGGTGTAATTCGAATCGGTGAATCGCTACAAGAAAGGACATGGCCCGTTTGCGCACCAACTTGTACACGGATAAGAGATATATGAAAAATCATGCAATAATTAATAATTACGTGTACCATTAATTAAATCTCTGTAGAAACTGCGGAAAAAAAGTAAAATTTAAAAACATATTTTGTGCCGCTTGACAGTCGGACCTGCACGCACAAACAATACTTTTGTATCCCTGGAGGCCGTATTACAAACTCTTAAAACTGACAAGTACCTCAGGCAAAGAAAGAAAGGGACAGATCTATATGACTGACTCACTCTGTACTCTAAAATGATCATGAAAAAGATTTTTGCGAAAAACGTGGGATAGTTTGGGTTGCTTTTTCTGTCAAAAATAACAGTACTGCAATAAAACACAAACAAAGTTTTATTAATGACTATATTATAAGAAACATATATTTTTTGCAAAGTATTTGAACAAAACGTTTAGGAGCCGTAGGCTTTCAAAGAGAGATCTTTATTGCAGTTTGAGGTGACAGCACCTTAAACGTAATGACGTTTTTTTGGGGTTATGTAAATAATTTGGAACCGAATTACTTCTAAACCGCTGCTTTATGTGTTAAATGATATATATATATATATAGTTTTAAAGTACATATTTTTAGCTTTCATTTGAGATATAAATGATTGCTGTACAATCTGGGGCACAGCGCCATAGTAAGACGGGCCATGTCCTTTACGCTTTTGCGGTAGGTACGTCTAAAAAAAAACGAATAAAGTAAGTAAGAAAAAATAAGTGAAGCTCTGGTAGATTGGTGACGTGTAAACTACTTATTTGTAGTTAGTAGAAGATGAAAGACGGTAAGAAGTTTAATAGATAGAAAAAACATATTTATTTTGTTTAACAGATGGTTGTCGAAATCACGCAGTGTATTCTGAGTTTATAATAGCGCCAGGGTACTGACAATACAATTTACTTTTGTCAGTAACTTGCTGACACATCAAGCTAACAACAACGTACTACCTGAATACTTTACGCATAAACTGGAACAATATGTGAAGTTAATGTTTGAGTTGTATCAAATTGCTGGGCTGGCGGTGAGGGTTTGCTTTCACTTTATTGCTTCATAAGAAAAGTTTAGAAAAAAATATAAATAAGAAAACATTAGAAACGACCGATTAGAATTTAAAGATAGAGCAATCGGTGTATTCAGAAATCGTTCAGCTGTTTACAGCAATACATGCAAGATCAACAAACTTTGGGCATAGCTTCTCGTATTTTGATTTTGTAATTATTTGAATTTTCGACACGTATTCTTGTTTAACTAACGCATGATATTTTAAATTTTATCTTCAATTTTTGATATTAAGCTAGCCCTCTGCAACTGAGATGACTTTTTTAGAAACATTCTGCTGAAAACTAAAAAATACTAATGGGTCAATGATTAGTATTGCTTATTTAGTGTATAGCATGATTATTCAATTTTCATGTGGAATTTATAACTGACATGTATATGGGCTTTTAAATAAAAAAAAATGTAAATTTTTAACTTAGGTTAGTTTGTAATGCCCCGAGTCTTTAGAAGAAATTACTGAGCGATACAGAGCTATTTCACGCTAAAGCGATTATTTTTGGCGGTGTCTGATAGACGTCACGTCAGTCGCAGAGGGCTAGGTTAAGTTCAATCACTGTCATAAGAAATGTTTAAAAGTTACTGACTGTTGGTTTCTTGCGGCGTTTTTTGCTGGTAAAATTTTGACGTGTGAAAGTGCCCGTGCCTATTTAGTAAACAAGTATTTTTTTATCTTTTTCTCTTTATCTACCACTGGAATAGCCTGAAAATCCCCACAAGGCTTGAGTCTACAAGTACTATATTTATCTCAATATTCGCATGAAGTCCCCTGGCCATAAACCGCGACGTCATTTCTCTGCACTTCACGACTTTATCCTGGTTTAAAAGCAGCTGAATTAAAACTGGGAAAGAATAAACACGAGTAATTTTCGGGCGACTATTAATGCGAGTTTTAACGGGCTCACCTAACTTGGCTTTGTTTTAGGAAAAAAACACTTAAGCAGTTTTTTATATGGTGAGGACCCAAAAGTTGGACCTTAGTTAAGCGTTGTTAACCATACCAACAACGAAGGCGTCAAAAGTTTCATTGTTCGACGTAAAGTATCCTTAAAATACAGGGCCTCTATTTAGGTGCGTTAAAACGATATCGTGTTTGGCACGTTTAAGAATCGTTTTTGTCACAATCGCCATTATTGTAAATGACATAAGAGTTATCAAAACGTTGACAATACGGGAACAGGTCAAAAACGATATAATTACCTTGTAGAATTCCAGCCCAGTTATATGACGAATTTTTGTCGCACAACGAAGTTTCAAAGAAAATTTCATTGCGTGAGTTATCATTTGTATTTGTGTCGCTGAATATCAAAAGTACAGAATCATTTGAGCTTTGTTATTTTCAAACCTGGCGTCAAAGTAACATGGTTAAATTCAAGATGTCACGGTCAGCACTTATTGAGATTATTATAATTGATATATTCTATGAATATATTTTCTGTCAACTTTGGTAGAAACTATTTTAAAGTCAAGTTTTCTTTTAGCTAATTTACTAGTCATTTTACCAGTTGTCTTATCCCCATACCGGAATCCCACAATGCAAACACTGCTAGTCAGTAGATTGAAGGTTATGATAGTAGTAGCGATCCAGGTGGATACTCCACTGTACAAGGTCCTGCCGCTGACTTTGGTGCTTTAACAAGATTCCCATATAGGCTTTAAAATTAAATTGGCTGTCCCCATAAATATCTTCCAAAATCTTCATTTTCAACCTCCTACAGCCCCGGATTATTTTTCCGTGCGTTTCGCATTATGTTCGTGACGAAGATATTCGCCACACGTAGGGTTCGGGGGGACGGGTGATAAATGCGCCTTACTGTCAGACGGTACTGCGGTAATTCTTGACCTACATATTATACGCAGTTTTCTGTGAGAGAAAATATAACCTGGCCTCTTTACTAACCTGGCTATGATAGAAAAGTGTCAATTGCTTGTAAATACATACATAACATCACGCCTTTATTCCCAGAGTGGGATAGACAGAGCTACAGAAATACCATCAAGTCCAAAAAGACTTGTTGATAATTTATGTAACCACATTTTGCACATTCAGGCCAAGATGTTTACCAGTGTAATTAGTGAAAGGTTGCAAGCCCATCGCCTTACAGTATTTCAAGCCCTTATTCCCTTAGTCGCCTCTTACGATATCCAAGGGAAGACATGGAGTGGCACTATTCTAACCCGGCAATCACATAGCACTTGTACATTGCGTAGCTTATTTAACTTATTAGGTGGTTGTAGGACCTTGTGCAGGGTCCGTCAGGATCACCACCACCATCTTATCGACACGATCTTATGTTCCGTCGTGGGGATAACATAACCAGTGAAATAAGTAGCATAAAGTATGTATGTATGTATGTAAACACTTTATTGTACAAAAGAAAAACCAAAACAATACAAAGAATAAAAATAAAATGATGTACAAAGGCGAACTTATCCCTTTAAGGGATCTCTTCCAGCTAACCCTTGAGAGATTGAGAGAAGTGAAAGGTTGTGCATCGAGTAAACAGGTGTACAAATTTATTTAGAGCACCCAAAAAACAAAAACTAACCAAAAAGACAATAAAAAAATACCATACCATATACCATAGAATAAAAAAAGTCTGTGTCAATTGAACTTGGAAAAGATGTAAAACCAAACGAACCAATTCGTCATAATTACTCGATAATCATAATCACTTTTAAAGATCAAGTGAGGTCTTTCCAATGATTTATACACTAGATCATTATTTTCGTATTAGTTTAAGACGACATACCTAACTATTCATTATGTTGCATTTTACAAAGTTAAGCCACAAAAAAAAAGTAGCTTGTATAAAACCGTTGTGTTTTGCAAGTATTATCTGATTGTCAAATAAACTGTTAATTTTTGAACTGAGAAAGTTTAAGGTTCCAAGTAATGTGATTTTAAATAAAAATACAGTTGAAGATCAGGGAACTGAATATTCTTGGAGTATTGGATTTAGGAAACCTCCTTCATGAGAAAATAACAGGGTGTTTGAAATCGTAAGAAAGAATAGTTTAATGATATTCCATATTTTAACTCAAGTGATTCCAGTACACAATTATCATCATATCATATCAGCCGAAAGACGTCCACTGCTGGACATAGGCCTCCCCCAAGGCTCTCCACAATTATACAAACCTTATTTAATGCTGAAATCAAAATATTTGTTTAATTTTTGTCGTTAACTGCTATGCCTTTGCCTATATCAATTCCATAAATTTTAACAGATTTTTCCGGTCAAATATTGCCGCAAAATGCATTTTGTCTTAGAACGGTATTCTTAGCTCAAAAATTTATCGAGTAAACTCGTTGGAATACCGTTCCCACGGGAAGCCAGATTTGCCGCAGCTGGTTAATAAAATGCAAACGTGTGCATAAAATCTGTTGCAGTAATCGCGGGTGCCGGCGCGCCGAGCGGAATCGTTAGCTTGTTAACGCCGAATTCCACCAACCTCGTTTATTCCGACATAAGACTTTTATTTAATCCTTTAGTAATTATTCACATTATGTTTAATTCATGTTTAAATACATACATAACATCACGCCTTCATTCCCAGAGTGGGGTATTCAGAGCTACAGAAGTACCAAGAACTCTAAAAAGATTTGTCGGTAATTCTGTAACCACATTTTGCACAATCAGGCTGAGATGTTTTCCAATGTACTATTATTGACAGGTTGCAAGCCCATCGCCTAACAGTACTTCAAGCACTTACTCCCTTAGTCGCCTCTTACGACATCCACGGGAAGACATGGAGTGTTACTATTCTAACCCGGCAAGAATGTTTAAATTTAAAAAAGTATTTGAAAAATACTATCTACAGAATGTTTCATAACTCGTTATTACTTTCATACGCTAAAATATTGTTAATTAATTACTATAGTAATGTTCAGCTCATTGCTATGCATTTGATTATAGAAAATAGGATCGTGTCCATTATCTGAAGTATCTATTTATATAAAAATGGGAATTAATTTGAATTTTATAAAATATCCACCCTCTATGAGTATTCATTTAATTTAAAGGGTGATGTAAAATTTTCAAGATTTATCGATGCATTAATTCTCTTTTATTCCAAAATTCATCTCTAAATACATTATTATCTAGGGAAAGCCGGTATATTTGGGATGGTAAATAAAATTCAAACACTGCATTTAATCCGATTAAGTAAATTGTAGAGAAGTGGACCGAGCCGAATTAAGCTAGAACGTTCGCATCTCAGTCGACTTTACTCACTCATGTGGATGAACTAGAATGGTAGACTTTGGGATCTAAATTAAATATTCAAATGGCAGATTTGTTTGTGTGTTTTTTAAGTGCAGTTTGGGGAGCCGTTGTAGTGATGTGTGGATCCGACAGTAAAGTCAAACTCATGAATAAGTACACATTTCAAATGACGCCACTAATGCCACAGACATAAGGTTCATGAACTCATAGGTGTATTGATTGCGATTGACGTAAAAATAAATAAGCAAATATTGGGGAACAAGCTCACACAATTTGAGCCCCAAGCAAAGCTTGTACTATGAGTGCTAGACCACGATAAACATGCTTAAATAGATAAATAAATTTATACCTAGGTAACTCCCAAGGTAAATTGTATAAAGAAATATATACTTAAATACATATAAAACATCCAAGACTCAGGAACAAATATTCGCGGTCATCACACAAATATTTGCTCTGACCGGGAATCGAACACGGATCCTCTAGCTTTATAGGCGTGTCACTATCCACTACGCTAACGTACAGTCGAATACAAAGAGATGTTTCGACATTTTCACCATATTAAATTGTAATGCATAGATGGTACATAGCCAAAGTTACATGTTTAAAAAACAATAGATAAGTATATAAATACCGTGGGACAATGTCACACAAATTGACCTAGTCCTAAACTAAGCTCTAGGCTTGTACTATTGGTACTAGATGACAAAAAAACTTACTCATGTAGAGAAATATTATATACTGAAATACATAGAAAACATCCAAGACTCAGGAACAAATACCCGTGCTCATCACGCAAATATTTGCCCTTACCGGGATTTGAACCCGGGACCGCTAGCTTCGAAGGCAGGGTCACTACCAACTAAACCAGCGTGACGTGAATTTTAATAGGGAACCATTGACTTTCCACGGATCCCGCATGACTAAATTTATATCGGACACCATTGAGATAAAATTTACACATGAAAAAAGTAAAGTAAGAAGAGAGAAGAGAGTTTGGCTGTGACGGTGTACCGCTCACTTATGTCACTTTCAAAGAATACAATACAATAGTTAAAGACCTCTACTGTAATGGCTGATTACGACAAAATAAATTAAACTTTATGCTTTTAACACACACAATAACAGTTTAGTACAGAATCATAATTAGAATAATCTTTATTCAAGTAGGTTTACAAATAATAAACTCTTTTGAAACGTCATAGTAGCGACTTAGCCTAAATTGACTGCAGGTTCAAATCGTGACCGATCAGAGAAGAACCTGTAAGAAACTCTGTCGGATGTCTTTTTTTTTCGACGTTCGCAACCTTTTGTCATAAGGACTAAACATTTTATTACAAGCAATTCAGTCCCAAGCATTGTTATCATTTTTTTTTTTTTTTTTTTTTTTTTATGTTAAGGAGAAGGCACCCGAGCACTCAGGCCACCTGATGGTAAGTGGAATCTGAGACCCATAGATATTTGAATTCTCAAGACTATAATATGCTTTAGAAATTAGTTTACGCTTAACGTAACTCTTAAATTTATTTACTGATAGTTCAGTAACATTACTTGGGAGCTTATTATAGAACCTAATACAATTACCCATAAAAGAGTTTTTTTTTATTTTATGGAGCCGCGTGAAGGGCACTGCGAGCTTATGTTTATTTCTGGTATTAAACTTATGTATGTCACAGTTCTTTCTAAATTTAGCGATGTTTTTATGAACATACATAATGTTTTCATAAATGTATTGACTGTGCATGGTCAATATATTAATTTCTTTTAACTTATCTCTAAGCGAGTCTCTCTGGCCCATCTTGTAGACACAATAACGGACATCAAAATTGTACCAATAATCTATCATGATAATATAAACCTAGTTTTATAAAATCTGTTTAAAAAATAAACAAATTTTTAAATAATTAAATTGCTAATTTTTATCACACCATTTACTTTTTTACGAGATTCATCGTCACAAAGAACACGAGCGTCAGACGCACGAAACCTTTTTAACGCAGCAAAAACAGACCCCTGGAATTGCACCAAATTTATTTAAAGCGTCATTGAAACGTAACAAAGAGCGGTTTAATATCCGCGGACAGTAATAAAAAAGGTTTGTGTTTTCTGGGATAAACGGGGCATTACCGGACAAATTGGCTATTTGGAGAAAACTCCACAGGGAAGACGTTTGGAAGAATCAAAAGAGAAATTAACAGGGCGTGGAAATAAGCTTTATGTGTTCCATATTTTTTTGTTGTTGGTAATTTAAATTCTTACTTATATTATAAACACAATGCTTTTGGTTTGTTTGTTTCAACCGATTGATAATTCGGTATATAATTTAACCTACTTACTTTGTAGGCCGAATACCGAAGAAGGCATTATTAATGCTAGAAAATCAAACAGTTTCACGAACTCAGATCAGATGCGGGCAAATGTTAGTGCTATGAAGTATAAGGTTTAATAATATCAGATAAAAGATACATAAAAAAAAGATAAAGTACGTGAAATAGTGAATCCAATTTCTATCAGTCTTATTCTGTTCCACTTTTTAACCTTACCTCAACGTTCCTTGATGCAAAATCTCGTTGTTTCAATCGCTCAAATGATAGCTGAAAGAGATTGCTTAAAATGATAAGTTCGCCTGTGTAGATCCTTATTTTATTAAGCACACACGCACAAACACACAAGCTGGTTGGACTATAACTTTGTCTTAGAAAGTACCTGAATCTTTTATACTTTACAAGTATGCAGTATCTTTAGTGATTTGTGTATATTTTTTCAGCCTATTACTTTATTAATTTATTAGGATCACCAACAGTGGATACAATGTTATAGTAGCTATAAGCGTTACTTCAGAATTGGTTTAAATATTTATACACTAATAGTAATACCTAACTAAGACCTACCAAAACCTAACCAAGACCTAACTAAAACCTAAGACCTAACTAAGGTCGTCAACAGAAATTATTTTTCGCTTGAAAACAGACAAACTGTCATGAAATACATCCAACGAGCTAAGGCGGCTAGTGAGCTGGTTGTACAAGCGAGCTATTCGGGGGGGACTTTAATTTTCTTGTATTGCCGAGGGGTTTTATTTTGCCGTTGGTTATTTAAATACATTAGCCAATATTGGATCTTGCAAATATCTTTGTACGGTGCGGTAAGTGGAAAATAAAACGATATTCAGATAATTATTTTCAAAAAATCTGTCCCGTTTATAAATTAAAAATAGCTAACGTTCTCCACATTTAATATGTTAATATGTGGACGTCCCTCGCTCTTATCATTAATCCATATTTATAAAGGATGCTTATTTAGCGTCAGACAATATTGGCCGTTTCATGTTATAATTAATAAAATAAGGGCTGTTTATTTATGGACGGTAATATTAACGAATTTGTAGGTAATCTTTGAGATAAAAAGGTCTACTAGGTTATGAGAAGTGAAAAGAGAAATATCAAAATATTTTTTGGATATAATATTGGTTTACTTACAGGTGTAGGGTTAACAAAAATTATCTAGTGCTGCAAAATATGACCAAAAAAAATTCTACTGCTTGTAGCAAAAAAATGCACACCCTGTACCCTAAAAAACACTAAGCATTAGCTAACGACATTTTTTCTATATTCTTAGCGAATTTTCCAAGTAAATTTCCCATTTAATACTTTGGAGTCGAATTGAAAAGTAATTTATTTATTCAAATTTTAATTCAAAACATTTATTTCGAGTAATGGTAGTACTAAGACACAACTTTTCAACTTAAACTCTAAATTCGACTTAACTCAAATCCACATACTTAAGATTGTTAGATAGTCGAACCTATTCGAAATCATTTTGAGGATCCTGTTGTCCTGTCCTACGAATGGCATGGAAATCATCGATGCGAGCTTCTGCAAACATAGTCGAGGCGGTGTTTATGAGAATTTAATATGCAATAATTTTATTTGCCCGAATTTCATAATTATGACGTAATTTTATATACCATAACGATCATGCGCCATTATTTTCATTTGCCATAAAGGTATTTTTTCTGAAACTGTGAACTACTTAATCAGAGTTGTAATAAAACAAACCTAACCTAACCTATTGGGCTCTATACGATCGCATGTAAAAATTACCTGAAAGGTTTACGTTTTCTGACAAAATGCCTTTATGGCAAATTAAATGATGGTATGTGATATTAGGGAAAATTAAGGTTATAGCCAGCGACCATTATGGCAAATGAAATTATAAAACACGCACACACACTTACACATCAAACTTATAACACCACTCTTTTTGCGTCAGGGGTTAATAAAAAATGAAGGGATACACGACAATGTGTCTCGGTATTCGTTACACGACGCTGAATTAGTAATGCGTGAGTACAGATAAAAGTTTCAGATTTAAATAATTAACTCCGCCATCTTGCTGACTCTTCCCAAAACAACATGGCGAACTTTAATGAAATATAAATACGTTAACGCGAAACTTTCCCCATTGACTATCGGATTAAAGCGCCAATGACTTTAATAACTTGCAATTTAATCGGAAGGGTTGGTAATAAAGATTGATATAATTAATTATTTCGGATGGGAACATTTTGAGGTCATGTTTCTTGAGGATTATTGGTGTCGAAGATAATTACTAAGAAAATATGATGATAAACTGATAAGTTATTACGAGGGACATTTATTAAGGAAACTCACTAAAGCGATGAAGGACTTTGTGTACGATCCGTCCGGGACTTGAGTTCGCTACCACCATCTTATTTTTTAACCTACTGCCAAACAGTAGTGTTCGTATTGTTGTGTGTAGACAAAACAACCAGTGAAATCCGTATCCTGTCATTTGATACAAAAAGAATCACAAACTTATTCATTTCACAAACATATCATGTGGCAAACCGTATTTTTTTCGTAACAGTTAAATACTTTAGAGTTTATTTAAGACCATCGTGTTGGTTACCTAGATTAGGTTAGTTTTATAAAAATCCTGATTTTTTTTTATGGCAAGGACACACGAGCACTCAGGCCACCTGATAGTAAGTGGATTCTGAGACCCATCGACATTTGAATTCTTAAGATTACAATCTTAAGACTGCAATCCTAGGACTAAGATGGAATTCCTCTATGCTAGTAATTGCAGCGGTTGTCTTAGCCCCGTACTGAAACACAACAATATGAACACTGCATACAGATTTGGGAAAAAATGCGGCAATTGTAATTCCTTTTTTTTGCTCTCAAAAACAAAATGATACTTTTTAGAAAATTTTAGAAGCTTTATTGTTCTTTTTGTTTTTTTCTACGAAGCTTAGTATTTAGCATATTCACCAAAAAACCGGACCGGCATCTCGGACCATGCTCAGTGTAGGGTTCCGAAGCCGTTAAGTACTACAAACATAAAATTCAACAAGTAATAAATAATTTTGTATTTAGTCATGGTGCCGTCTTAGATTATTTTAGTAGGTATAAACAAAAAATACATCCCCACGTTACGTACACTAAAAAAAAAAAATTACCACGTTGTTGGCGTGACTAATAAATATATTCATGCTAAATTACAGCTTTCTAGTACTACGAGTAAGAGTCTCTGAGCTAGGCTGCGGACGGACGGACGGACATGGCAAAACTATAAGGGTTCCTATTTTTAATACGGAACCCTAACTAGTTTGACTACGGAACCCTAAAAAGGTACCTTTTAACCCCTACTCTCGCCGAAAGAAGGCTTAGCCGGGCTTTTTTATTGTTGTTACAAATGAAACAATAACCCGTACACGATGTATTGCATTTATTTTTGCTTCGTTGACTGATCTACTTTCGCATTTTTAATATAATATAATATATATATCGGATCAAGAGGCTGATTAACTGGATCATCCGACATCACCGGAGTGTAGGCGTGGAAAATGGTCTTATAAAAAGGACCTTTCACAGTTAATAAATTTAATTTAACAGAATATCATGAAAACGAAACGTAACGACAGTTTCAAGGTTCGACCGCACTCGACGAAGGCTGGTAGCAGAATGTTCTTCGGAGCTGCTCCACCTGCGCCAGCTGCGCTCACACCGAGACTCTGTCAAAGCGCCTTCCGGTAGTTGTAGATGGCGCTTGCGCTTCGTTTTCCTCCCGTGATCATGACCATCTCCGACATATATAATATACCTATATAATATTATTATGTATAGCAAAGCAACTCTAGTAGGTCGTTTAAACGACAAGGTACGTTATCTCGTGTACTAGGGTTGCGAAAGGCATACAAGCAATGAATTATTTAAATTCGATAAACTTGTTCGTTTGCTGGGAAATGAAATGACGTGCAAGGCATAAGAGGAAGCGGGAGCTTTTTAATACCGCTGATTGATCATACCTACTAGAAAATGAAAATTTATTATGTAGAAGTAAAACAATATTTAAGGTTAAATAAAAAGGTGGATGACGAAATAATTAGTTGTATTTCTGATGAGGTTTGTTTTTACAAAGTGTTTAGAAACATAGCATGTTCAAATCATAACAAGACCGAAAATATCTAAACCAAGATGTTAACCTATTCAAATTTTACTATTTCGGTTATATGTTTATTGTTCATCCTTCGTTAGGAAATCGTTATTGCCGTCATGTGCATTACCGCTGTTATCATCATCACTCAGACATTTTAAAGAAAATTAAGGGAGCGACTACACCGGAGCTTAACGGTGCGTAAATGACAGTCCGTCAAAATTGACGCCATAATGTAATTAGTATGACCCATTCTTTTGTTTTCGCAACGTCACCGTATTTTACGCGCCGGTGTGGTCGCTCCCTAACTCGTTCCTTTTTCAAACTCGTGTATGAAAGATCGTCACTAAGGAACGACGAAATCGACGAATTAACGACTCTGAGAGCGGCCGATAGAGTTCTTATTTTTATAGTATACACTAACGTTTACGCGCGACTTCATCCGCGTAGGCTATTTATCGGTATTCCCTTGAAAACTGTTCAATTATTCAGAATAGAAAGAACTTACGTGCTATATCTATCCCTGTGCCAAATTTAATCCAGATCCATTTACTGCCGTCGTACCAAAGAAGGCGGCAAAGTGACTTTAGCGGCTTTTTAGTTTTTTGATACACGCATACTCAGCAAAAAATTCTGCATCGAACGGTATCGATATTTTTTTTCTAGCGCAGTTAGTTCTCGAGATACACAGAAGTTAAACGACACGTATTTTGTTTTTTCATAGGATTTTATTAACTAAAAAGCCATGAGCGGTATTTAATACGCTAAAAAGACGTTATGTATCATTAGCTGCTTTATATCATGCTTAAAATGTAACACTTTTCTAAACTAAAAAGCGCTTATCGACTATTTATACGTTAAAACGCGGTTAAGATCGTGTAACGAAGTTTTAACGAATAATCATAACTGAAGTTAGAAATTTATTTATAGTCTTAAAGGCGGTACTCTTTAAATTATACGCTATAATATCGTTAAGGGGGCTTAGCCGCCTTTTTCCCCATAACACAAAATTGTATTACTTCATACATACTAGTAAAAAAAGCGGTGACCGCCTTCTTACTTCAGTATCGAAGGATTGTTTTTTTGTTCAATATTGTTTTTAAGGCAGCTAAGTAGCAATACTAAGTTAAAGAGCGGCTAGGTTTTTGTACCGCGCGTAGCCCCCCACCGCCCCACCGCCCGCGCGAGTCGTCGGACGGCCGGCGCCCGCGCCCGGAGTGTTGAGTGCGCGCGCCGCTTTGTTCTTGGGTTGACGGGAGCGCGAGCGCGGGAGCTCACTTCTTTTAAGGAAATAGTATTTGCCCAAAGATTGGTTGCATATAACCAAACATTTGCCCCGCTTGGGAAAAAAACGCAAGTAAAAACTTTTGCAGCTCTGTGGCACGATGCAGTAGCAGGTCGGAAACAAGAGGAGATAATGAGTGCGTTTTACGCATTTTTATTGTTTCACCGCGATGTTAAAAATATCACTATCTGGTTGGACAATTGCACGGGGCAAAATAAGAATTGGCTACTTTTTTCGATGCTAGTGTACTTAGTCAATAGTGACGAGGTAAATGCTCAAAATATAACTTTATATTATTTCAAAAGGGGCCATACGTTCATGAGTAGCGATAATTTCCATCATCAGGTCGAATTAGGTATGAAAAAAAAAGGCAAAGTATATGATTTCCCCGATTTTGTGAATATTGTAACAGCGGCAAATTCCGGTAAAGTTAATGTAAAAGAAATGACTATTTCAAATTTTATAAACATGGTGAATCATACTTCAACCAGAAGGATTCAATCTGCAACTCCTCGAGTCTATATAAATCCTATCACCATGGTTTCTTTCAAGAGAAACAGCTCCGATTTATTCTATAAAAATAACTTTGACGACGAGGAGCACCAATTTTGTTTCATGAAAGATGCTTTCCTAAAAAATCGAGGCAGTTTATTGCCTATCATTTCGTTCCGTAACATTCCAAAGGGGATATTAAAAGAGAAAAAAAGATAACTTGTTAAAAAAGTTATCTCACCTGTTGCCACCTCATAAGCTCGCGTTTTGGAAAAATTTACCGATAGCAAATGAATAGGAGTAAGAATAGACGTCAATTTATAAGCTAATAATAAATGATTAAGACTGATTAAACATTGCGGACTGAATTAGTTAGGGATTTTTGGTGCCATTTTATACGTAAGAATATTTTATAACTTGACTTTATGTTCCTATGCTTGATCTCATATCGTTAAATTACAACGTTAAGTAAATAGTACAACTTTGATTTTATTAAAAATAAGAAAATGACAAAGTCTTTCAGTTAGCGACAAATGTTTGATAGCTTTGTACCTAGGTTTAAGTAAAATTAAGGATTTTATATTTTTCGTTTTATAAATTAAGTTTTAGTTTTATTTTATTCAATCAGAATAATTTTATTGAAAATGCCAATTGTTCTGTTTTTTTTTATGTTCCAAGAATAAAATGTTGATTTTTTTATAAAATACGCCTTTTGTTTTCTAGTCATTACTTCTTTTCGAACCGCATCCCTCTCCATAATTGTAGTCCTATAATAACGTAAAATGCCGTTATTTACAGATTGATGCACATATTACGGCTTTTTTATGTATTAAAAGTAAATATTTGCGTTGCTTTATTAATTTGGTTAATAAGTTAGAAAATAACTAAGCTTTAAAGCGGTTAAAGTACTTTAACTTTATTTTTATTTACATCGCAACGTCCATCTTCTATAAGCAATAATAGACATTACCGCGGCTAACTGTAATAACTTCTTTGTAGTGTATAACCCGCACCTAACTTTTATTTAAAATAATTATTCTATAAAAGTTATGTAGAATACTAAGCTTAAAAGTCGCTGGTGTTCAGCCAACGGCCTTTTAACTTATTATTACTTTACAATAATATTTCCAAATTCTAAGCTATAACATAAAACCCTCTAAAATTAATATTATTTATAATTATTGTACTATAAAATATATAAATATAAAAACGTGATTTTTTTATCTTAATTTTAATGTAATCAGAATTTTGGTAAGTCAAATTGTTCCTAAGATACAGGGATTTGAAATATTTAAAAGTTTTTGCCGTTTTTCTCGAAAGTTACTTTTGTCACTTTGCCGCCTTCTTTGGTATGACGGCAGTTTAGTCGTTCTGGCGTTATTGATTAAAAATATCCAAACTTGCGAATTTATAATATGTAAGTAACTTTTAAAACTGCATACCTCGGTCACGTGCTTAGGCACGATAGATATGACCTTCTGCAACTTATAATGATGGGCAAGGTTGCCGGCGAGTTGGTCGGAGAAAGAAGTCGTGGCGCCGCAACATCCGAGAGTGGACTGGAACAGCGAGCGCATCCGAATTGTTTCAACTCGCTAAGGACAGGCGACGATTCCAGAAGTCGGTAGCCGACCTTCACTAGTTGGAGAGGCACTTAAAGAAGAGAAGTAACTTTTGCTCGTAACTCCGTCCGAGTAGAAGTTGTTTATCGCTGCTCCCTCGGGAACTGTACAATTTTGCGGGATGAAAACTATCTCCATACCGAATTTCATCTAAACTGGTTCAGCTTTTCATCTGTAAAAGCGTTACAAACATACTTTCACATTAATATATAGTACAGATTAGTTAGAAAAGTTTGAACATTAAATTCGTTTATGGTTTGTCGGATTAAAACGGCCCTTAGCTCATGACTTGCGACACCTCCCTCACATATCGAGGGTGTGGCAGCGCGTATGGACCCGAGTGGCGTAACGATATCTCCACTGTGACACGTCACGACTATCGGCTAAGATAAAAACGATGACGGAACTGATTATGTGACGTGTTTAAACTAGTTAGTAGGGACCCTGCCTGTGAAACCAGCGGTGCCGGGTTCGATTCCCGGTTTGGGCAAGCATTATGTGAAACAGTTGTGTAGCTTGCTTGGAGACCTTACTGCACCAGTAGAAAACAGATGTATGAATCTTGCGGCGTTGGGATTAAAGATTTAGAAGTCGAAAAATAAAGAATAAATATAATTAAAAAAAATGAATCAGCGGACAATCTCACACAAACTGACCTAGTCCCAAACTAATCTCTAGGCTTGTACTATGGGTACTAGACAACGATAAACATACTTAGATAGAGACATACATACTTAAATACATAGAAAACATCCAAGACTCAGAAACAAAATTATTCGCGCTCATCACACAAATATCTGCCCTTACCGGGATTCGAACCCCGGACTGCTAGCTTCCGAGGCAGGGTCATTCTCAACTAGGTCACCGTGTCGCCAATATAATTCTTTATTCCATCCGAAAAACATAAGACACCTAGTATGCATGTTATTTTATATGTATTGAGTATGTATATATAAGCTATAGCCTGACAAGATTCTATTTAACCCTATTTTAGTACAAATTTGTATTGAAATAGGGCCAAATAGGATCTTGTCAGGCTTTACATAAGCTAAATTAACCAGTGTGTATACACACTAATAGTATACAATCTCTTTTGATAAGAAAGTCATATCCATAGACCCTTATCATATGTGTTATAAATGAAATAAATATCACAGGACAATGTCACACAAATTGACCTAGTCCCAAACTAAGCTCTAGGCTTATGCTATGGGTACTAGACAACGATAAACTTACTTATATAGAGAAATACATACTTAAATACATAAAAAAACCGGTCAAGTGCATGTCGGACCACGCACAGTGAAGGGTTCCGTAGCTGGGATGAACGTTCATGGTTTTTTTTTTTTTTATTAAAATCTCAAAAACTACACAGCGTATCGTGTTCAAAACAATTTTGGTTGGAAGTATTTCGTATGTTCTACTACTGTAATTTTTATTAGAATTTTCTATTTAACAGTTCAAAAGCTACCCACCCGGACAGAATTTTTACGACTTTAGAAGCGTATATCTCGCCAACTGTTCACTTACGTAAAAAAGTCACTTAACCCGGCGAGAGTGGTGAAACATTACATACATACCCATTTACAAATTTGGCTGTAAAACTTGATTCTTATGAATAATCATTATATTTATTATTAATTATTATAAAACCACTTATATAATAAGGTATTGGAAGTAATTTTTTTGCGGTTTTTATCAATTTTTATTTTTCATTAAACTTCAATCATATGACTATAAATTTTCAACAAAAAAATGTACCCCCTCCAAAAAATTACGAAAATAAAAACAAAACAAGTTTTATAGAAAATTACTTAAAATTATTATAGAACATAAAATAAGTAACAATATAAAATGAAAAAACGAAACAAATACTCTTAGGAATATCTTAGGAACTGGAGTTCAAATCAGTGCAGTTTTTACAAAAATATGTTGCATGCTCCATACAAATAGCCTTACCACAGCTTGCACATAGGTATGGGTGTTTTGTCTTTCGATCTTTTTTATTTGGACAGTCTCCGCATCTAACATAACGACCAGGAACATTTTGAGTTAATGAAATATATATTATATATTGTGGCAAAGAAAATGAGTTTAAATAGCAGAAAAAGCAAGGCTAGTTTATGTCAGGAAATATATACATTAGCTATGTGGTAGGGTATCACATACCCTAATGCGATTTGCAAGCGTGTTACTCAACTGCAGGCTGCCGCGTCACTGCGATCACGCCACTTTCCCTCCCGCACCCTTTTAACTCCAGCTACTCAAGACGACAACAAGTTAGAAGGTCACAAACAAAAAATATACGTAAATAAGTAACATGGTAGGTGTGACATACCCTGCCACACTCTCGCCGGGTTAAAAACCTCTGTATCATTTTGGAAGCCCTATCTAAAAATACCCCACACGCTGATGTAACTCAAAAAAATTTTTTTCTTCCCCTAGTTACATGTATGGAGTGCCACCCCTAATTTTTTTTTTTTCAATTTTACTACATCATTGTATAGCGGTTCATAGAGTACATCTATCCTCCAAATTTCATTTATATAGTGCTAATAGGCTCCGAGTAAAATGGCTGTGACATACAGACGAACGGACGGACAAACGGACAGACGGACATGACGAAATTATAAGGGTTCCGTTTTTTCCATTCGGCTCCGGAACCCTATAAAGACTAGAACAAATACTCGTGCTCATCACACAAATATCTGACCTTACCGGGATTTGAACCCATTTTTTTATATTCCTGAACAAAACAAGAACGTTTCACCTTAAAGTTTTATTTTATTCACCAGCATTTATAAAAACACCATTTTGATTCTACAAATATTTCCCCACACGTCAACACTCGACTAGGGTTGTCACCTGCTCCTTAATGACTCGACAAGCGTCAGGGCTGCCACTGCTACCGAGTTAACAGCGTATATCCAATTTATAACTCAAATCATAATAAACTCTCCTAAGTATTTAATAAGGTCGCATGTGCATTAAACCATTTTTCAACATGTGACAACTCTTTTTAAAGGGCAGTGCTGTGTCGCACAAACGAGTGTAATTTGTTTAATCTCGTGAAACACGACAACGGGATTCCGCAGACTCATTTTTAATTGAATTTTTAGCAATTGAATTTTTATTAAAATGCAAAATGGTTTTTTATTTCTTCCTTAAATTATTATAAATGACTTTCCATCATATTGGATTTTAACGTATCATCATTCATCATTCTCATAACGTTATACTGTTTTACGGGGTTTAGATTTGACAAAGCTTTGTCGAAACCAATTTAATGTTATTTAGTTTAGGTTAGGCTTTTTTTACCATCTACAATTTGTCAACTTTTATATCTTTTGATCAGCATGCACCAAAGGCATTTAGGACAAAAACTTACAGAAAAAGTCCAAGACAAATTAATAAATACTCTTTATTGTCACTTAATCAAGTTTTTTTTTCCATTGACTTTTTAAATTTCTGTATTAGTAAGCAGATCTTAGCTATAACAATTTTCTATGATTTGACGTTTACGTTTACGTTGACGTCACCTGAGACTGCCAAGATCAGGTACCTAATTGTATTAATACGGCCTTCACTAACAAGTGGCCTGTGTGCTCGTTTGCCTTCTCGGTCATACACACTCTTAAAAACAAAAGTCGTCTTTCCTGTAGTCAATAGTTGAAAGCTTGTGTGCATATAGTGATGTTTTTATATGATAGGTCTGAAGCAGCCCCGACGCCGTTTATGCGGGAATGGGCACAGCCAGCAAATTAGGCCTTAAAAGGTTAACTTCCGGCGTGTCCACAGGAAAGACGATAACCTGAATCTGTGTATGACCCTTCTCCCTACCATTTAAAAGGTACTGACAGATACACAGACAAACACACAAACGTTTGAAATATACAGAACCCACGGTACCGGAACCGAGCTACTTTTATCACATGCGAATACACGCTGCTCGCGTTGATGTCAATAAAGTTGGCGACAAATTCGATTGGTCGAGCGAATAACTAGCCGGCTCTCGTTGGTTTAAAATCGTTTTATTCTGTTTTTAGGGTTCCGTAGCCAAATGGCAAAAAACGGAACCCTTATAGATTCGTCATGTCTGTCTGTCTGTCCGTATGTCACAGTCACTTTTCCGAAACTATAAGAACACTGTTGAAACTTGGTAAGTAAATGTATTCTGTGAACCGCATTAAGATTTTCACACAAAAATAGAAAAAAAAAACGTAAATTTTGGGGGTTCCCCATACTTAGAACTGAAACTCAAATTTTTTTTTTCATCAAACCCATACGTGTGGGGTATCTATGGATGTCTTCAAAAATTATATTGAGGTTACTAACATCATTTTTTTCTAAACTAAACAGTTTGCGCGAGAGACACTTCCAAAGTGTTAGATAGAACTAAAAAAATATATGATGTACATTACCATGCAAACTTCCACCGAAAATTGGTTTGAACGAGATCTAGTAAGTAGTTTTTTTTAATACGTCATTAAAACATTGATCAAAGCTACAACGAACTTTTATATTATGTTACTTGCTGCTACGGAACCCTTCATGGGCGAGTCCGACTCGCACTTGGCCGCTTTTTTTTGTTTCTTACATATATACGATCACGCCTTCATTCCCAGAGTGGGGTAGGCAGAGCTACACCAACAACTCTAAAAAGATTGCTGGTATTAGGTACACTTTTTTATTATAAATTCGTCACAACCTCTCTTCAATTCGGGATGAGCCATATTAAAAACGTTATTCCAGAATTAATCGTTAACGAGAGAAACGTATTAATTTAGCGAGGCTTAACGCTCCGTAATCTGTTGTTCGATGTTTTAACAATGTACATTTTAAATGGGTCGGGTTGCATTATTTACGTATTTAAACGAACTGATATATTAAGCATTAATGAGGTTCGTAATCACGATGTTAAATGTAAGTATATTTAAACTCTTTGGCCATCTCTGTGGTTTTGGGTGACCTTTGTGGTTTAAATGATGTAGTTTTCGCATTAAGTTTTGAGGTTTTTTTTTACGAGCGGCTAGATAATGACTGTAAAAGGAAATCTAACTAAGGCAACCTGTCTTACGTTGAGTAATATAATTTATAAAGAGATTTATTAATTTTTGATAATGACGTCTTAAACCTCGTGAGACCTACTAGAAACAGGGACATTTTCTTGATTGGGAATTTGAGTCTACCAAAAAGAAAATAAAGTTCAGTTCCCTTAACACTTAAATGCTGCTTTAAAAATAACATGAACACGAAACAAAAATTGGGCTACAGAGTAAAAAAAAAAAAAAAAACCGACTAATTGATGTAACATAACCATGTTTTTTTTAACAATTTTAAAACATTTTCCGGGACCTTTACAAGATTTTCTTTGGAAACGTCAAAGTGATTTTATAATGTTCATTCATTACAATAACATTACCCTGTTTTCGTTTCATGAAGAAATTCGAAAGAATGGTATTCTTTAAATTTCTAATCTATCATAATACTCCTGCACGCCTTTGAAGGCTAGACCTAAAAACTTAAAAAAAAACTACCGCAAAAACCCAATTACCGTGCGCGTATGGAACCATGCGCTTGCGACACATGCACTAATAGCGACCGCTTTCCCGCGCAGGCGCGCGCGGCGACCACTCGCATGCATAGGTTAACCTAAAGGCTACTCGTATAATCAAATAGGGTTATTATGTCTTAATATCGGAGCACTATAATCTAAATATTGTAACCAAACTAAAGCTACGCGTATAAACTCACTCCTATAAACGTTTTTCTAACTTTTGACCGCGTATTTGCGTTTTTATAGGATTAAGCATTAAATGGAACGGGGGAAAATTCAGCCATGTTAGCCTCCTAATTACTGGAACTCTTGTTTCAACTTGACGGATGAATTATTAACATGCGAGCTTAAGTTGTACCGCCAAAGGAGACAAACAACATTTAATGGCGTGCATTCTCGATAAGGTATCTTAAGTGTGGAATCACATCTATCAGTACCGATTCGCGTTTTATCTATAGAAAATGTGTTATTTATGAAGATGCGGACGCATGCGAAAGGAGAATAGATGCGTACGCATCTTCATACAAAGTAGCTATTTTCTATAGACAAAATACGAATCAGTGCTGATAGATGTGATTCCATCCTAACTGTCGGTCGTATGAGCTCGTTCGCTTAATCGATCAATCGACGTAACACGCGTACGCATCTTCATACAAAGTAGCTATTTTCTATAGACAAAATACGAAACAGTGCTGATAGATGTGATTCCATCCTAACTGTCGGTCGTATGAGCTCGTTCGCTTAATCGATCAATCGACGTAACACGCGTACGCATCTTCATACAAAGTAGCTATTTTCTATAGACAAAATACGAATCAGTGCTGATAGATGTGATTCCATCCTAACTGTCGGTCGTATGAGCTCGTTTGCTTAATCGATCAATCGACAGGGAGCCATTTTTAGAATACACCTCTTTGCTAGTGTAGCGGTATTATTTAACACATCAGGCGTTAAATAATACTCCGCTATTTCCCTCCATCTAAAAACATAACATCCTCTTAAAGTCGACCGAGCAATTTGTGCACAAAGCGGCCAACTTTCGTGACAACCTGTTTACCTTAACCGTGGCTCGGAAACATCAAAACAATCCTGTAAAGCGCAACATTTGTCTCCAACACAACTCGTTTGGTGGTCGGGCGATTAGTAGGGCAACTTGTAACAGGATTTTTAAATGCTAGAAAAATTATGTGGACTGTCCCTTTATTTGAGAAAATTTGAGCAGTGGGTTTTTCCACTATTTTTTTTATTTCCCAAAAAAAAATTGGGTAGGTAACTTTCCGTTATGTTACCGTGAAATTTGTGGGAATTTGGTAACTAAACGGACTTTTTAAAGACAAGTAAAATATTATAAATATAGAAATGAGAGATGCTTGAGAGTGTGCTTGAAGCCACTTACATAAACATCTGTTTTATTCCCGCCGTTTTTACTCGCGCCATGCTTGACGACAAGTTGGCCGGATAAGTCGACCGACAGGTAATAGGCTCATTACAGTAACGTAAGCAGGATGGTGACACAACGAACCGGTCCCGGTGAGAAAGCGATATGATTGATGATCTCATTCTAAAGTCATATTAACTACTTCAACACATAAGTCGATCAGTAGGTAATTAAAACATTGTTTTTCGGTTGATTTATTACATTATTGATTTATATAACGCAATTAGATAAGGACACTGAAGACTGTTGTGTACCTATAATTTAAATGTAGGTACTGTTCCGTGTTCTTTTTTTTTGGTGTTTAATATGTTTTGTAACGCTCGCGAATAAGTCACCTGTGTAACAAAGAAAAACAAATCTAAATCGGTTGAACCAGTTTGGATATAATTGCCAACATTTAAGTGCACAAGTCGCGTTTCTAATAAGTACTCATAACTTTTAAACTGCTTAACGGATTTTCATCACACTTGGTTAAAAATACTCGCGATTAAGCAACCTTTCTAACAAAAGAATCGCAAATAATAATAATAATAATAATAATAACGTTTATTTATTGCACATAACTTAAATTAGGTACATATTATTACATGACAAGCAAATAAAGTGCGCACACAGAGTAAAATATTGCACAAATGAACAGGGGTTCCCAAACTAGGCTAAGCCTGTATCTTGGGTAACCATTAGAAAATTAAAAAGAAAACAGAGTATAATCTAAAAATAAACATTACATTTTGGTAAATGTTTTTGCTAAATAACCACCTGTAGTAGGTACAGTAGAACATTTGCAACTAGAAATGACAATAATGAAAATAATCTACTTTAATGAAATTCTAAGTCTTAAAATATAGTAAAATTTGAACAAACTAGGTCTCAAGAAATAAAAATCTAATAAACGCGTAAACTCAACAAGTCCTCGGTCTCTTCGTAACTAAGCGTCAGTAACCACCCAATAATTTTCTTCTTTGTTTTAAAAGTAGAACAATTTTTAATGTCATTAAATTTTAAAACCGTATTATACACAAAAGCTCTCAAAAAATCGCCAAATCTCCTAGCAAAAAATGTTTTTGTTGACGGAAATTGTAATCTGTAATTGCGTTTAGTCGAAATTGATCTATGCACCTCCGAATCAGCTAACCATTTGTGGGTTGCAAGACTGACTTGCAAAATAAATAATTGACGCAAGTTTAAAACCTGAGCTTCTTGGTATAGGTTACAAGTGGGATATCTAAAGGGCTTCATCAGCATAATTTTTAATACAGTCCTCTGGGCTCTCTCTGCTATAATTAGAGTCGTTTTGGCAGCGCTACCCCAAACTGAAATACAGTAGCTCGCCACAGATTGACAAATAGCTGTATAAACCCTTTTTAATATGTCCTGGTTGGCAGAATTCCTGAGTCTTTTGAAGACTGCCGAAAGCTTTCTGATTCTTTTAGATAGATGTAGTATGTGGTGTTTAAAATTAAGGTTCTGGTCCAGCATAACGCCGAGATATTTTACTACTGACGCCCGTTGAATACTAATACAATTACAAGATGAAGAGAAAGTGAAACAGCATGTGTGGATTTTTAAGCTACTCGAAGTGCTACGCGGAGCAGACGCGTATTTATTGAAATAAATCGGTGAAACCGTTTTTGAGATAATTGGCAACATTTGAGTGCACACACAACCTCCTAAACGCATATACCGTTATAACCGTCTCCGTTCCGTTGTGGGTAAAAAGAGGTGTGTTAAGTTAACACGTATATCTATGTGTCTGTTAGTGGCAAAGTAGCTTCTAAACGGATAGACCGAGTCGTACCCAAGACAGCCAGTTTATTCAGTATGGTTCAAAACTAAGTTTTATGAATATCAATTAGGCCGTTTAAAAGATATCACCTCTTGAAGAAGGGGTCGCCACTATCGGGGTTTGTATCTATTTAATTAATGTTATTAGTTTTACTAGATTAAAGGTCAATGATGACGTAGTTAGTATCCATTTACCAACCCTAATCAATAGGATGTTTAAATACGGGTAACTCAACACTTCATCGAATTTTACTTCATCGAATATATTAGGTATTTCATCGATCGCTATTTTCTGCTGAAACCATAATGTTTTCAGGGTATCTTAAACATTAATTACTTTTAGGTTAGGTTAGATGTTTAAGATACTCTGAAAACATTGTGGTTACAGCAGAAAATAGCGTTCGATGAAATTAAATTTGATGGATGACACATTCGATGAAAGGTGTTTCGATGAAATGATAGACACCCTTAAAGTCTTAGTGACAGGTCAACTTAAGGTGGACCACACTATAGGGCTCTATCGGGTCCGAATGCATGGCAAATGTATAGAACTTGTTACACTAAATGTGGACAGTGTAAATCATGCGCTCAGGATGGGTCACATACACACGTATGTATGTATGTTAATACTTTATTGTACAACACACAGAGATTCAAATACTATACAGAATAAAGGCGAAATTAGCCAATGATCGGAATAGGTAGTGCAATTTCGCGAGACTTCTGTGCGTAAGTTTAGTATGGATATAGCTTGTAACCCCGGGACTACATTTGCAAAGTGTTAAAGTTTGTGTTTAATTCAGAAATGTTATTAAAATATGATTTTAACGATTATTTTGCTAGCATAGAATATCGCATTGACGAAATATGTAGACACTTGCAATGACAGAAAGTAAAAAAGTATTAACAATAACATATTTTTTTAGATTTTTCGTATGTTCCCATCTAACTTCAATTAAGGTCATGTCAAGAAAATATTCTGTGAAATAATACGAGTCCCGGAATCTGGGGTCTTATCCATATTAAGTACAATGTTTAAGGTCATTAACCCGAAATTGCACTACCTATTCCGATCACAGGAATATACCCCTTTAAGGGATTTCTTCCAGCTAAACTTTGGGTTTTAAATAAACGCGACATATTTAATAGACCGAAACTTCAATTGAAGATTGTCCTCACACAAAGATATCTTAAAGATTACGTCGTTATTATAGTTAGATGAATAAACTGTAATACATTTAAAACCAATGTATATACGAATCATAATGTACATAAAAAAAAAGTGCAAAATGTTGGTTATAGAATTATCAACAAGTTTAGAGTTGTTGGTATTCTGTTGCTCTGCCTACCCCACTCTGGGAGTAGAGTCGTGACGTTATGTAGGTATGTATGTAATTTACATTTATGTATCCAAACACCTGAAAAACGTTGCCCTGCTTAAACGATTTTCTATTCGCGGTTATAAAACGACTAATGTAAAATGACTTTCCGAGTTAACCCTTACTAAGTTAACACACATAATAAACTACCGCACTCAGCGCTGAGATGGTACCTTCACAATCGGAAGGTTAACTTGACTCTCCCGGTGGAAGGTGTGGGTATTCTTTACCAAATCCCGACCCCGGGTCAGGTAAAACTAAAAAAAAAGTTATATAGTGTCTTATGTTGTATAGATAATGATACGGAACATTTCGTGCGCGAGTTCTACTCGCACTTAGCCGGTTTTTTAGGGTTCCGTAGTCAAACTAGGAACCGTTATAGTTTCGCAATGTCCGTCCGTCCGTCCGTCCGCAGCCTAGCTCAGAGACTATTAATACTAGAGAGCTGTAATGTGGCATGAATATACATATTAGTCACGCCAACAAAGTAATAGAATAAAATTTTGAAAAATATTTTCTAGTGTAGGTACGTCCCCTACACGTAACTTGGGGATGTATTTTTTTCTCGTCTACCCCATAGTGTTGGGTATCGTTGGATAGGTATTTTAAAAATGTTTTGGGTTGGTAAAAAAATTTTTTTGATTAAAGAATCCGTTTAGGAAATATTAAGCTTTAAAGTGCTAATTTTTGTTACACTCAAGTTCCAAAAAAAAAACAATGAAAGCGAATATAACGAGTTTTAAAGGAAAACTAACACGACTAAGTAGCAATCATTGGTTCTTGAGATAACGGCGATTGAAGTGTTTATACCTACTAAAATCATCTAAGACGGCACCAAATGACTTTAAATAGAAAATTTGTTATTACTTGTTGATTTTTATGTTTCTAGTACTTAATAGCTTCGGAAACCTACACTAAGGTCCGACATGCTCTTGCCCGATTTTTTATATTTTGTGTTCGATGTCGATACCAAGAATTACAAAATTGTACCAAGCTGGCCACAAAGTACCGTAGTTCAAACAGTAGTTGATGTAACTGATACAAAAGAAGGGTTCTTCAAACACAAGTGCAATAATGCGATTACACAAGTGTTTTAAGTCCTAATAATGTACGTTGCGTTGTAAGTTGCATACATTACTTTATTTACACACATGTAATAAGTGCACGAACGTGGGTAAAGAATCCGAAGACAAAATTAAGACCTGCATTGCTACCTGTAACATAATCGATAGATGATAAGCTAAGTTTCGTTTCGACGGAATTTTAATTGTAATTGATCTGATACTAAATTGCGGCAAATTAATTTTGAGCTGGTTTTGGAAGATCCTGTCCTTTCTGCCCTCATTTCCAAAAACAGAACAAATCTATGATTTTCTATCTTCCCGGAAAGTAAATGAATATTAAGGATTAAGGAAATCGGAGAAACTCTGCAAATTATTTAATAATAAGGATAATTTTTCTCAAATTTATTTTCTTGAAAAAAAGTACCTGAAAAAAAGATTTCTATTTCTTTTTGTTTTTCCAAGAAAACACTCAAAACTCCCTGGTTAAAATTGAAAACTTATAACTTTATCATATTTACATACATACCATACATAACATCACGCCTTCATTCCCAAAGTGGGGTAGGCAGAGCTAAAGAAACACCAACAATTCTATAAATAGACTTGTTGATAATCCAGTAACCACATTTTGCACAATTAGGCCAAGAAGTTTACCAGTGTATTAGTGACAGGTTGCGAGCCCATCGCCTAACAGTACTACAAGCCCTTATTCCCTTAGTCGCCTCTTACGACATCCACGGCGAACACTACTATTCTAACCCGGCAACCACATGGGGTATCATATTTGGTATTGTTATATTATAAGACAATTACGTGACACCCACCCGCAAATAACAAAATTCAATGTTGTAATGCTAATCATTGCCAACGGGTTGTGAACGCTGAAATAGAGGACTTATGATACGTTTGTAGATTAAAATTTTGCTGGTCTAACCGACCCTTTAAAAAATACGACCCTCAGTAAGATAAAAAGGTCCCCGTTTTGGGACTGGGCCAACTTACGTCTAACAGCACGAGAAAGTGTCCCAGAGCTCTGAAATGGACCAAACTTAAATTGTCCCGGTATTCAGTCTCAAGTCAATCAGGCTCTTTAACAGTCTGTGCTTAGACCCGATGTCCTAGACGAAATGAATCTCTGGGGAAATAGAGGTAAATCAAGGACAGAACACATGAAATAGATGTAATGAAAAGTTGACATAAGACATGCTATTTGCTGTTATAACCTCCGTTTTGAGCCCATTTCTGGTACATATAAAATTATTTTCATGTTTTACCAAAGATAGTGGCGGCCAAGTAAGTTATATTAACAACTATGCCAAATTTAAAGTTGATACCTGTAGGGTGCAATAGTTTACCACACCTTACATATACGTTGTTGTATGTTAGTTTGTATGTTTGTTCGTATGTTGGGTAGGACGGAGAGTTAAATGAAACGTGACCGTCCCGGTTGAATGCCTTTATTACATTAAAAGTACATCACAATGAGGTAATACGTAAGCGATTATGACGCGCACTAGGTGCATCGTCGACTTAATTCTAAACTGTCGAGCGTGCTCGTACAATAAATACCCTTTCTACTTGAGTGCTCGTACAAATGTTATCGACGTTATTATCTTAGTGATAACAAATATAGGTAAAAATACCTTGGGTAGTTAAAATAAATAAATGTCACGGGACAACGTCACACAAATTGACCTAGTCCCAAACTAAGCTCTAGGCTTGTACTATGGGTACTAGACAACGATAAACATACTTATATAGAGAAATACATACTTAAATATTATAGAAAACATCCAAACCTCAGGGAAACACAAATATCTGCCCTTACCGGGATTTAAACCCAGGACCGCTGGCTTCGGAGGCATGGTCACTCCCAAGTAAGCCAACGTGTCGTCCAAAGTTGAGAACAACTCTTGTGGCAGACAGACGGACAAACGGAAACCGAAGGCTCACGATAAGGGTTCCTTTTTGCTATTTTGGTGCCGAACCCTAAAAACGAATATAAAAACCCTACCCAGTTTACAACTTGACAATTTGGGCCGCGTTGTGGACAAGGGCCCTTTATCGGGTGCATAAATTAAAGCTTCAGCCCGTCCCCGATATTCAATTCGGATTTGATTGACATCGGGGTTTATGATTCCTAAAACGGTCATTTGCCTTGGAAGGGATAAAGCTGGTTTGTCTTCAGTTTTATAGTGTAGGGTTAAAAGATCAGGGAGGTCCTAGGAAAAGAAGTAGATGAGAGAAACTATACCTACGCTATAGCAACCCACCCACGCCTCGCTTCGGTTTATACGAGTTTGAGATTTAACCAAAAACACATTTAAGAAATATAAATACATATCGACGGTGGAAATTTCAAATGTCGTAAGGGACAAACGCTTACTTTTCAGGGGAGCCAGAAAACAAAATTCCACTTTTTTTAAATCCATAACTTGGAAACTACTCATCCCATTAAGATGATTCTTGGAAGCATATTTTTTAAATAACTTCGCCTACCCTAATTTTTTTATTGGACATCCATAAATACAGTGGTTTAGGAAATAGTGTCCCTTACAACAAAAAAATAAGAAGAAAATGTGTGTTACACCTCCGAAAACACAGTATTTATCTGACAAAATGTATTCTTTTTAGTGCCTTACAACATAGGAATTTTAAAAATATTGAGATATACGATATTGCGCTTAATGAAACAAGACGTTATACAAAAATATTTGACGGATACAACATAGTGTTTTAAATATTAGGAAGTTACGACTTTTTTATTAGAAGTCATATCGAAATTTCAATACAACAAATAGATAGAAAAACAATACTGACTTCAATGGTATATTTAGTGTACTTACGACAAAATGTCCCTTACGACATTAGAAATTTCCACCGTCGATATACAAATACATGCATATTTCCCTAGCCTTCCCCGTCCACCTTCCCCTTTCGCAATTCTTCTTGAGTTGCCGGTGTTCACGGTGGTGGTGATGGTGATTAACTGACATCAAACCGCATGCTCCATAAAACCACCAACATAATCTTACCGTATTATGACACAGTGCGATTTTACTCTCTCACACTTTCCTTATATACCAGTCTTACTGACTTTTACCGAACCCACAAAACTTTTAAAACCTTTCTTGTACTGGGGGTGATTCTCTCAGCACAGCGCTGCATCGATCTTAAAGGTGAAGTTTTATCTGGCAAGTTTAAGAAGTCCCGTCGGAGCGTACAAAACACATTTTAGCGCGTGCCTTCTCAATTAGGTAGCAGGCAGGTGAGTCGAGTTCAGTGTCGTATAAAGCTGCCTAATTGAGAAGGCACGCGCTAAAATGTGTTTTGTACGCTCGAACAGGACTTCTTAAACTTGCCAGATAAGATCCTGAAGATCGACGCAGCGCTGTGTTGACAGAATCACAAACAAGAGAATTATCAACAAGTCTTTTTAGAGTTGTTGGTATTTCTGTAGCTCTGCCTACCCCACTCTGTGAATGAAGGAGTGATGCTATGTATGTATGTGTATGTGTCTTATGTACATACCACCTGAATTTAGACCTACAGTATTGTCATACTTCAAAAAAGTTACGACATTTTTAGATAGGTTTATACACCTTCTAATATTGATTTGTTTTTGAGATACCCTCCATACAAAAATTAAATTAAAATAGTTATTATAAAATTAAATTAATACTCCTCATCCAACCCACATAATTTCATTCATCAACCGCTAATTAACAAAACTGCCTAAAAAGTAACATCAATCTTCTACCCATCGCATACACAGATTATAACCAGTACCTCAGAGTACCCCTAGGACCTACTCTAGGACTTAATTTACTCTGAAGCTCCTCGTGATTCGCTCGGATTGCTATAATTAACAATTCAGTTTCACAATTTGCAATTTGCGGTTGTTGGCACCTTTTTGGGCACGTTTCTTAGTCACGTTGTTATAGCTTCTGTATCCAAGTCATAGGGCTAAGTGCTCGTGTAGTAATCTATTTTATCAGTAAGAGGAAAAGGTTGAATCTTTCATGATATATTAATTACACTTACAGCGATTCGACTTTGGGACAGAACATAGCGTTGACAGATCACGTGGCCATTCCCGTGGTTATAGAATTGTAATAATAGATTTCTGTTTGGGATTGATCGGTGGGGTCGCGCTGGCTAGTTGATTAATTAAGCATCAAATGCACGAAAAAATACCCGCACCCTACACATTTAAATCGACGAGTTAAAAATCAAAAATCCACGTTTTAACAAATATGGGAGGAACACGAAAAAAGTTTTTTTATTGCTTATGCCAAATTACGGCTTTGTAGAACCAAGAGTCTTTGAGCTAAACCGCGGACGGACGGACGGACAGGTGAACATGGCCAAACTATAAGGATTCCTTGTTTACTAAGGAACTCTAAAAATTTGCATTTTGCATGGAGTTGTTATTTTACATACTGAGTGATTGTGTTTTGCAGTCGAGACGCCGTCAGCATTCAACTTGACCTTAACCCACAGTTTCATATTTTTTTTTATGTTAAAGAGAAGGCACACGAGTACTCAGGCCACCTGATGGTAAGTGGAATCTGAGACCCATTGACATTTGAATTGACAAGACTATAATCCTAAGACCTCAAATGCGTCGCCAACCCTGAGGACTAAGATGGAATGCCTCTATACTAGTAATTAGTAATAATAGCAGCCTTTTAGAAATTAAATGACAATGTATCTCATCCTTCTAACCACAAAATGCAGTAGGTAATAAAGAACACCAGAACAAACTGCCTTCCCCCTAATAGAGCAAAAAAGTGTTAGCTTAGTTAAATTAACAGTTTATGATAATGTGACATTTATTGATGAGAATTTAAGTTACATTATTTATTAATTTAAACAGATAACCTTCAATGTCCCCAGACCTAACCCCAAGCTTACTAGAGTCTGTCAAGTCATGATGCCGCGAGGCGGATGATCAATTAAAAGAATGGCATCAAAAAAAGTCAGGTGTATAATCTTTTTGAAATATAAATAGAAATGTTTGTTTGCTAGAATACGTTACAATAAGATCATAAAATAAATAACAGAATCTGTATTCAGCCGACTTTTAAATCGATATGCAAAATGTTAGATTAGACACAATAATTGACATGTTGGTCACAATAATCTTATCTTAGTTGGTTTACGAATAATTTAAATGAAGTTTGTAGATTATTCCAACAACTGCGCGTATCGATGTTAATGGAAATCATTTTATTTGCTAGAAAACAGTATAAATAACTTAGTTGACAGTAGTTTGATCATTTCAATGTGTTCAGCCGTGCAAATATTTTTTACAATAGTTTAATAAAAATGAAAATAAATAAGAGATTTCAATTAAGTTATAAACTTTTCATTACAATAAGTTCTGATTGATTTGATTCTGTGAGATGCATCACTGATATGTAAGATATTAGTGTATATTTTGATGTTTTAAGAAAAATCGAGTCAATATTTGGAAATGTTTACTTATTAGAAAAAGGGCTACCTTCTTGTTTTGATTTTCTGAATTATAATAACCATTAACCTGAATATGTTTTTTTTCTTTTCAAATAATGGGGTGCCTTAACTCATTTGACTAGACTAACGTGCGTGTGAACCTAAAAAGTTGACGTCATTAAACAAGTCGACTTTTTAATACGTTTCCATATTTAAATACTTGTTTACTTCACGATAACCCAAAGATGGCGGGTATTTAAACAGCCAGCATTTTTTCCGAGCATACACGAGCTGACGTAATTTCAACTTTAACCAAAGATGTTAAGGATCTTTCAGCTATTGATGTTGCTGAGTGGACCTGAAATCCGGGATTCCAAATTGATTGCAATCAGGCTTAAGAACCTGTATCCGAACACGTAGAATACCTACTAGCATAGAGCTATTCCATATTAGTCAGGGCTGGCAATGCAGTTGCAGTCTTAAGATTGTATTCTTGAGAATGCTAATGTCGATGAGTGTCAGATCCCCGATCTTTACATGGTGGCCTGTGTGCAGGGCTACAATATTTACAGGAAATGAATGTAAATATGCCCCCGTGTACTTACCGGGTTAGAATAGTGCCACTCCATATCTTCCCGCGGATGTCGTAAAAGGCGACTAAGGGAATAAAGGCTTGTAGTACTGTTAAGCGATGAGCTTGCAACCTGTCACTGATAAATATCTTGGCGTTAATGTACAAAATGTGGATACAGAATTATAAACAAGTCTTTTTAGAGTTGTTGGTATTTCTGTAGCTCTGCCTATCCCACTTTGGGAATGAAGGCGTATTGTTATGTAATATGTATGAACATACAAAGGTGAACTTGTCCCTTTAAAGGATCCCTTCCAGTTTACCTTTGGGTGATTGAGGAAAAAAAGAAAAGGCAAAAAGTGGCAACGAGTGAGAGAAGTACAAACAATGAAATTTGTTCTTCCATTAGTATATTTTAATCGATGCTATCATAACGCAAAACATATATCTGAAAAACTTAAGTGAAGGACCTGTTTTATGTAGTTGTATTGTAACACACCGTACACCGTACAGGGCTGGAATTCTTCAAGGTAATGACGATATCGTTCTTGACCTGTTTCCGTATTGTCAACGTTTTGATAACTTTTATGTCTTTTACAATAATGGCGACTGTGACATAAACGATTCTTAAACGTGTCAAATACGATATCGTTTCTGAATAGAGGCCCAGACCGTTTGATATTCTATATTTGAAAGTTGACATAAGTTCCTTATTAATTTTGTACACAACCAGATACAACAGGTCTTTTACATAAGTTTTTTACCTATACAGAATTTAATCAGCAACGTCTAATTACTGTACCAATATCGAAGGCTCATAACAAGTCACTATCCTTAGTGATTCCTAAAAATAATAACAGCCTTTCATACCATCCCCGGGCCAAGAACATAGTTACCGGATATAATTCCGACGCCGGGACGACACTAATCGCCTTATCTTTGGACGCTCTGGACCCCTTCCCCTCTTTACCCCCATGGGAGGCAATCAGCTGGCACAACGAGATTATTTTAAATGTTGTTAGGATAGTGAAGTTTTAGGAATATTGTGATAGTAAGGTTGTTATCAACAAAGGTCAACTTTGTACACATTTGGTTACTCAAAATACCAACAGGGGCCCACTCAGCATGTGTTGCGGCACATTTTCTGCAACGCTGATTTTCAGTGGATCCCTAGTTTGCGTGCGACGGTAAACAATCATCCTAAGAAAGTAATAAAAAAAAAAAGGTTGCAACTTGGTGTCTTGTTGAATGCGCTCGAATGGTCTAAAAAGCTGATTGTGTGTATGTAATGTGAGGAGATAAATAGGTAAACATAATACAGAATACTATGTTCATATATATAAATGAGTGTTATAATAATAATTGTAGTTTACTACTGCGTATCTTTCAATGCTAGAATCAATGAAAATGTACCTACCAAATTGAACAACTGCAAACATAGTTTGCATTAAATAGTTTTTTTGGAAAAACTCCCTTGTGTAGTAACGGCACCCCAAATAGTGGCACAACTGCACTGGTCTGACGATTCCAGCTTGCAATAAACTACTTAAGTAGCTTTTTTTTATAAAAACCGCACATTTTTCAATTAGTCTGGAATTCTGAAAATGTCAAAACTCATTTCATCGAATGTGTCGTTTCACCGAATTTCATTTCATCAAAAGCGACTTTCTGTTGAAACCTTATTGTTTTTAGGTTATCTTATGCATAGGTTACGTAGGTTAGGTTGGGTTAGACCTGTGACCACCAAAAAATTATAACTTATGCACGTGGAAATGCCTGCCGATGAAACGAAAATTCAGTGAAGTAAACCACTGAAAAACACAACGTCCAAACGTGGGCTATTTATCTTTCTGTACTCAAAGCTGCATAATTTGTATTAGCTACAGGTCAAGTTAAGATTGACGATCGAGTTCAGCGTCAAACGATTTTTTTAAAGAATAGCAACATTTACAATTCTCATCGCGCTGAAACGGAGTGATGCTCATCCAGCGACATAAATCTAAAATCCCAGCAAAATACACAACAAAGAAGTTAATCTTGTCTTATTTTATTTCTTTTAATCCGTTAGACCGTAAAACTGACATTTCCTCAAGAAATAATGTTTCCTAATGGCACATTTGGACCCGATGCCTATTTGAGCCCTTCCCCGAAATTTTGCTGAGAATGCCTCGGTTGACCCAAATTGGTCCCTTAATTTATGATTCATGGCTGCTCCGGCACGAGGCGTTTTGAAGGCAAGTGCGAAAAATGGAGGCATCGGCAGATATGCTGATGAGAAATTATGGGGATAAAGTGGACAATAACAGTGCGGAAGCCTGGACAAAAAAATTGTTGTATTAGGTTAAGTATCATTCCAAGTTAGTAATCAGGGCTTTTATTCCTCTTTATTTTAGCACTTCTTGCTTATATATCGCAATCGCACTTTGACCCTTTGGCTTTACACAGTGAAAATTACTATATAATTCCACTTGGTCTTAAACGTATATCGTTTGCCTTTACTGAGGAATTTTCGTTTTTTAACTGACGGGTCACGGGTATGAAAAGGTAGAAAGACATTAAAATTTGTTTAGTCTAACAAAATTAGAAAATTACAACAAACCAATTAGTTGCACTTATAGTCGTTTTAAGGGCGACTAGCAAAACAGCTGGACCCAACGTTACTGAATTAGTTACATGCCTTTTATTATTATAAAAAGGTAAGTAAGTCAAATTTTAAAGTAAATTTGTCATTTTAACAAAATATCTAGAAAACAAATTTTTAACATACCTCGTCGGATGACATTAAATTTTCGTTCGTCCATCTACTTGGTATGATGATCGGAGCTCTGAAAGGGTGAGTTGTTTTCAGAGTTGGCATGACATGAACATACCCTGTCATTTAAAGGTCGTTGTACCATGTGTACATTACTAATTAAATTACTTGGATCGATCAGAAATAAGAAGACGTCATGGCTAGAAACCCGGACTTGAATGTGTAGGGAAACTATTCTTACTGCGAGCTTTTATATTATTATATTTACTTACCTATTAAAATTTTGCTTGTTGTAGCTCTGTCGTTCCTCAGGGTTGTGGCAGAATACCAGCGTTTTGCTCATGATGAGCAAAGCTACATACGCTGAGCCACTTTGCCCTTTTGCTCTGCTGCAACGCACACATTCTTTTGGCAATTTGTGTGTAATTTTTTGGTGTCATTTGTCATTGTTTTTTTTTTTGTGTGTCAATTGTATGTGTGTTTTGTAGTAATCAAATAAACGTTTTATCTATCTATCTATCTATCTATCTATAATTTTCACTCATAAGAATATTCTACATCTGCCATCCTATTCTGATTTGTTGAAGAGAAGGGTTTTTAAAGTTCCCATTCCAACTGTAAAAACTGCATTCGCCAAACGTTTCAAAGTTTATCCTTCCTCATAGTTTTATAACAATTTTGTAAAAGTATTTGACATAAAACTTTGCCGAGCTGTTGTGGCTAAATTGCGAATACGGGAGCTCTTGATGTCGTGGTCTTATGATCAGGCTGAAGCAGTACTGAGATAGTTACCACTCGTATTTCCATCCCGTTACATACCCCACGTTCACTCACACTCACACATTAACACTACAAATTATTTTATTATTTTTCGGGTTCTTAATAACCCCCTTAACCTTTAAAATAAAATTAGGATAATTTTTGCCTAGTGTAAATATCTTTTCTTATCCAATTTAATATCATTGTTTATTTTTTCCTGTCTTAGCTATAGCCGCATGTGTTTTTGAAATTCTCATGTATGTACCGACCTCCACGATACAGGCAACGCCTAGTGTGGAGATTACTGTTTGTAATTTAAATGTAACACCTTTTTTGGCAAATAAATAATCTATCTATCTATCTAATGTATTAGGGAGCATGCTGAAAACTTACGGACGGAACGGATGTTATTATTTTTCTCTATTCACTTCTGTCTACATAGACAGCCTTTTTCTATCTATAAACGGATATTAAACGCAAGAAGAAATGTATTGAAAATATAAAAAATAGAAAAACTGATCGTTCTTTTTTAAAAAAGCTTATTCCGTCCTCTTTTTGCAATGCATTATCATTTTATTTTTGTCTTAATATTTTTGTTATTAGTTTGATTTAATATTTATTTTCAGGGTGTAACTGTAAATAATATCTACAAACATTAATGACATTATAATAGCTCACCCTTGATGATGATATTGATGATGTAGACGGAAGGTGGCCATAGGAACTCCTTAAAGGCAAATAGTCGATCCGTCGAGTTTGAACTAGTTTGACTTGACGTTTAATGACGGCATAGTTGTAGGTGATTCAAGTGTAGGTACTCGAGAACAATTAAGGAAAATCGTATAATAAACCAATTTCATGAAAAAACGCCGTAACAAATTCCATAACATACGGACCTATGGTAATGTTTAATCTCAGTTAGCATTAAAACCTCTCTTTACAATCGCTGCGAGATGTAATCTACGGAAGGACGTTAATTCCTCGCCGTTATCACAAATCGCTGTTTTCGCAAATAAAATGGAATGTTTACGTTATCCATGGAAAACGCGGATTAAGGGTTTACGAATGTAGGGGTTGATGTAGGGGTATTTTTGTAATAATTTATTTACAGCTGTAAAATTAATTCGGTTCTGGATGCGATTATTCAGATTTTCTGCCTAAAATTCCAACAGCTGGATTTCGTTTTGGTGATCTCTTCCTCGTACTTTTTAATGTATCCTTAAATAAAGATTCGTGATGCGTACTAAAAGCTCAGGAAATTATAAATAAGGCAGATAAATGTGCTTGCAAAAATGTTTAGCTAACTCAGTACCGAAATTTCCAGAGGAATACTGAAAAACATACCAGCCCTAACTTATAACTGACATGTGGCTCAAATTCTCAGATAGACTAGATTATTGCAAATTAATTTGCTGTGTCAATCAGTGAATATGTTATACGTCCTAAATCCAAAACCAATGAAGCTGCAAAAGAGGAACTTTAAGCCAAATATAGAATTGCACACGTGTAACTTAACTTTATATAACTAATTCAAAATGGTACACTGCGTGTTATGTAACTTGTGCCCGAACACCCGTGTCACTCTACTGTCTAAAATGGGTATCGAGTTACTGTATGAATCCGAATTGGGGCAATCGTATGTATTTCCACTTTCATATTATGTTATTTGAGTTGCTCAGATCTTTACAGTATTACAAGTTTTTTTTTGCATTACTTGCATAGTATAGACACATTCCACATTAGTCCTCAGGGTTGGTAAAGCTTTTGCAGTCTTATGATTGTTGCTTTAAGAATATTAATTTCGGTTTACTACATGTGTAGTGTGTAGTATTTTATTATATAATGTTAGTTGGCAGAATTATCTTTCGCATAATTTCCTGCAGCATACATTTTTTTTTTTAAGTTAGAATTGTACTTAAGTATGCTGTCGATGATACCATACAATCGAATAATGATTTGCAGAAAAATATTTTGCATAAAGTTTAGGTGGCATTAAGCTCTAACCTAATCTAACATACTTTTCTGGCACAATTTCCTTTCTGTAACAGTCGCAGTCCTAACTTAACCTTACCTAGTTTTCTGGCAACAGCTCGTTTGTGCTGCGGTTGCAGGTCGTTTCTAATCTAACCTAACCAACTTTATTGGAACAGTGGCCACATAATGATGCCACGCCCACAATAAAAGGGAAGACTTTATGTGCTTCCGCGCGAACATCGTGAGATAGATAGTTTGTGCGCACCTTGATGGCCGCGTCAAATTCTAATAATTGCTATTTAAAACCTCAACATTTATACAAAAAAATGGTTCATCAGGATTAAAAAATTATAATACTCAACTACCGACACAAAAATCATAGGTAAAGGTCGTAGGGTTCCGAATATTCAACCAAAAATATTCTAAAAAGGTGTCATGTTTCAAAAACAAAACTATCAAGAATTTTGATTCTAATCGTGTTTTCACGTTCAATCTAAAGGAAATATGGTCAAGTTTAATATATCCAAAGAACAGACATATAGATGATATGGTGATTGAGATCTAGATTGCGGAACACCTTCGGTAGGACAAGGGCACAATTTCCCCTTTAGTAACATTGACATTGTGCCTTTGTTGTACCGGACAAGGACACAATTTCCCCTTTAGTCACATTGTACATTGTGCCCTCGTTCTACTGAAGGTGCGAATAATGATACAGCTTCTAAGAGTTAATTAGCTCTGAAAGCAAGGATCGCAACTCGGGAGTTTTTTTTATATGGTTATTTAATTACACAAAGCAAACTCCGCGCTTTAGTTACATACATAACATCATGCCTTCATCCCCAGAGTGGGGTAGGCAGAGCTGCAGAAATACCAACAACTCTAAAAAGACTTGTTGATAATTCTGTAACCACATTTGGCACGATCAGGCTAAGATATTGACCAGTGTATTAGTGGCAGGTTGCAAGCACGTCGCCTAACAGTAGTACAAGCCTTATTCTCTTCATCGCCACTTATGTCATCCTTGGGAAGACACTGAGTGGCTCTATTCTAACCCAGCAACCACATGGGCTTTAGTTAATGATCGTTTTTCCCGCAGATCTACGTGCGACCAGTGACCCAGGTGGCGAAGATCTCCGACGTGCTGACCGGCCAAGGACCGGCGTTCCCCATCGCCATCGCCAGTCATCTGTTCTCGTCCGTGCCTGTCTATCAGCCTAGAGTAAGTTTACTTCAAAGTCAAATAGTTTCAACAACATCTTACGGCTTTTCTATCCTATGAGCGATATCGAAATTAATTTTTCGTACAGTGTATTGTATTTTGGGTTCGGGTAATGCTCGGATACAGTCGGTTTTAGACTAGCAAAGCGTGAGAACAAGAGAGAAAGAGAAGTACAAACCAAAGGTTGATTTATGTGATATTTTGCTGCTTACTCTGTGTACGCAAACTCTTGGGCAGGTCTTTAGGCAGATAAGGGGTCTCTATCGTTTGACCGAATTACATATGCAATAATTTCACTTGCCCGTATTTCATATGATATATGATGATGCCAGTCATCATTATGGCAAATGTCATTAGTGCAAATGAAATTTTAAAAAATTAAGTTATACCAGTTAAGGGTTCTAAGACTATGGCTTCACAGCAAAGGCCTCGCACGCATCAAAACTGTGGTTTCGGCATATTTAGAACACTGTTTTGCACCGTTTGGCGAAATGATCCTCTGACCTACCATAGAACTGTAGTATCCCACATAGCGTAAGACATAGAGACCAATCCAAGTGTAAGAATAGTCCTTCAAAATGCTAATATGACACGGTTATATGGCGGCAGCTGGTCAGTATTCTATTTTACCAATGGAAATTGTCAAGTTTCACGACGTCGGTGTCGACCGAAAACTGTCCATTGTGTACAGTTGAATGTGATGTGTACACTTTAAGACCTTATTGCAATTGAATGATGCAAAAGTGTATTTATCTTTGTATTCGATTATACGGCTTAATAGGCATTGCGTTTTTAGTTTCAAGAAATAGTGGTGGAAATAACGAGGTTGTGAATTCGTCCCATTATATTTAATGGAATCCTATGATTACTTGCCCTTACCTATGACCGCTAGACTACTGAAGTTAATAACCTCATCAAGAGCAGAAAGAAACGTGAAATATTAAAGCCTCCGGCGTCTTATTTACTATGTTTGTTTTCTTGCATTTAATATTGCTATAAACTTCAAAGCGCTGCATTTTTGGTTAACAATAGGGCAAATATAAGGAAATGGTAAGTATTTATTAGTCTTTTGGGTGTGAGTTTATGTATGTTGGTAAGGCTGATATTTTTGTAATCCCCTGTAAACCAAACGACTCAGCGGGCTTTAACGTGCGGAGTATCTTAGGTAGACTTGTATCGAGTTTCAAATTTTTTTTTAAGCAATGAAAAGAAAGAAAGAAAAACAGTTATTTTTATTGTTAGTGAAACTACAGCAGAGCATATACACAAAGCGTACGCACTAAACTTAACAAAACAAATTAAAACAATATACTTACAGGAAAACAAAAAACCAAAAACAAATACTAGTTCATGTCATACAGGAAGCAAAATCTTTATTTACAATAAGTTTTGATAAACTTTAAAGCAATTTCTCTTGCAAGTGAGGAGCAAAAGAGTTAAGCAGTGAACTGTCAAGCCTTATCTTTAGAACCAGAGATCAAAGTGGAGATTCTATGTTTATATTATTAATTTCGGAACGAATTCACCCGTTAGCCTTTCCCAATTAAGAAAATATTTTCACACATAGCTCATTAGTATTCCATAATCTTTAACAACAACTCCTTTAACTTTGGGCAAACAGCATTATCTCATCATTTACACTTAGCATTGTCTCAACGTCAACCCTATTAACAAACTCGTAACTCAGACATATTATACTTCAGCAGTTTGGACCATTAAAGATGCAGATCAGGGAGATTAGTGGCTCCTTTATTTACATTAATAGATCCCACCGGAGTGATAAATTCAAGCTATGAATTATAAATTGCCACGCCGCGTCGTATACGCCAAGTACACTCACATAAAATGGTTATAATTTATGGAGAACCGTAAACACCGCTTGTACAATGTCGAGGATCATTGAATATTGTCCACTTTGTGGCAAATGTTACGTTACAGTGCAGTCAAACTACCTGTAACATTCTTCTTGCATTAGGGGGCTTTCCAGCACTATAGCCCTAGACAAGATGCATTGCGAGAACGTTTTCACCATCGACAATGTTGGTATTAAGGTAAGCTGCCGGATGATCAATAGCGTCGAGCGCAAATCATTTCCAAAAATCGTTTACAATACCATTCTGCATCTTCTCTAAGGCCCTCGTGCGACAAAAGTAAGCAGTGTCAGTAAAAACCCATCAACAGATTTTCTTAACTAGACAGTAGTGGTAGGTCTTCATGCAGAGTCCGTCCAGGTCACAACCACTTATTTACCATCCCACCCAGCAGCAAAGTTTGAATTGTAGTGTTCTAGGGTAAAATAACCGGCAAATAACTGCAATTGCTTTTGCAGTCTTGAGATAACAGACACAAAATTTCTTCAATACAGACAACTCAAATGCTTATACATAACGTTTTATATTTTCAGTTGTCGTCGCCGACTACGTATGAAATATCAGCCCCAGTACCATCGCAGCTGGCTTATTCAGAGCACAAAGTTGGATATCAACCACAACAAAACGCGATTCAGTACTCAACTCGAGAATACAACCAAAAGTTACCAAACCCAAAGCAAGCTATCGCACGCCTTACCATCAATTATCAGCCATATCCTCAACATCTTCTTGTGCAGCCTCAGCCTCTAGTTTTCCAGCAACAACCTCAACAAATTCAGCAGTTCCCTGTTTACCAACCGCAGGGATTTCAACAACCGATTCAATATAACCAGCCGCAGGTATTCCCTCAAAATCAGGCTGCATATTCTCAGCAGCCGTTAATACAGCTGGTACAAGCTCAGCCTGGGATCATTTATGCTAGACAAGAGGAAAATAATGATGAACACCAGAGACCAACTCAGAGAGAATTGAAAACTGGGCAACCAGAAGCTGTGAAGGAGCAAGAAAAGAGAGTCACGCCCCAACAGGTAATAAACTTTATACGCCCTATGTCAATTGAATAATACTTATGTACCGTAGTTAAAACCGGTAGGTAAAATTTAAATATTTTTCCAGATTTACAACGCACAACCGGGAGGTGTTAGTTTCGCCAGCTTCTCTCAAGGACCATTAGTACCATCTCTTACTCAGCCTCAATCGCAACAACAACAACAACACCAACAACAGCAACAACAGCAACAACAACAGCTTCAACAACAACAGCAACAACAACAACAACAACAACAAGTACAACAATACCAGCAACTACAGTACCAACAGGAATATCAACCAATTCAGTACCAGCCTCAACCTCAGATCCAGTACCAATCGGCTCCTCAATACGAAGTTCAACAGTACGAACCGGCTCCGCAACGGCAAATAATTTCCAGACCTGAACAGAACGTGCTTGCTGTCCCAGTGAGACCGAAGAAACTATACTTCAGACCAGGAACTCCTCAACAAATCCAGCAGCAATTGTACCAGCCTCAGGTATACCAAGGTCAAGAAGCGCCGGGATACCAAGCCAGCTTCCCACCTGTCCAGTACTTTGGCAAGTTCGCTCAGTCCATCTTTGGACAGTACCAGCAACAGCATTGAGGTGTAAGAAAATTGTAAGAAATAGACTAGGTTTAAAAGATACAAGGAAGCTCGACCCTAAAATTAAGTGGAGGAGTAATAGGCTAAGATTATTGGTAAGAAAATTGAGGTGCTGAAAAGTATTTTACTCTGTGATGCCATACTTAAATATATTTTTTTATGTAATAAAAAAATATAAACATAAAATGAGTAATTTATTTGTTGGGTTACGGACAAATATTCAGTTATTTCGGTTTTGTTAATCTTTACATGATGTTTTTTCAACTTTCCCAAATTGATGCCTTTCGAAGAACAGATTACCCTAAAGGCTGGCATACACCTGTAATTTATTGCTGTAAGTTTTGAAACAAAGCTATATGCAGGACTGAGATGCAGATATTTGCCACTCACTTCTACCCATAGTTGCGTCTCGAAACTTACAGAAATAACTTACAGGTGTAATATCGACCTAACTCTTGTAATTTCAGATTTTTTTTATATTGTCCGATTTGCATTGCTCCCTTTGAATACCTAGCAGGGCCTCTATTCAACTGCGTTATAACGATATCGTGTTTGACACGTTTTAGAATCGTTTATGTCACAGTCGCCATTATTGTAAATGAAATAAGAGTTATCAAAACGTTGACAATATGGAAACACGTCAAAAACGATATCGTTATTACTTTGTAGAATCCCAGCCCAGGTATGCAAGATTTAACGTAATTGCTACCTACCTGTAAAACTACTGTCTACATTATCCCCTTCATGGTAATTCCGATCTGGTCTGAGACCTATACATAGATATTTGCAAACTCAAAACTATAATCACAAGACTATAATAATAAGACTGCAAATTCGCTGACAACCCTAAGGACTAAAATGGATAACGTTTTTACCGGTTGTCACACCGGAACAAGAGTATCAGTGATTCCATTTTTGAATCTGTGGTATCGATCCATCACCTTATTCTTTAACCTACCGCCGCTTTGTGTTCCGGTGAGGGAATAAGAGGATAAGACAGCCGATGAAATAACTAGAATAGAGACATTCCATCTTAATCCTCAGGATTGGCATTGCAGTCTTGAGATTGTAGTCTTGCTGCAAATGTTTATGGGTCTCAAATTCCACTTATCATCAGAACAAAACAAAAAAACTTTTCAATTAGTGACCCACTGGTTTTTTTTTTTATTTCTAGCATAAAAATACTTCAACTCTTCAGACCACGTGACAATAGACAGTATACCACTGGCACGCTTTGCATAAATGCATATTTAAAAAGTCATAAATACGGACCTCGAGTTTGTCCACAACGTAGCGCCCTGAATAGAAACGGAAACAATTTGCAGGGACTGCGCACTGCGATAAGGGCCCGGAGCGGCCCGGACATGCACGCTGGAAATACTTCCATGGCAATTAACACAGTGTCTCACTTGGGTGGATCTAAGTCCATGGTGTTGAAAACGTGACTAAATTGCACTATGAATGCCTAATATTCGCGCCATTTTAAGTGGCCCGATTTGACAGCTGTCAACGCAGTACAAGATACCTCGAACATGCTTCAAACACGTATTTTGTACTGAGATGACAGCTGTCAAATCAGGCTTTTTAGAACGACGCGAATTTTGGTGTAGTCATTTTCTACATTGAAACTGTACTAATGTGACACACTGTTAATGGCGGACATGTTAAATTCATTTTAAAATTACTCTGGATTTTGATGCCTCTTTTATAGGCTTCTAAAGAAATTTTGAACTTAAATACCTAATTACTAAGTTAAGTTATTATATTAATTTATTTATTTATACCATGGCTGGATACTGAACAACGGTAAACATACGTATTTAGACAAATTATTACTTACTAACTTCAGCCCGCGACTCCATCCGCGTAAAAATCGTTTATTGGTACTCCCTCAGGAACTATCCAATCCTCGATACTTCCTTGGAATCTTAGTTCTCCATACTAAATTTCATCGAAATCCGTTCAGTGGCTTAGCCGTGAAAGAAGGACAAACAAGCAAACACACTTTCATATTTATAATATTAGTATGGAGTAGTAGTCCCCCGTGTGGTTGCCTGGTTAGAATTGTGCCACTCCATGTCTTCCCGTGGATGTCGTGAGAGGCGACTAAGGGAATAAAGGCTTGTAGTACTGTTAGGCGATGGGCTTGCACCCTGTCACTAATACACTAGTAAACATCTTAGCCTGAATGCAAAATGTGGTTACAGAATTATCAACAAGTTTAGAGTTGTTGGTATTCTGTTGCTCTGCCTACCCCACTCTGGGAATAAAGGCGTGACGTTATGTATGGAGTAGTTTAATTTCGTAGACAGGGTCAGAGACAAGCGAGTCGTCGACTGCATTGATGATTACACAGACTAATAGCGATCCGTAACCGCTTTGCTTCGGTTTATAAGTGTTCTGTAAATGCCAAATTTAAATACATAAAAACCTTCCGTGAAATAATATCTATCTGTTGGTGAAAAACGCATGCCGTTGCATGGTTTAGGAGTTAGCGGATACAGACAGACAGAAGCCGAAAGCGATTTTGTTTTATACTATGTAAACGATAAAAAGGTCAGGGTTCCATTTTACCTATAGTCACATTTTTATACGTTATTTTCTTCTTTTTTAATGTTAAGGAGTAGGCACACGAGCACTCAGGTCACCTGATGGTAAGTGATCTGAGATCCATAGACATCTGAATTCTCAAGACTATAATCCTAAGACCTCAAATGCGTTGCCAACCCTGAGGACTAAGATGGAATGCCTCTATGCTAGTAATTTCACCGGTTGTCTTATCCCCACACCGGAACACAACAATGCGAACACTGTTGCTTGGCGGGTGGTTAATGGACAATATGGTGGTAGCGATCCGGACGGACCCTGCACAGGGTCCTACCACCACTAAACTATTCTATTTCAACTATAACGTTACATCTGGCTATTTCAAACTAAACTATTATTGTAAGTACTTGAAACACTAATAAAGGCCCCAAAGAGCTTTTCATACCACGAAACAAAACAAAACCTTACACCGTCGACATAAGCTAGTATTCACCTTATTAGTTCTTTAAGCAGCTGACAGACACCACTCAACTTTAATTCAATCTGAAATAGACTTATTACGGTTGTGTTAAGGTTGTGATTGCGTTGCCGGTTGATCTAGAGCAATAAAACCACTAGAGTTGTACATTTATGATGAGGTGAGATTTTATTGCGGTGCACACACTCGTGAGCTCAGACGTCGTTTATTCAACAAATTGAGTGTTTTACAAAAACAATGTTGCCAACTTGTTATACGGTGTTTCTTATTATGAGGATATCTAAGTGTTTGAGATTGTGCTTGTTATTAAAGAAAGCTTTTCAAAACTTAAAAAAGTCGTTTTGAAGATGCAGTAAGCTTAGTTAAGTAGAAGCTAGCGACAGGGTTTGATTGTAAACAGCATATTATAATTAACTAATTTAACCAAAAAAATCATTTTTGAGACAAGCTTTTGTTGCCGACTGTATTTTTTGGCATAGTCATCGTCTGCTTATCAAGACAATTCTAACGAGCCCTAACACGACGGGTTTATCATGTGTCATTTAGGAGTTCCTATGGCCACCATCCGTCTCCATCATCAAACCAGCTCGATGCTGCCATATTATTGCATTATTATCATTTCAGCTCAACCGGATAACGGCAAGTGACTGAAAAATGGATTGCAAATTTTGACTGACAACTTACATACCTACATATACGAACAGTGCAAATGAAATGAAAGCTTATAAATCTTATAATAATGATAAATAATATAAATAAATAAATATCAGGGGAGAATCTCACACAAATTGACCTAGTCCCAAACTAAGCTCTAGGCTTGTACTATGGGTACTAGAGAACGATAAACGGGCGAATCAACTTTTAAAGTCCTCCTTTTCTACACGCTAATAAAAACTTACTAGAATATGTGAGATTGATAATGGTTTACACATGTTAAAATTAGATAATCAGATTTTCGGATTTCACTATTCATAATCATAAACCAATTCTATAATTTTGTAAAAACATGGTAACGCAGTGGAAAATGCACGTTTTTCATACAAAACCCGGGGACAACGTCGTCCCCTGCGTTACCTGATATATTTGTCTAAATCATAGAAGAATTTTTAAAATTGTCAGCTAGAAAGTAAGTTTAATTATCTGATTTATTCAATATATTGACAACATCAAAAAAAATAATTGCATTCTACCAAATTAAGGTGACATAGTGAGACATGTCGAAAATTGGGGAGTACCTTAAAAGTTGATTCACCCAAACATACTTGTATAGAGAAATATATACTTAAATAAATAGAAAACATCCAAGACTCAGGAACAAATATTCGCGCTCATCACACAAATATCTGCCCTTACCGGGATTTGAACCCAGGACCGCTGGCTTCAGAGGCAGGGTCACTCCCTACTAGGCCAACGTGTCGATAAACGTTGTTCAATCCTCATCACAGAAATAATAACCATAACCAAGCATCGACCCCAGAACCACCAGCTTCATAGACGTAAGTATGATAAAATAAAACATCATTTCATCGACATAAAAACCCGATTGTATTATTATCATAGCCTAACTTTAATTAAAACCTAAAACAACCCATAACTTAACGTGTAAAAATCCCAAGCGCTCTTAAAATGCTTCTATATAACTATATTATCTAGTAATCCAGCAGTAAAGGCCGTAAAGGTGCTGAAGCGGTGCTCCGGTGGTCATAAAAGGCTGTTCATTAGGCCTGAGTGTTGCTTACGAGGGTCTTTATGCGTAATAGCACTGAGCTCTTTATTGCCTTGTACCAACTACATTTTGAGCAGTAGGTAATGCTTCAAAAAGTGTATTTTACAAGTGTATTCTACCAGCTGTTTCACCACTTTTTTTATTTTAAGGAGAAGGCACACGAGCACTCAGGCCACCTGATGGTAAGTGGAATCTGAGACCCATAGACATTTGTATTCTCAAGACTATAATCCTAAGACCTCAAATGCGTTGCCAACCCTGAGGACTACGATGGAATGCCTCTATGCTAGTAACTTCACCGTTTGTCTTATCCCCCCACCGGAACACATCAATGCGAACACTGTTGTTGTTAAAAACAGGTGCAACGGTTTTTTAAGCTTTTGTAATAACACCATTATAATTTAAGTTTTAGTTTTCTCGGGTGGATAAATATCTCGTGTCATAATGACTTACTTTAGTCCCTTGTTGAACAATCTACTATTATTAACACACCTTCCAAATCTGGCAAGCAATTATTAAGGTTATAAAAATGCTCGAGAAGTATCCCTTTGGTCAATTGTGACTTTAGTTCAACTAATTTAAATTCGGAGAAATTATGGAAAAGGGCCGAATAAGTGCCCGAAACCGACGTGCATGCATGACTCGATGTATGAACGTGGAAGAAGCGAAAGAGATTTGTCGGGATCGTAGCAGGTGGAGAGAAGTGGTCTCTGCCTACCCCTCTGGGAAACAGGCGTGATTTAATGTAGGTATGTATGTAATTTAAAATGAGTAATGCTCGGGACCTCTAGAGGTATTCTAATCAGTTAAACAACATTGGTTTTGACTTGTTATCATATTACCTTCAACTCGACTGCCATTACTGTCAAGCAAATAAGAGATATCATAACGTTGATAGTACGATAACATGTCAAAAGCAACGTGGTTTTCCCGAATAGAATAGAGTTCCAGTCTACATCACTCCTATCGTGGAATACTAGCAACACAAACTCATACTGACTTCACTACAGAAAAGAATAAGGCGTAATAGAGAACAAGCATGAAACTCAAAAAATAAAATTTAATAGTAATAATAACATACATACATACATAACGTCACGCCTTTATTCCCAGAGTGGGGTAGGCAGAGCAACAGAATACCAACAACTCTAAACTTGTTGATAAATCTGTAACCACATTTTGCATAGTCAGGCTAAGATGTTTACCAGTGTATTAGTGACAGGTTGCAAGCCCATCGCCTACCAGTACTACAAGCCTTTTTCCCTTAGTCGCCTCTCACGACATCCACGGGAAGACATGGAGTGGCACTATTCTAACCCGGCAACCACACGGGGGAAAAATCCGATATGGTCTAGTAATAATAATTAATTAATTAATTAATTAATTAATTAATTAATTGGCTTAATTTAGTGCTGCGTTCTCCTGGAGCGACATACGATAAATAAAAGTTATTAAAGGGCAACAAATTACTAATGCGAGTACAAACATGAAAATATATTACGTGCAATGTAAATATGTACGAGTATTACGTTTACGTATATACGTTTGAAAAGATAGAGAAGATGCATTCATTTGACGACACGTTGGCCTAGTTGGGTAAGGGCAGATATTTGTGCGATGAGCACGAGTATTTGTACCTGAGTCTTGGATGTTTTCCTACGTATGTAAGTATTTATTTCTCTATCTAAGAATGTTTATCGTTGTCTATTTCCCATAGTACAAGCCTAGAGCTTAGTTTGGGACTAGGTCAATTTGTGTAAGATTGTCCTGTGATATTTATTTTTTATTTTTTTGAAATTGGCATGGAGATATCTTTAGTCCCTGGGAAGGATACAGAATACATTATATCCGGGATAAGTAAAAAGTTCCCGAGAGAATAGCGGCGGAGTCGTGGGTAACAGCAAGTAAAATTATATAAAACGGTTATGACTTTATTATACGCCTCTTTACGTGAAAAATATAAAACAGGAAAGACGAGAAACAGTGATTACCTCAGATAATTAATTCTGTGGGCAGTTGAGGGAACTTCCTTTAGGAATCAATAGACCAAGTTTAGAAGCGAAGTTTTCAATTAAGTGGTAGATGGATAAAGTATTTTAAATCACAAATACGCGTCTCATTATATAATTCATAAAAAATACACCATCGTGAATCGAAACATATATAATATATTTTCTGTACAACGGTTTTTGTAAATTCTTACAAGTGCCTAAACACAATATCATAGCACATTAACACACACTTAAATATTATTCTACCTGCAGGATTCTTTTAGCAAGAATAAGAACAGAAAAAACAAGACAAAATCAATTTAATTTCAGTTAAACTTATATCAGGAGACAATCCCATGCCATGAGTACTAGACATCAGTAAACACATGAAACGTCCAAGACTCAGAAACAAATACTTGCACTCATCACACAAATATTAGCCCTTACCGGGAATGAACCTGGGATCTTCGTAGGTTGGTTCAATACCAACTTGGTTACAATGCGGTTATTATAAAACCGGTCAAGTGCAAGACGGAGACACAAAGGTTTCCGTACCACACTGGATTAGTTTAAGTCAATAATTTCATTTTTGGTTATCCAGCTTATATAGAGAAATAAATACTTGAATACATAGAAAACAACCAAGAGTCAGGAACAAATAATCGCGCTCATCACACAAATATCTGCTCTTATCGAGATTTGAACCCAGGACCGCTAACTTCGAAGGCAGGGTCACTACTAACTAGGCCAGCGTGTTGTCCTGATCTGATACATTGGCCTCTACTTGGCCTGTGGCGTCGTTAACATTAGAACGAGTTCATTATTAAAAACACTGAGGATGTTTAATCTGGGCCTCTATTCTACTGCGTTATAACGATATCGCGTTTGATGTGTTTTAGAATCGTTAATGTCACAGTCGTCATTCAGAGGCAGGGTCGATCCCAACTTGGCCACCGTGTCGTCAATTACCTGCTTATCAAGGTCCAACAAGGTATGGCGGAGATCCTGTCGCCACGTTTCAACAACATCATCAGATCAGCTCTTAGGTACCATAATTAATATTACACCGCTTTTTCATAATGTGGTCCAAATTCCAGCACATTCCACTAACGGGAACTGGTTCAAATTACCTTGCAAGATTTGACCTACACTCACATACATACAAACATTGCATTGAAAATTGTAAGGGCCATGTACTAATATAATTAGAATAATTATTGGGAAAGGTGTTCTAGGCGAGGACAATTTTTTAATGATTATAGAGCAAGTTTTTCGCTTTTCAGTTGGGTTTTTTTTATGTTTGTAACTAGGAAGCGTTCAAGTTTATAATTTTTGATTTCAGCTACAAAAACCGGGCAAGAGCATGTCGGACCATGCTCAGTGTAGGGTTCCGAAGCCGTTAAGGACATAAAAAGCAACAACTAATAACTAATTTTCTAAAGTCAATTGGTGCAGTCTTAGATGATTTTAGTAGGTATAAACTTTTCACTTCTCTCAATCTCTCAAGGGTTAGCTGGAAGAGATCCCTTAAACGGATAAGTTCGCCTTTGTACATCTTTTTATTTTTATTCTTTGTATTGTTTTGGTTTTTCTTTTGTACATACATACATACATACATACATACAGAAACACTTTAATCGCCTGTATCTCAAGAACGAATAATGTCTACACAATAGTGATAGCTTTCCCTTAAAATTCGTTATATGCGCTTTCATTTGACGATAAAAATACGTTTAAACATTTTATTGTACCACTTTGTTGGCGTGACTAATATGCATATTCATGCCAAATATCAGCGTTCTAGAACTAAGAGTCCCTGCGCTAGGCTGCGGACGGACGGACGGACGGACGGACGGACGGACATGACGAAAATATAAGGTTTCCTAGTTTGACTACGGAACCCTAAAAAGGGATAAGTATATGCGGCAACTGTAAGAGATATGACGACAGATTCCACAATTAATAACTGGATATCTGGTCATGACACTATAACGTAGTCTATATAAGCGATATGGATATTTCAAACCTTAAAATAATAGTGATTCATGACAAGATTACAATATCAATAGTGGGAAGGGTACTGTCATTGTCATGGTAAACGAACCCAACCGACAATGGAACAATGTGAACCTTTATTACCCCCGCCAGGACATGGGGGGTTAATTGGGTGGGATTTAAATCGGCCCTGACCTTAAGCAAACTATGTAGAGGTTCTTATAGGGTATTCGAATTCGCCTGGGAATTACTCCGCAGATAATAAATATTTCATTTAATAAATGAAATCGCACTTTAAGAATTATAGTGACCTAATTCAAACATTTTCAGCTTTCGATTTCGAGTCATAAATTTAGTACTATAGAGACCTAAGTCGAAATTCAAAATATGTGGCTTAGGTCACTATAATTCTAAAGGTGCGAAATGGTTTTCAGCACATCCCTAAGGATTAGTTAGGTAATACTCTAAAAAAACTCTTTTTAGTTCTCTGTTTAGTATCAGAGTAAATTATTTACCATTTTAGTGCATGTATTTTTAATTTGGTCACATTCGTCAACAAACAGAAGTGTACTTTTAACAACTGGCCAATTATTAATAAAGTGTAAAAATTTCAACAGTCTACCTTTTATGGTTCATGAGATAAAGGTTGAGCCCGCTGACAGACAGAAGGACGGACGGACAGACGCACAGCGGAGGCTTAGTAATAGGGTACCCTTTGCGTACGGAATCCTAAAAACAGCTTCACGTCAAACGGTCAATATCAATCAAACGAAGCCATAGGAGCGAGTTTAAAGCTAATTGAGAAAGCACTCCCTAAAGTGTCATTTGTACGCTCGGATGGGACAATTTACACTCGACTTACCCTGAGTTCCTATATTCAAAACGTCTCGTAAAAATTTAACATTTGCTACATACAAAATGTGTCAAATTTTAACGAGACGTTTTGAATATAGGAACCCAGGGTTAGAAATCATTGTCCGACGAGTTGTAAAGCGAATTGGTAAAGGCTAGCTCTAAAGTTTAGTGGTAGGTACAGTCAACAGCAGAAGTAGGTGGACAGTCGAAGAGCAAATATGAAATGTAAAAAAATTAAATGAATTTTATTTGGCACTTAAAGCACTTAAGAGAAAATAATACACTTTAATCACTTTAAGCCCAAAATGGACGTCTCGTTTTATTTATATATACCGTGACGATGGTTTTGACTAAAACCTGGAGACTCGAATGGCGTACCGTAGTTAATATAACTATTCAAAATTAACCAAAACTACGAGTAAAACACTGTATATACCTGTATGTAACTATCCATACACGTGTGAGAACGTGTGCAAGTGTATGTCTGCGTGCGTGTGTAAGAAAGAGTGCGTATGGGTGTGTGTGTATATGCGTGTCAGTACGACGGCTTATGTAATAATGTCCGGATATTTGGACTAATAATACCAAGTAATTAATATCTCCCTAGAATGAACGGACTACGTGTAGTCATCAGCCCAATTCTTAGTGGAGGAAGGACCTTGTGTAGGTAACCATACCCTTTAGCTTGCCGTTAAAGAGCAGTGCCACAGAATAGAAAAGTACAAGTAGCAGTGCCGTAATTTGGCTGGTGGGTCAAGTTCAGTGCCGTATAAAGCTCCCTCTTACTTGCAGGGTAAGGACTTCTTAAACTTGCAGGATAAAACTTTACCTCTGAGAATAGCATTTTATTGACGGTGTTTAAGGTGACGTGAGTGTCGAAATGTGGAACTAAGCGGTCTAAAGTGTTCACGTACATACAACTTTAGCAGTCTTGGTTGCTGGTTCTTGAGATTGAAAATGTATGAGCCTCAGAGTTCACGTGCAGTCAAGGGCTTTAATTAGTATGTTAATATCAATTTCGCGAAACACGATATTCGCAAAACATCATATTCGCAAAACAGAATATTCTCAAAACATCATTATTAACAAGACATCAATTCTGCCCTCCTAAGCTAAAACACAGTATGTCAGATTCAATTGCCAAAGTAGATTCAATCTTCTCTTGTTAGTAATAAGGTTTTGATTGCTACAGGAGACTTATTTGACATACTGCTATTTGGCTTAGCAGGGTAGAATTAGAGAGTGTAGACGGAACTCCTATTTCTGGATAGTTTGGCCCTCCGGGCCTTCTGTAAAACTATCCATTAACCACCCGCCAAGCAACAGTGTTCACATTGTTGTATTCCGGTGTGGGATAAGACAACCGGTGAAATTACTAGCATAGAGGCATTCCATCTTAGTCCTCAGGGTTGGCAACGCATTTGAGGTCTTAGAATTATAGTCTTGAGAATTCAAATGTCTATGGGTCTCAGATTCCACTTACCATCAGGTGGCCTGAGTGCTCGTGTGCCTTCTCATTAACATTAAAAAAAAACCTAAACGTACCTACGATTCTATAACCTAATTCCACTATTAGCAATATATAATGCTTTTTACTAATATAATGTTTTGCTAATATATTTTTTTACGAATATGATATTCTGAGAATAATGGTTTAATTATTATGTCACTATGGAACCCTGTCATAATGACAGCGTCAAACCACATGAAAGAAAGCTAAAATTAAAGATTAACGCTGCCATTATGACAGGGTTCCATAGTGGCATAGTTAGAGTCCTTAACCGTACCATCAGGTGGCTTGTGATTTGCCGATCCGAAGCCACACAAAACCCTGTATTTTTAGGACCTGGGAGGTTTCAGGTGCTTACAGTCTAACCCTTAGGGTTCCCGATGGAACCCTCTGGGCCTAACAAATGACGATGCGATATCACTAGGTATATATTATTAACCTAACGTTTGTGTTTTAAAAACAAATACCGTACAATAATAGGCCGTTAGAGTCCCTCAATAAAGACCCGTGCAGGGTTCCGCGTACGGGGCACTATGGTAATTCGACGCATATGGGACCTTAGTACACTCAGCAGAAACAAATGTGCGTAGAAGGTTGAAAATATCTAAATACTTACTTGTTCTGAAACTGCGTTAACAGAAACAGTAACCAATTGCTTGTATTTGTTACACTTATTGTATTTGTTAACTTCCAAAAGTGTACAATTGAACAAACTGGAAGAGGTAATCTATCTAATACCGTTAAACGAACAATCTTGTATATACATATGTATAACTCTTGTATATTATAATCTGAATCTCGGAAACAGCTCCAACGATTTTGATGAAAACTACAAAAAGGGGTTTATCGGGTCAAAATATAAATCTGTCATCATCTTCGAGAAAATTCGGGTTACTAGGTATTTGACATAGGTATATATACACCAGTAGAGCTCGGTCGCCCAGGTACTTATATGACGCGATCAGCTTAGTTGGTATTGACTCTGACTACGAGGCTAGCGGTCCCAGGTTCGATCCCAAGTAAGGGCAAATATTCGTGTGACGAATTAATTTGTAATGATGTTCATGACTGTAGTGTATTTGATTTATTCTAGTCATCACTTCATCTGAATAATACGGGCTCGCTATTTCTATATTAATTTGACAATACACGTTTCTAAATGCTAATAAGACTAGTTATTGTGTTATAGAAGGAGTTGTTTTTAGGACTTCGTCGTTTTCACCCGCTACTTAATTTTATTTGACATTACAAGCATGAATTAAAGTGACAAAGTACAATAGTGATCGGTTACTTATTCTTATGACACCCGTAGATGACCTTCCTCAGACCTCGCTCCTACTGCTTCCTCGAAGCAGACCCTTGAGGTCGGCACTCTAATTCAGTGTAAGGTCAGTGTACACTGACCTGATACCCAACTAGCATAATTTAGCAGAATAAGGATGTTTGTATAAAGATCCAAAACGAGACTACTTTTTAGGGTTCCATAGATAAGCTGGTTAAATCTAAAATTCTGTTTTTTTTTCTCGAAAAACTATTCTACAACTGCACAGTAGTTATAAAACTTATTAAAAAGGATGTACTTAACAGCCACTTTTATTTTTAAGCGAGTCTCGCCTTTTGCATTTGCATTATAGAGCGAAATATTGAAAATTTATTAATAGTTTACATCTGAGATATTTAACGTTTTTGTACCTTATTTTAATTGATTATAAAAAAATATAAACATATATTTATCTATCACTAATACACTAGTAAACTTCTTGGCCTGATTGTGCAAAATGTGGATACAGAATTATCAACAAGTCTTTTTGAAGTTGTTGGTATTTCTGTAGCTCTGCCTACCCCACTCTGGGAATGAAGGCGTGATGTTATGTATGTATGTATGTATGTATGTATGTATGTATATTTATCTTCAAAAAAACGCTTTAAACGTTATTTCCAATGTTTGTAGGTATGTATATATACATATATTATGTTTGAGAAATATTGCAAGAAATTTCGGGGACCGATTGAGCTGAAATTTGGTATAAGGTAGGGTAGACCCACCAGTGAATGAACACTTAAGCATTTTTTCAACTTTGAAAAATCATTACTCTGTATATCAATAACTGTAATGATTTCAAGTAATTTAATCAATCGTCATTTAATAACCAAGAAAGTAATTTCTGCGATATTTTATTACGTTTGTAGTAATTGAGTTATAGAAGAATTTATAAAAAAGTACCCAAAAACCCAGTAAATGAACAAAAAATCTAATGAATGAACATAGTGAAACCCAGTAAAAGAACAAAAAAACTAATGAATGAACACAGTAAAACCCAGTGAATAAACATTATTTAGATCTTTTTAATCAAATAAAAAATCATTTTTAACACAAAACGAAGACTTTTTCTTCAGTAATAATTTTATAAAAAAATTAAAGTAGGTAAAATATATACTTAAAATTAAAATTAGGTCTTTTTATTACAAAAATACACCTATATTTGTATTTAAGTAGGTATACATTAAGCACTTAAATATATATATATTATATATTTTAGTGCTTAATTTATTTAAATATATTTATTTATATTTTAATGGAGAAAATATTAATTACCTTCTACTTATCCAATCAGACCCATCATTATAACCCAACTTTTGTAATAAAACTTAATTACAATCATTTAACTCTGTTGATACTTCTACTCAGTCTTTACTGTTGTTCATACATAAGATTAGTAGGTATCTAGTAAATGAACAAAGCCAAATTTCTATAGTCCATTTACTAGTTTTTTCATGCCTATGAATGAACACTAGTGTTCCAATACTGGCTCAAAGAATCAGAATCGTTTTCTATGCAGAATCTCAAAAAACAACCTTAAAACGATGACGTTAACATTTAAATTTAGAAGAAAATCAAAAGTGAGCCACCACCAGTAAATGAACACACTGTTCATTTATTGGTTTTAGAACATTTGATAAGCCAGTAATGGAACACCTAAAAATGACGACTTTATCGCAAAAACAGCCACCAAAGTGTACATTGATAAAAGGTTTAAATCTTATTCTTACCAAATAACTAAACTTTCTACTGTTATACATCACTTAAGCACTTCTAATGTTACTCCAAATATGCACTGTCCTTACCTGGGATCTAATTTCTCCATACAAAACTTCAAAAACAGAAACACGTGAACTACAAATGCCGGCCATGTTGACATTGGTCGAAAATAAATCTACCAAGTATTGCCATTACATAGGAAACCGAGTTGCTAATAAGAAAAAAAATACGACAAGTGGTAGAAATGGATATATTTCTTATTTTAGGCAAAAAACGCGATTTTGTTCATTTACTGGTGGGTCTACCCTATAACTTCGATGAAAATACAATAACATGGCATCATCGAACTAGTCTGATGGTGGAGTCGGAAGGTGGTGGCAGGATCTCCGCTATACTTAACGTAGACCCACTGAGTTTGGACTCATTAGTTTGGTCTCAATAAGCAGTAAATGATTTTGTAAAAAAAACTACAGTCAGCCACAAACACATAGTGGAGGCGATGGCAAAGATACTGTCTGTGGGGCCCGGTCTGTTCACGCTCGCAAGGACCTGTTTTTTCCATTAGTTGTTTTAGTAATCGTTCCTGACGTAGGACCTCGTCGTGTTGTTCTCCTAGTCATTAGTTTTAATTTAATGTTATTTATCTTACATTTGTCATTAATGATAATGATTAATTAATTTATTACTTTGTAATGTGACTTACTATTAAGTATTATTGAATTTTATAAATGAAAAAAATACCTTTTGCTGGAGTTTCTTGGGCGCTTCTTCTCCGCAATGATCGTCGTGTCCGAAGCGCTAGTATATTCACTGCATATGACCGACGTGTAAAAGAGCCCTCATCTGGCCAATTTACTGAATAAATTATTGAATTTGACACAAGCTTGTCCCAAAAATTACTATCTTTCTATAGTTGTCGAGGGTACCTACTGGATTGAGATCCTGGTGTCTCCACCACTTTTCTCCACATCAGTACCTTGACTTCACTAGAACTCACAATCGTATAAAGCTGCCTAATTCAGAAGGCTCACGCTAAAATGTGTTTTGTACGCTACAACGGGACTACTTAAACGTGCCGGATAAACTCGTTCGACGCAGCGCTGTTTTTATGTGAATCACAATCCAGATCCCAGCCTAGCGGAAGCACTACGGTCGTTGGGGCGGCCACGTGGCGGGCCGAGGCTTCCAGTTCCGGATTGTATTTCCCCGGCGGACCGGCGGATATTTAGTATGCAGAGAAGCGTTCTGCCCTGCTAACAGAAATGGCAGTATCTCAAATTCTATGGTCAAAGCATATGCAATCCTATCTTGTTGGTTATAAGGTTGCATTTGCTACAGGAGTTTTGTCAGAGATACTGCCTTTTGTGTCAGCAGGGCAGCGTTGGCCGGACAACGCAGTAGAATAAATACAGTACGTGGAAGGAATTTTTTGTCCAATAGAGTACGAGTAACAGTGACTGATAAGCTGAGAGTGATGCAGTAATAATTAAAGTTATGACTTAACACTTAATTGGGCCCCGTTAAAGTATAAATTATAGACCAAAATGAAACACATGATGTTATATAAAATACAATTAAAATTGCATCATAAAATGTAGGTAGTGAAGTTCAATTTCAGCTTATTTTAATGTGGTAAATATATGCCTTCTGCCTTATTAAGGATTAACAGAAGTGCGTGGAAAATACTCTTCAACCCAATAAATAGTCCTCGCGTGTGATATCCGTGGACTTATTTCTGTAATAAGTTCATGGTGACTGTCTAATTTAATGATATCATCGTCATTAAATTAGACAATCACGATAATGATGATAAAGGAAAAAGTAACATAAGTACGTCTCATTTTTAACTGACATCCAAGGTGAGATATTAATTAAGAGATTATATATCCAAAGAATCAATAAAATACACACGACTTCATTTTTTAATACTGTCGTCTATGTACTCGTAACGATGTTAACTATCTTAGTATGATTAAAACATTATAGCCTATGGTGTCATAGTGGAGTGTTCCCATCCCACGACCAAGAAGAATCTAACGATACCCCGTATGTTAATAAAAGTACTAGACATACAATACACACATACATTCGAAAAACAAAACCCTCCTTCTGACTCAGTGGGGCAAATACAATCGAAACCCTTATAACTTGCAAATTTAACTCGCACTTAACCAGTTTCCTGCCTAATAACTCTACGACCTGGCTCCAGCGTAGTATCTCGAGCACGTAATCAGAAGATAAATAGTTAGTCCTTGGCGTGTGTAATGTTTTACCGGAAATGCTAGGTTAGTTTAAAATTACGACTATGGTGAAACTTTTAAAAATGCCGGTCGCATAAACGTTATCTCGTTAAAAGTAAATACAGTTTCGACATTGTCTGAGCTTAACTTGGCTATGTCAAAAGTGTCAAATCATTCAGAACCGCGTTTCTACGCGTCAGCCATTCGGCACTTGTAACAATTGTCATCTTAAACTCAGTTCACACACATACATAACATCACTCCTTCGTTCCCAGAGTGGGGTAGGCAGAGCTACAGAAATACCAACAACTCTTGTTCATAATTCTGTAACCACATTTTGCACAATCAGGCCAAGAAGTTTACTAGTGTATTAGTGACAGGTTGCAAGCCCATCGCCTATTAGTGCTAAAAGCCCGTATTCCCTTACGACATCCACGGGAAGACATGGAGTGACACTAGGGCTCGCTTAAGATGTAAGTTCTTGTGTATGTTGATGTCTCAATAATAATTATTAATACTTGTAGCATGACTTTTAGAGATAATTAAGAGAATCAATGACTTAATTTGCAAAATACATACTTGATTAGAATTTTGACTGCATTGTTGTTTGGTCGAGCATACTGACTACTGTTTTTTTTATTAAACCGGTCAAGAGTATATTGGACCACGCTCAGTGTAGAATTCCGTGGGCGTTAGGTACTACAAAAGTAGGTACTATCGAGGAAAATCACTTTTTTCCGAAACTGTAAATATTTCAGGATTGTATAAAACTATTGTATTACATTATAATAATTAATGTTGTTATTCGTCAATTAATAAAAGAATTTGAATTCGACCACGATGGGCTTAAAATAATGAATTATTTACAGTTTTGGAAAAAAGCGGTTTTTTGCCAAATGATATATATGTTTGTGAAATGAATCGATTTGTGAAACGTTATTTAACATATGACAGGATATGACATTTCCCACATGTTAGTCGTGTCATATGATGTCTGTTTGCTAAACAATATTTTCCTTGACTACACATACACACACAAAGAACTATGACCAAGTAGCGCTGTTACTTAACGAATATGAGTAAGGGCCTTTTTACACGAGTATGTTTACAAAATTTTAGCTTTACAACTGATATTGTTTTTCAAAAACCGGCGATATACTTGTACAACTCATTACTTAGCAGTGTAGATATTTTCTCAACCTCAGCACCCGTTTATAAAAATAATGTTATGTCATTAACATTTCTACTTTTAAATTTAAGTCATTATCTGTGTTATTGAGCCACTCTGGCGCAAAAGCGATTGTTAAACGCAAGCTGAGTTTGCCTATAATTGGGTAAACACCCTGTCACTCTTCTTTACACTGTAATTGTTAAATTAAGTTAATGGTGTTATATCTGTTGGCAAACCAAATAAATAAATAAATAAATAAATAAATAATAGTGAAACATATTTTTGACAGCACACACCATTATTTGTTATTGTTTGGAATCTTTTTATTGTCTAGCTAGTTAACTCATTAATTGAATTTTATGTATATATATTTATTTTTATTATCATTATTTAGTGGTTAACTAATAGGGATAATGTTGTTGGTTGCACATTTACTATGTCTCAAATTTTTACTTTCTGTTACATTTGTAATATAATGTGTGTTAATGTTTGTTGTCCCTAACAAAGAGAAAAAAAATCTAAGCAAACTAAGCTACGCACAAAAGCTAGTGTGGATGTTCGTACTGTTTCCACAGTACTGTGCCGGATCAATGATGGATGTCCGGTGAATTCGGCACTTTTTGCGTGCCGCCTGCATTCTGCGCGGACCTCGGATGATTGCCGCGAGCTGACGTCGCTGACGTGCATATTCACACGACTGAGCGGCCGCTATGGAAATTGATAATGGAACAATGTAGTTTTTATTTTTAGCTCTGATGGAAAAGGTGGGTTAAATTAGCCTCTGATGCCGAACTTTATTGAAATAATATATCTTATCCTTATCGAACACCACAGTTATTACAAAAACGATGAAAGCACACATTTAAAATTTGAATAAACAATACAAATACAAATACTCTTTATAGCACATCAAAAAATTAAAATTAAAATAATCAAAACATGGAACAGTACATTTAAACCATAGGTATACAACAGGCGGTCTTACCGCTAAATAGCGATCTCTTCCAGACAACCTTGTAAGGGTATTAACTGAGGATACAAATTCATGGCAGGCAGAGTAGGTAGAAAGGCATTTAAATAAAGTTGCGTACCTATAAGTAAATTTACCTGGGCTAGGATTTTACACGGTAATAACCATATCATCTTTGTACATTTACAATCGAACATATACCTTATCGCAATGTTTTTAAGTCTACAGGCGGTCAGTTAACAGTGTCTTCGTTTGTAGGTGCCAATATCCCCTATTTTTTTATTTTTAGGTACAACTTTTTTACACAGACTTTGAACTACCAGATTATAGCGTTCGATGAAATGAAACAATCGATGAAAAAAAATTGGATTATTATGGGTTTATAATACGAGTTAATATAATTTTATTATTCTAGGAACTTAGCACATCGGGTTTTGATAATGTTAAATGTTATAGAATCTTTTCACAATAGAAAATAAATTGTAACCTCTTGAAATTTTCACAAACCATAATCACTTGAAATTTCATAAAACTCACCTTTCACACAAACACAAACACTGTCACTGTCACATATCGTCTGCATGCGCTTGCGCCGGTCGGGGACCAGGGAACCGATTTTTGACTTTAGAGCGTTCTATTTCAAAACCCAGCAGTAGAAAATATTCGAATGCGACAATCTTTCACGCTTTATTTTCGAATGGTACCAAATTCCATATTTTTGAAATTCTCACTCGAAACTGAGGGATTGACTAAATAGTACTGTCAAGTTGGAACGCGTTTCATTATACGCAGTAAGTCGATGTTTTACCGGTTTTTTGTAATTCATATTTTAAATGCGAATAAATGTGTGAAACTATCAAAAGTTGAAATTATAACAAGTTAATTATTTTTTAAGTGCGAGTGAGATTTATTATGCTATTTTACAAACTCTTGACTGGTTATAAATTTAGGTTAAATGAAACGCTTCATCGTCTGTGGATGTCTATGTCGTTGCTAGGTTTCTTTCGTTCTTTCTAGATTTAATAGTAACTGGTTAGAACATGCAATTGTTTTGTAACATAATTGCAAAAACTTTATGTTGTATCCATAATAATCACACAAAACTAATTAACTTACCTTTGCGTTAATACTTAAATCACATGGTCGTTGAGCATCCGAGACAAACGGCCTTAACTTATGAATTAAATATCTGCATAGGCTTTTACTTAACCTGTAATTCTTCTTAAATTTATTTTCGCTTTCGAGAAATGGCTCGTTTCCTAATTCCGCTAGCCGAAAACGCGGCGGTTGCGCAGGCACAAATTCATCTTCTTCCTCTTCATTATTATTTACTAAAATTAAATACTCCTCCAGACTTGCCATACCTATGGTAATATTTTATTTTATGTCGCTAATTTTGCTATAAGTATTATAACAATATGAATTGTTTTAGTATTATATTAACAGGTTTGACAGGTGTCACATGATACTTTCTACTGATAGAATTCAAAACGAATGCCACGGACCACTCGTGTTCATATTTTCTATCGCTCGCAAGTCAAAAATACCATTTTATTGTTTTTGGTTACTTTCGATTGAAACTTTCGAACGCTCGAAAGTCAAAAATCGGTTCCCAGGGCATCTATTCAACTGCGTTATAACGTAAATAATGACATACTGAATAATGTAAATTTCTCATTGGTTGTTTGGTCGACTGGTAGAAAACAAGTACAAATGGCCTAATGGCATTAGGCCCGCCATTTGTGCTTGTTTTTGTGCAATAAAGATTAAATAAATAAATAAATAACGATATCGCGTTTGACATGTTTTAGAATCATTTATGACCCGGCCGCCAGTACACATGCAGGGGGGTTATCCACAGGATTACAATTTAATTTGGCATTTTGTAATATTTTTGAAATAACTCCATCTTTTAAAAACTCTCTCCTCGCCTCAGCATTCAGTAGTTTCAGGACAATAAGTCTGCCATTTGTACGATTTCGAACCCAGACTCATCTATTAAATAAACCGCAAGAACTGTCAAACTAAATGTCACTATGACAGTTCTATTTTGGCCATTGGACATTATTGTATTGTCCAAAGATGTTAAAAAAAGATTTTCATATAAATAAGCTGGTCAAAAATCTTTAAATAAAATTAATGACACATCGAACAAAACCTGACTTAGTGTAAAATATCCGTTGATAAATTATTGTGAGTAAATATTTCAGTTATTTTATTTATAGGTCAAATCTTTCAGAATCTAGTTAATAAGACTAGGCATTACCATAAAAAAAACTAAATAGCTTTTAAAACGCTTTAACAATGATATACGATAGAAAGTTGCCATATTTCGCAAAGTCGGTGTTAAAAATGTAAAAAATCTCGTTTCGATTAATCGGTTGGATTGAGGCAAACAGGTGTATCGAGTGATAAATACGTGAGAGACGATAAATAATCAAATAGATAATAAATCTCGGGTTTAGTGGCAATTTGTTGAGCGAATGCCTCGGAGGTCGCGGTCCTTTCCCCCAGGCCACGAAAAACGCGGTAGTTACAATTCATCGGTGCCACTGCTAAACCGCATAACTAAGAAATTTATCAGTAGCAAAATGCACCTTACTGACTCAAGTAAAGTGCATTTTATTCCTTATTGAATTTGTTAGTTACGCTAAGATTGATTGTGCAAAATGTGGTTACAGAATTATCAACAAGTTTTTTAGAGTTGTTGGTAATTCTGTAGTTCTGCCTACCCCACTCTGGGAATGATGGCGTGACTTTATATATGTATGTGTAGTTACGCTATTTAGCAGTATCACAAATGCATTACTTTTAAATGTATAAAACTCACCCAGTGACCCACACTTCCAGAAACTAGCTTTCTATTTAATAAAACCACGTTTGAATCCGTTCATCCGTTCTGCGGAAACGTTTTTGTAACGTCGTCAAAAATAACGTTTAAATACATATACCTTAGCATTAAATTTGGTGTAAGTATAGTGTGAAATAAAATAAAAAACTGTTCAAGCGTGAGTTGGACGGTACGTGACTCTCCCTCGTGTGAGAGTCCGACTCACATTTGACCAGTTTTCATTGTCCGATTGAGTCTGACTCCGGTTACGGTTTTCTAGTGTATGGTTTGTAAGTATGTCTATTTCTGTGGCAGGTAGCTTAAACGCCTTGATGGATTTTAACATATGAGGTGTCGTCAGATTTGTCTTGGTCCACTACTAAGTAACAGGTACCTAGGTAATAACATTTTTATTCCAATTATTATTTATTATATATTTATTATAATTATTATAAAAACGACAGTATCAAGAAATATAAGCTTTTTTCCTTCTTACTTCTCCTCCTTTATCAAACAAGTGTCAAACTGGTCACCGCAACTCTGTGTGACAAAATCAAAATCAAAATCAAAATGTTTATTCAGTAAATAGGCCACCATAGGGCTCTTTTACACGTCGGTAATATGAAGTGAATTTACCAGCGCTTCGGATAAGACCATCATTGCGGGGAAGAAGCGCCAAGAAACTCCAGCAGAAGGTCATTTTTTCAAACATAAAGTTCAGTAATACTTAAAAGTAAGTTACATTACAAGTACTTAATAAAGTAATCACTACATAGTATAAAACAAAGTCGCTTTTTCTGTCCCTATATCCCTATGTATGCTTAAATCTTTAAAACTACGCAACGGATTTTGATGCGGTTTTTTTAATAGATAGAGTGATTGAAGAGGAAGGTTTATATGTATAATACTTTAATCCGGAGCGAAGCGAGGGCGGGTCGCTAGTAAATAATAATTATTAAAGCTAGAACAAATGACCTTACACCCGAGCAACAGCCCCGCTGGTGTCGTGGCCCCGAGGTCCGGCCGGTGGTTAAACGCAGCGCGCGCGCCAGCCGACCCGCGCGGCACAACGCCTACCGGCGCAAGCGCATACAGACGATATGCGACAGTGACAGTGTTTGTGTTTGTGTAAAAGGTGAGTTTTATGAAATTTCAAGTGATTATGGTTTGTGAAAATTTAAAGAGGCTACAATTGAATTTCTATTGAAAAGAGAATCTTGAAAGTAGTTCAAAGTTTGTGTAAAAAACGTTGAACTTAAAATTAAAAAAAAAGAGGATTATCGCACCTACCTACAAAAATAGACCTAGTAGAAAACTAAGCTCAAGATTTTTACAGGCAAACTCGAAGGAGGTGTACATTTTAGTACCTTGTCGCAGTAACGCATTTATATTATGACTAGGGTTAGGATTTTGGTGGCAAATCATGGTTCTTAATTATACATACCAACTTGATTTTGACCTTCAATATTATCATATTTTTCAAAATAAACTGCACTTTAATGGTGGGAGGACCCTGTGCAGGATCCGTCCGGATCGCTACCACCATCTTATCCATTAACCACCCGCCAAGCAACAGTGTTCTCATTGTTATGTTCCGGTATGGGGTTAAGACAACCGGTGAAATTACTAGCTTAGAGGCATTCCATCGTAGTCGTCAGGGTTGGTAACGCATTTGAGGTCTTAGGATTATAGTCTTGAGAATTCAAATGTCTATGGGTCTCAGATTCCACTTACCATCAGGTGGCCTGAGTGCTCGAGTGCCTTCTACTTAAGATAAAAAAAAACAAGTAAAGACATTTTTGGATCGGTTTGGTACCTACTAATGTTGGTTTGTTTATTGCACTTTCACATCGACACATATCCTAAATAAAAAAAATATTTTAGTTTAATCAGCGTTTTGATGAATTAATTAATTTTGAAACATATCATTACTTGAAGGTCAAAATCAAAGTGGTATGTGTATAATAATTAGGAAATAGCGACTCCATGGATTCTTGAACCAAGATTTGCCACCAAAGGTCCTAACCGTAGTTATGACAGTTGTTTGAATGTAGTATATCATTTGCTGCGACAAGGTACTAAAAGCTGCTTCCGAGTTCAACCGTACATAGTTAGATTGATAAATAAATAACTAAATACTAAAAAAAACACTTAAATATTTGCCCTTACCGGGAATCGTAACTGGGACCGGTAGCTCCCTAGCAAGGGCACCCGCTAACAATTAGGCTACCCAAACCTGCACCGGTTTTTTTTTTAACATATATGCTTACACGTAGACATCATAGGACTAGACAAGTCGGATTCCATAAAGTTAACGAGTGAACAATGCTCAAAACTTTTATAGAATCGGCTTTCTTTTTAGTCGCCTCTTATGACATCCACGGGAAGATATGGAGTGGCACTATTCTAACCCGGCAACCACACGGGCAAACAGATATGAGACAGTTTAATAGACGTTAAATACACAAGTTACTTTTAAACATAATTCGTGGTGGTTTTTTTAGTGGTGGTAGGACCCTGTGCAGGGTCCGTGCGGATCGCTACCACCGTCTTATCCATTAACCACCCGCCAAGCAACAGTGTTCGCATTGTTGTGTTCCAGTGTAGGGATAAGACAACAGGTGAAATTACTAGCATAGAGGCATTCCGTCTTAGTCCTCAGGGTTGGCAATGCATTTGAGATCTTAGGATTATATAGTCTTGAGAATTCAAATGTCTATGGGTCTCAGATTCCACTTACCATCAGGTGGCCTGAGTGCTCGTGTGCCTTCTCCTCAACATTAAAAAAAAAATCTTGACGTTGGCGAAATACACATTAACTAGAGTAAAGCCATTACCTACCTACAATTATTTAGAAGTAGAAGTGTCCATTGCTCTACATAAGTATTTTTATAGTTGCCTAGGTATAGTACACCCCTAGAGCTTAGTTTGGGACTAGGTCAATTTGTGTGAGATCGAGGTCTATTATTCATATAAGATTTAGTGATCATATAGGCGTTTTTCAAAAAAAGTGTACATCGTTAAAGACAAAATTAAGAAAATGTAACTTTTTCCATTTCGTCACGAAAATCAACGTATCTAAACGTATGGCTAATTTTCGTGACGAAATGGAAAAAAGTTAAATTTTCTTAACTTTGTCCTTAATGATGTAGACTTTTTTTGGAAAACGCCCTTTTAGTTATTGAACTACTGGGCCTCTATTCAACTGCGTTATACCGATATCGTGTTTGACGTTTTATAGATTCGTTTATATGTCACAGTCGCCATTATTGTAAGACATAAGAGTTATGAAAACGTTGACAATACGGAAACACTGGGGCTAGACAAGGTGTATTCGACACTCGCTAGCGATTATGTTTCAATTGAAAAATATATGGCATTGACGTAAGTGTCACGCTACTATCTCGGTGGCTTACGTCGATTCCATACATTTATCAATCGAAACATAATCGCTAACGATTGTCGAATGCAACTTGTCTAGCACCACTGGTCAAATACGATATCGTTATTACCGTGTAGAATCCCAGCTCTGGAGTATTCATTTGTATAGGTCTTGTTAAAAGATTTAATCAACCCATACCCGTATTACTCCTGGTGTGGTCATACTAAATTACCGTTTGAATTTAGAATTAGAATTTTGATGCATGGTGGTATTGGTGGTTGTGGGGTTGCCAACCATTACCTAAAAGCATGCTGCGGCTGCCATAGCAATTCTAATTATTTAGCGGATTCTGGCACTCTAGTTCATCTAATAACTTAATTAAACATTTTAGATACCATCTACAGTAACATATTCGTATTTGGGTCATTCTTCTTTTTTACCGAAAATTGCTTGTCCTAATTTTACCATACGTTATCAATTAGAGAATTGATTATTAATGTTTTAGTGTTTGAATATACGTCCAAACATTTATTCATCTATTAGTACTCAATAATCTTTCACTTTCTCTATCCAGTGTTTTTTTTTTTTTTAAGTTTGTTTTTTATTGAATCGCGTGACAGAGTGGTAATACTAAATTTAGTCTCCTCTGAAAACGGCCACTCTGTCACAGTATATTCTGAAAAACCACCATAAAGAAAAAAACATTATCGCCACCGAAATAATCATTAATTAGTCCAAATAAAAATTCACGCAACGTATTTTAAAATCAAAAATTAAAACCATAATTATCAATAGTTTAAAAACGCAGAATATAGAAAAATGACGATATATTGTCGGTAAAAACGTTTGACGACACGTTGGCCTAGTTGGGAGTGACCCTGCCTCTGAAGCCAGCGGTTCTGGGTTCAAATCCCGGTAAGGGCAAATATTTGTGTGATGAGCGCAAATATTTGTTCCCGAGTCTTGGATGTTATCTGTATATATTTAAGTATGTATTTCTCTATTTAAGTATGTTTATCGGTGTCTAGTACCCATAGTACAAGCCTTGAGCTTAGTTTGGGACTAGTTCAATTTGTGTGAGATTGTCCCCTGATATTTATTTGTTTATAAAAAAGTAGAATGACCCATTTGCCTAACCGTGGAAATTTCACCGTTTTAATAAATAATAACTTTCACAACAACCGCAATAATCTAATTACACGTAAACAAATAGTCATTTTAAACCGGCCAAGTGCGAGACAGAATCGCGTACGAAGGGTTCCGTTCCATTATCTATACCTACAACATTAGACACTATACTAAATTCTGGGGTCCTAGTGTAAAAGGGAACAAGTCGACTTAACTCGTAATAAAAAAGGGTATATACATGAACAGAGTATACTAGACTTAAAACCTTTTTCACTTGATCTTCAGAAGACTTATATCCTTTTTCACTAGGAACCCAGAATTATAAACTTTTTTTTTAGTTCCACCAGTCCCGGTCAAAAAACACGTTTGTTGTATGAGCCTCGCTTTTTTTTTTTTTTTTCATTTTAAATTGAATATTTTATGAATATTTCAAGCGTCTACCTGATGCCGTTATTAATATCAAGCAAAAAACGTCAAATAAAAATATCACGTTTGTTGTATGGGTGGGGACTAAAAAGTTGGACCGTAGTTAAACGCAGTTACCTAACCATACAGACAACAAAGACGAAAAGGGTTAAATAAATAAATATCAGGGGACAATCTTACACAAATTGATCTAGTCCCAAACTAAGCTCTAGGCTTGTACTATGGGTACTAGACAACGATAAACATACTTATATAATGAAATACATACCTAAATACATAGAAAACATCCAAAACCCAGGAACAAATATTCGCGCTCATGAGTCTCATGACACAAATATCTGCCCTTACCGGGATTTGAACCCAGGACCGCTGGCTTCGGAGGCAGGGTCACTCCCAACTACGCTAGCGTGTCTTCATAATGGGTACGCATCTTGACTTTAAGATTAGAGAATGTTAATTAATATTTTATGAAATGTCCCCTTTTTTACTCAATTGTTTATTTACTTGTCTGACCTGTAATAATAATAATTAACATGACATCAGTTTTTTTTGTTTTATTGACTCTATAAGCTACGAAATGAAAAATGAACTTTGCTGAAATATTAATGTATGATATAAGTATAATAACTGACAGAACTTTTTTCATGCATCTACCTAAACTAGTCATAAATATAGCTATATTTCAAACACAATGTATTTATTGTTAAATTGAAATAAACAACAGATCGCGTCAAGCGCTACATCATCTAAGTATACCTACATTTCTAATCGATAGACCACAGTAACGTTAAACAGCGTTTGCATCTTGGCTACGTACACGTTGTAAGTCTGTGAGACAGCGTTTCTATTATCACTTATCAGTACCTGAGGTACCTTTCATTATTATAATGAGCCCAGGCATATCGCGTTATGAATTGATCTCATGCAACTTTCGTCACCCACAATCCGCATTCTTCTTACAAGCTCGTACTAGACCCAATGGCCTTGCAGCAGATTGGGCGCAAGTTGCATTGGCATTCGGACTATCTCCTTATATGTTTTGGTTGAATTTGTTTAAGGTATCGCATAGTTAATGCCTTGGGCAGTCCAGTTACGTGGAGCCTTTGAGTTGTGTAGCCAACATCTTGATATTGGAACATTTTGAAATTAATCGATTATTTATAATAATTAACATACATACCTACATACATACATAAAGTCACGCTTTCATTCCCAGAGTGGGATAGGCAGAGCTACAGAATACCAACAACTCTAAACTTGTTGATAATTCTGTAACCACATTTTGCACAATCAGGCTAAGATGTTTACCAGTGTATTAGTGACAGGTTGCAAGCCCATCGCCTAACAGTACTACAAGCCATTATTCCCTTTGTCGCCTCTTACGACATCCACGGGAAGACATGGAGTGGCGCTATTCTAACCCGGCAACCACACGGAAAATAATTAAATGTCTATTAAATAAAAATAAAATAAAATATCTGAGGAGAGTATCACACAAATTCAGCTAGTCCCAAACTAAGCTCTAGGCTTGTACTATGGGAACTATACATACTTAAATAGCGAAATACGTACTTTAATACATAGAAAACATCCAAGACTCAGGAAAAAAAAAATACTCGCTCTCATGACACAAATATCTGCCCTTACCGGGATTTCAACCCGGAACCGCTAGCTTCTTAGCTTAGCAGGCAGGGTTACCAACTAGGCTAACGTGTCCAAAATTTGTTTCTTTTTAATTCTAATTCTAATTTTAACCAATGGCTTCACTCATGTTAAGGTGTATTTCGCCAATGTCGAGTCGTTTATAAACATTCCCGTAGATTAGATAAACAATTATATAATCTGAATCTCGGAAACGGCTCCAACGATTTTGATGAATATTACGGAATAGGGGGTTATTGGGTCAAAAAATCGATCGGTCAAGCCATCATTTACGGGAAAATTCAGGTTCCGCAAAAAAATCGGATTAACACGAAAATATCAAATTGTTATATAGTAGTGTCTTCTACATACACCCGAGCAAAGCTCGGTCATCCAGGTATTCGTTTAAAGAGAATTTTCTCTTATGCTCCACGAGCTTCTGTCATGTTAAATGCTAATTAATTGCTTCAACAGCTTTAACAATTAAGAAGTAAATAAATGATGATGGCGATGTTATGGTAGGCATCACAGAAGAACTTAATCAATTCCTCTGATGCGTATTTATAGACGACTGTCTAGGCTAGAAAATGTGGTTAATCTTGTTCATTTTATTACTTACGTGGTGGAGTGGTGGTAGAACCTTGTGCAGGGTCCGTCCGAATCTCCACCACCATCTTAACCATAAACCTACCACTAGTATTCGCATTGTTGTGTTCCGGTGTGCGGTGAATTTACTAGCATAAGGGCATTCCATCTTAGTCCTCAAGGGTTGGCAACGCATTTGAGGTGTTGGGATTGCAGTCTTGAGATTGTAGTCTTGAGAATTCATATTTTCTATGGGTCTCAGATCCCACTTACCATCAGCTGAGGGCTCGTGTGCCTAACCCTCGCCATAAAAACAACCTATAATAGAAATCAAAACCGGCAAATATTATAACATTTTTTTTTATTTTCACCTGTCCCGGTGTCTGTCTGTAAAGGCAAAAACTCACGTTTTTTGTACGGGAGCCCCCTTAAATATTTATTTTCAAAGTGAATACACAACTAAATATACTGTGATTATTGCAAGCGACAGTTGCGCAAAAAACGGCAAACACTTTTTTTTCGTATGTGAGCTCTACTTAAATATTTATTTTAATCGACTTCAAATAAGGATGTTCACCGATTACTCCGTCGATTGTGGACTGATATAAAAATTATTTTTTGATTTGATAGAGTATACTTTCGAGGTGGTCCCATTGTCACCAAATCTGAATCTGATCAGGGGATCAGTGAGGAATTGAGGGAACTCCTCAAATATTGTAGGCAAACATGCAGCGATTTTAGTATTTTTAGTAACAAATCTAGCATTTGCATTCCGAAAGTATAACTTGGTGAAGTGGAAATGATGAAGAAAGACCACAGATGGCAATCGAAACTCCTCCACGGTACCTATTTTAAGGGTGGCGTTAAGATATCTCGATTAAGATAGTTGAGCGACTACAACGAAGAATATTTGTTGAAATACGGCTATGACTTTCCCGCGGCGTTGCTTGCGCCGCGCTTAAAATACTTATTGTTTCATAATCAACTAAGAAGACGTGGGACTACGTAACAGCGTATTATGATCAGAAAAAGTTTAAAATAAAATAAATGTTTTAAACAACAAAAAACCACCAACAAAAACGCAAAAAATAACTTCTTTTAAAATTGTACGTAGGTACTGTAAGCCTGGTAGGCGCCTATTCCTAAGCGTAATACTTTACGCACTTTTAACTAAGCTACGTAGAATAAAAGTATACGTCTTGCAGTGTTAATATATTCTTTCGTTTATTTTAACGTTTAAATATACATTAGTTCACATGTGAATGCCAACGCGGTCCGTTGGAGACTCCCCCGGAAAACCACCGGCGGGCATTCCATATTTCGAAATCTTTTTTATTCAAAAGATTTCGAGACATTTCGACATAACAAAATAGAACAAGAAAACAATGAAAGGAGTATGTATTGCTACATCCTTCCTTCATTACAGTTCCAACCTGGCGGTTTTTGGTTTTTTAAAACATTTATTTTATAAGAATTCATTGTTGTTATAGCGGCAACAAAAATCATCTGTAAAATTATGAACTGTCTAGTAGTCTCGGTTCATGAGATACAGTGGTTTTAGTATTAGGGTCCCGTTTTTACCCTTTGGGTACAGAACCTAACCGAACCTATAAGTTCGAAAGGAATAAATTTTATATTTTTAGTGACCCTGCCTTCGAAGCTAGGGGCCCTGGGTTCAAATCCCGGTAAAGTCAGATATTTGTGTGATGAGCAAGAGTATTTGTTTCCGAGTCTTTTATGATTTCTATATAAGTATGTTTATCGTTGTCTAGTACCCATAGTACAAGCCTAGAGCTTAGTTTGGGACTAGGTCAATTTGTGTGACATTTTCCTGTGATTTATTTATTTATAACTTATTCTCGGTTTTTACTCGAAAACTATGATAAGTATTCACAAATAATTACTGATTCAATATAATTACAGCCAGGTTTCTTATATAATAAGCAAAAATCAATCGAATTGGTTTGTGCTAATTGGCGGCGCTGCGAATGCGCGGTATTTCTCACTTCTAATTAATCTTACATCAAGGAACGGCGCCATATTGGACGCGTGCTTCATTATTCGGTTGTGCTATTTTTTTTTAATATTTTCATAAATTAGATACATAGAAAAAATCCAAGATCCAAGCACAAATACTCGCACTTATTAAATAAATATTAGTTCTTTTCGGAAATCGAACCTGGGATCGCTAGCTTCGTAGGCAGGGTCAAACCGTCGTCAATACGATACCTCAATGAACAGTCGAAGTCATAAATATGTTTACACTTTAGTACCTTGTCACTTTCATTCACTGAAACAATATCATATTATCTTTATTTATCCCTATTTCACTTGGTCACGGCATCACGCATGAACATCTGGACCGATTTCGCTAATTATTTTTTTGTTGTGTTCGTTATCACCAGGAGAAGGTTCTTATCAAAGAAAAAATCCTCCGGGAAAGTCAAATATTTGCAGCGGGGTGAAGCCGATGACGGGTAGCTAGTATTGAAAGTGACAAGGTACTAAACGTAAACATATTTATGACTTCGACTGAACGTGTTACGTATTCAAGGGCAATTATATACCTTCTCGTGCATTAAAGTCATAAACAAAAAAAAAACTTTTCATAATTATGGCAATATTATTGTGTAGTTATACATTTAAAGGCATAATCTTTTACTTAGTTAGTTTCTTATATAACTAAAAAAAAATCTTATGCTAGGTATTAAAATGTACTGCTGCTTTTTAGTTCTACGTACCCATTGCACCTACAGTCAAGTTCAAAAGTATGTATACACTTTAGTACCTTGTCACTTTAATCGCTTGGATAATTTCATATGGCAGTTTAAACATGACGTTAAATAGACAAGGTACTAAAGTGTATACATACTTTTGAACTTGACTGTACAAGCGTAATGCTTAGTTTGGGACTAGGTCAATAAGTGTGTTATTGCTCTGTGATATTTATTTATTACTAGCGACCTGCCCTCCGGGATAAAGCATTATACATACCTAATTATAAACCTTCCTCTTGAATCACTTTATTTAAAACCGCATCAAAATCCGTTGCGTAGTTTAAAGATCTAAGCATACATAGGAACAGAGAGCGGGAAACGACTTTGTTTTATACTATGTAGTGAAGTCATACACAACGAAATCTTTCAGAACAGCTCTGATACAAATTAACTGCCATAGCCTTTTGTAGCAATAAGATACAAATTAAAATGAATTATGGATCGAGGCGGACCAGACTTGGGTCTCGCTGGAGCATTATAAGTATGTTTTACATATTAAATTATACAGCTCTGGCTATAATTTGAAATGGCTCGGCAGAGTAAGGATTAAAGACTTGATGATTTTTTAATAGATGTGGTTAGCAGGACTTTTAACACTTAACAGTAAAGTTCCTATGACCTAGACACCTTCAGAAGCAATACCTAGTAAAAACTAGAGCATGTCAGACCATGCTCAGTGAAGAGTCCCAATGCTGTTACTACAAACTCTAAAAACTATCTCGAAAAATAACAATCATAAACTAATTTGTTAATAGGTACATTTATTATTTATGAAGATAGCAATATAGAAACATACATACATAAATAGCATCCCGCCTTCATTCCCAAAGTGGAGTAGACAGAGCTACAGAAATACCAACAACACTAAAAAGACTTGTTGATAATTCTGTAACCACATTTTACACAATCAGGCCAAGAAGTTTACTAGTGTATTAGTGACAGGTTGCAAGCCCATCGCCTCACAGTACTACAAGCCCTTATTCCCTTAGTCGCCTCTTACGACATCCACGGGAAGACGTGGAGTGGCACTATTCTAACCCAGCAACCACACGGGGGAAATATATAATATAGAAACGTAAAGGGTACATTAAGCATCATCGGACATCAAATGAAGTGGCAGAGATACTTTACCTCAATTATAAATTGAAAACTGATACAAGTATCGAAACAGCGCGGGAAATGAGAAAACTTTGTCTGTAAATAATTGTTAACGGCCTTGTGCGTCTTGAGCAAATTGAACATTTTTAGATATCTTATTTAAAGAATTCTTTTTTTTTGGTTTGGCTTCAATTCTCAAGATATCTCTTAATTTATCTTTAGCAAAACGTTAGGGGGGTACAAGGTGGATCAATGACGTGGTAAATAGTGTTTAATCAATTAATAAATCAATCAATATTATTGAGCAGGACATTAATTTGAAACGAGGTAGAAGGAGTAAGGGAGCGACCACACTGGCGGGTAAAATACGGTGGCGTTGCATTTCAAAATAATGGGTCGTAGTAGTTACATTTCGTCAATTTTGACGGACCGTAATTTACGTACCTGTAAGCTCCGGTAGAAAAAAAGTAAAAAATAGTATTATCGTATTGTTATTTATTATATATCATGTTATTTCCCTACAGTGTGGCGGCATCTCTGATCACCTTATATGAAATAACTAGCGACCCGCCCTCGCTTCGCTCCGGCTTAACGTGTTATACATAAAAACCTTCCTCTTTAATCACTCTATCTATTAAAAAAAACCGCATCAAAATCCGTTGCGTAGTTTTAAAGTTTTAAGCATACATAGGGATATAGGGACAGAGAAAGCGACTTTGTTTTATACCTGTAGTGATGTTTTGGTTGCCTTGGGGATTTCGTTGTTACTGTGGTGTATTTCTTTGTAAGGGCTTTTTGTTAGTGTTAATTTATGTAATCTGACTGCCTTCCGCATGTAATCAATGTCGTATCGATGGGTCCAGCTGTACATCAGCGCTGTGGCTACCTGCTGCAGCATTAATGCTCAGCTGGTTGCCCTTTTAGTGTCTTTTGATAAAAATAGTTGTATAAGTTGTTTGCACTTTGTTTGTAATTATTATAGACACTAAATAAGTTTTTCTTCCTCTTCTTCTTCTATTGTCAACGTTATACCCTAGCTCTTGTTTACCTACGCTGCAGTAATGGCGGTAGAGTTAAAAACAACACCATGACACATCAAACCCTACGTGGTTTTACCCAGTTAAATAACCGGAACTCCTAAAACAGACTCAAGTTTTCATACATTATTTCACGTATACTTTGCATTTATCGATGACGATACAAGTACAAGAGCCAGTGTCAACTTGCTATCAAATAGGGAACATGAATGAAAAACAGAGTTTGAATGATGCTGCTATTTAGGAGAAGATGATAAACAAAAACGTATAAGGGTAAAGACCAAATAGTTGGCAAAATTTTCTATGAAACTTTTCCGTTGTGACACGAAAATTAGCAATACATTTGTAGGGATAATTTTCGTGTCCCAACGGATCATTTTTCACTTTTGTTGTTTGTATGGTTAACTACGCTTAACTATGGTCCAACTATTTGGTCCTCACCCATAAAAGGTGATAAACTAAGTTTTGACACGTTTATTAAGATATATACAATTAAAATTTGATAAACTTTAAAACTTGTTTCAAGGTTTAGGTTGATTTTTTCGGCTTCCTCAATTTATTTACGTAATATTTTAATTATGATATTGGCTTATACATAGTTATTCCTAAAATAAATGCAAATCTCTTACTCTCTCTCACTACATAGTATAAAACAAAGTCGCTTTTTCTGTCCCTATATCCCTATGTATGCTTAAATCTTTAAAACTACGCAACGGATTTTGATGCGGTTTTTTTAATAGATAGAGTGATTGAAGAGGAAGGTTTATATGTATAATATTTTAATCCAGAGCGAAGCGAGGGCGGGTCGCTAGTTACCTTAGGCGGGACCTTATAATATAAGGTCCGTATATTTTAAACATGGATGAACAGCTGTGACGTCATTCCTTTCTACTTTGTAAACTGTTTTTGCAGGGGTCTGAACTAAGATTTTTAATGCTTCATATCTTATGAGAAAATAGCACAACAATTGTTTTGCGTATACAGTTATCCTATCCTTCTCTTTCATAGCATTTTCCAGACAGCGTACCTAAGAAAAATATACGTAAGTATGTTCCCTATTTTAGTTGGTACTAAAGAAGGACATGAGAGGTTTTAACTAATCGAAATACACATTTCCTGGTTAGATACTTATAGGGTAGAAGGTAATAAAAGTTCGAACCAGGGCAGAGTTGTTGGCAGACTATTCAGTACGAATATACCAACTCAGGGCCGCTAGCCAAGATGCAAACGCTCCAAACGTTTTTCTTTTCTATCGTTCAAAATGTATAGGATGACAGTCGACCACGTGGTTTATCGAAACGCACGAGAATGTCATCCCATACATTTTAAGCGATAGAAAAGAAAAACGTTAGGAGCGTTTGCATCTTGGCTAGGGCCCCTGGGTCTCGTTTTATGACGTTTGACGACACGTTAGCCTAGTTGGTAGAGACCCTGCCTACGAAGCTAACGGTCCCTGGTTCAAATCCCGCTAAGGGAGTATTTGTGTGATGAGCGCGAGTATTTGTTCCAGAGTTTTGGATGTTTTCTACGTATTAAATACTTATTACTCTATACAAGTACGATTATCGTTGTCTAGTACCCATAGTACAAAACTAGAGCTTAGTTTGGGAGTAGGTCAATTTGTGTGACGTTGTCCCCGGACATTTATTTTATTTATTCAACATGGCAAAACAACTTTTGACGAGTTAGCATAATGTCAACGTTTTGATAGCTCTTATTCACTTGACAGTAATGGCGGCCGAGTTAAAGACACACAAACACGTCAAAGGTATAGGTATGCAGAATAGAGGCGCAGAATCCGTAATTATTGGAATCTTATCCAGGCGCAGAATCCGAAAGTCCAAAGAAAGTGTAATTACAGTGCAGTGCACAAAGGCGTAATCCTCTTCGTCTCTTTGAATGCGCCTCTCGGACTTGCTAATGCAATGGTATGAAGAGCTTAGGCAGTTTTAAGGTTCCTTAGAGCTACAGGAATCGCTTTTCCTTTAACATTTCTTAGTGGTAGGTATATATTTTAAAATTATGCTCGATAATTTTAGAAGAAAAATAATATAGAAAAAGTAGTCACGTAGTTGATACATAACCCTGAAAAGACAAGTCATCTCCACTGTGCCATGTTAGTCGATAGCAAACAATTTTGTTTATAAATAAACTCTTGTTTTCAAAGCTAGTAAATTTTAACTGTTAAAAAGTTCTTCGATGCCCTCTCAAATCATGCCAAAATATATCGCATTGAAAAAAATAATGATAAACATCTTTACAATGACTAACGCCGGTATTTTAAGTAAAAAAGCCAATAAAATAAATAAATAAATATCAGGGGACAATCTCACACAAATTGACCTAGTCCCAAACTAAGCTCTAGGCTTGTACTATGGGTACTGGACAACGATAAACATACTTGTATAGAGAAATATATACTTAAATACATATAAAACATCCAAGACTCAGGAACAAATATTCGCGCTCATCACACAAATATCTGCCCTTACCGGGATTTGAACCCAGGACCACTGGCTTGACTTCCAACTAAGCCAACGTGTCGTCAAAAGATGCTTTGGTTTAATGTATTATCATGAGAAATGTTCATCTAGCTCACGGTCAAGTGATTTTCTTTACGACATAAAACCGGGAGTCTGCCGTTAGGCCAAAATAATTTTGATCAAATGTTTCATTTTCCAAATTTTTCATTTGCTAAACCAATTTTTCAAAATGTATTTTAGTATCATCGTGTAGAACCCTTTAGGTTAGGGTAGCTTTTATAAGTTCCTGAAATATTTACGGTTACAGAAAACAAAGCGGTTCGGCAAATGAAAATTTGGGAAATGCGACATTTGACCAAAAACTTTTTGGTAACCCCATAAAACCAAATAGGATAAGTAAAGGTAAGTAGTAGTAATACGGTAATATTGTCTGGAAGAGATCGCTATTTAGCGATAAGATCACCTATTGACTCTGTTACTAACATTTTATTTGTATTTTACTTTTCATGCTATATTTGTATGTGTTCTATAAAGAATATTTGTATTGTATTTTTATATTGATAATATCTCGGCGTTTTCCAAAAAAATGTACATCGTTAAAGATAAAATTAAGAAAATTTAACTTTTTCCATTTCGTCACGAAAATTAACGTATGTAAATGTATGGCTAATTTTCGTGACGAAATGGAAAAAGTTAAATTTTCTTAACTTGGTCCTTAACGATGTACACTTTTTTTGGAAAACGCCCATCTTCGTCATCGGTTGCGTAGAAGTGGTAGCATTTAATGTAATGATACTAATGATTTTGATGAAAGGCCCAACAAATATACACACAGACATATTTATGGATAAATATAATGAGGAGCTCAATTGGTCATTAACTACGTAAGTGGTTTAGAATAAATATACGGGGACAATCTCAAAAATAATTGACCTAGTCCCAAACTAAGCTCTAGAGGTCAATTATGTTAACTAGGTCAAGCCTAGGCTTGTGTATGGGTACTAAACAATGATAAACGTAAACCTCCAAGACTCTGGGACAAATAACTCACGCTTATTATACAAATATTTGCCCTTTTTGGGAATCGAACCTTGGACCGCTGGCATCGGAGGCACACTACTAACGACGCCAACCGCGTAGTCCAACCGGGAAGACCGGCAACCTATTGCAGATGTGTTACATTCCTAGATGACGTCAAACCTTACACATTATCAACGTGATACTTCTAGTTCTAGCTAGGCTAAACACAAAAATTGCAGTAACTAGTTTTTTAACTCAAACAGGCAATAATTCATCCTTGTTGACCTTGAACCTTGCAAATAATTGATCACCCTATTTTAATGTCATTGATATTCAAGGTCATTACAGAACGAAGTGGTTTGATTTATCATCATGTACTTGCATATGTGTACTCATTTCTCTAGATAATAAGTTATGTTTTTTAATGTTTAGTATTAGCATAGAGCAGAGTTTGAGACTAGGCCAATTTGTGGATTTGTGTGTTTACCAGGCCAGCAAATAAATTGATTTGGTAAATGCAGATAGATAAAATAATTATGATTAGGAAGTTGATTTCTGAATCTCGCTGATAATTACGCAAGTAAAAATAAAATTAGGTCACGCGGTGATTTTGTTTACGAGTGGTTAGTGTCCATTTTTGTCACTGGGCAGGTCCAAAAATACGAACTTGTAGAAATCGGTTAGTAAAAACCGGGCAAATGCATGTCGGACCATGCTCAGTGTAGGGTTCCGAAGCCGTTAAGTACTACAAACATAAAAGCGGCCAGTGCGAGTCGGATTCGCCCATGAAGGGTTCCGTAGCAGCAAGTAACATAATATAAAAGTTCGTTGTAGCTTTGATCAATGTTTTTAAGACGTACTTAATAGATCTCGTTCAATCCAATTTTCGGTGGAAGTTTGCATGGTGGTTTGTTTGTACATCATATATTTTTTTACTTCTATCATTCTCTTATTTTAGAAGTTACAGGGGGGGGGCACACATTTCAACACTTTGGAAGTGTCTCTCGCGCAAACAGTTTAGAAAAAAATGATATTAGTATCCTCGATATCATTTTTGAAGACCTATCCATAGATACCCCACACGTATGGGGTATATGAAAAAAAAAATTTTTGAGTTTCAGCTCTAAGTATGGGGAACCCCCAAAATTTGTTTTTTTTTTCTATTTTTGTGTGAAAATCTTAATGCGGTTCACAGAATACATCTACTTACCAAGTTTCAACAGTGTACTTCTTATAGTTTCGGAAAAAAGTGACTGTGACATACGGACGGACAGACAGACAGACATGACGAATCTATAAGGGTTCCTTTTTTTGCCATTTGGCTACGGAACCCTAAAAATCAACAAAATAATAACTAATTTTCTATTTAAAGTCACTTGGTGCCGTCTTTGATGATTTTAGTAGGTATAAACTAAACTACTTTGAAATTCGTTATATGCTCTTTCATTTATTTATTTTTATGTATTTGTAATTTTGGCTGTGAGGTGGGACACAAATGAGTCAAACAAAAATTAGCGCTTTATAGCTTAATATTTCATAAACAAATTACTTAATCAAAAAACTGTTTTCACAAACCTATAGTATTCTTGAAAGACCTATCCAACAACACTCTACACTATAGGGTAAACGAGAAAAAAAATACATCCCCTCCTTACGTGTAGAGAAGTTTTTTTTTACATTTTATTATACGACTTTGTTGTCGTGACTAATATTAGTAATTTGGCATATTCATGCCAAATTACAGCTTTTTAGTACTAAGAGCCTTTGCGCTAGGCTGCGGACGGACAGACGGACATGGCGAAATTATAAGGGTAGTACTATAGTTTGACTACGGAACCCTAAAAATCGGCCACGTTGGTGTAATTAAATCAAATGGTAATTTAAAAAGATCCGAGTGATAACAATATTATATCATGGTAGATAAATAACTACAGTATTACTTGTTGACCTTGATCTTTGCGATTATTGATTGCTCTTTTTTAACATTATTGATATTCAAGAACACTTTACCACGATATCGTTATGTATCTGTTTTCGAAATCATCGATCAAGTTCGCAGTTAAGGTTGATGTTAAGGATATTAAATAAACATAAATATTGACTTTGCCTTCAAATTGCTTCGGAAGTATTTGTGCATAATTCGGATTAAATGATCAATAGATTATTGGTCTTGATCTTTATTACACTGATATTATAAATACGACAGTGTTTCACTTTCTGACCGCTATCCAAGACTGGGTGGTAAAACTTTTCAACCCTCTAATCTGTGTGTCTGTCAGTGGCAGCGCAACGCTGGCATTAACAAACGCATACTAACTTTTTATTAGCACACCTACATTAGGTTCACTTGTAACTAACAAACTAACAAACAATGTACATACATAATATATAGAATCACGCCTTCATTCCCAGAGTGGGGTAGGCAGAGATACAGAAATCAACAACTCTAAAAAGACTTGTTGATCATTCTGTAACTACATTTTGCACAAGTAGGCTAAGATGTTTCCCAGTGTATTAGTGACAGGTTGCAAGCCCATCGGCTAACAGTACCACAAGCCCTTTTTCCCTTAGTTGCCTCTTACGACATCCATGGGAAGACATGGAGTGGCACTATTCCAACCCAGCAACCACACAGGGGACAAGAAACAATGTAAACAAGCAAATCTGGGAAGTGAACTTTAATCTACTTTTTATGCGATTTCGATGACAATGTAATAATTTGGTACCATCGAGCTTATATGATGATTGAGACGGAAGGTGGCCATAGGAACTCTTCAATGGCACCATGGGGAGATCCGTCGAGTTGTGACTCATGTGACAGAGACTGATGTGGTCTTTTGATAGTGAGATTATTATCAATGTTAGAAGTAGATACAGTCGGCAATAAATTATGTTTTTTTTGTAGTTCATTTTGCTAAGATTTTTAATGGTCAAATTGGAAATAGGGCCTTTTGAAAATAACCAGCTCATCTTCATTTAAAATAATAATGTAGGTAGGTAGGTATAGTTTCGGCTTTGGAAAAAAAAAAAATCTCATTCTCGATAGATCGATTTATCTTTTGATAAAGTTAATGACGATATTAAAGTATTGTAACTTAAAAAAATAAAGCAAAAAAAAATATTTTTCTCCCGTTAAACGTTGTCCGATTTTTACGATTTTTGTATACATTATAGATATTATGAGAAACTATATCTGTACGTTTTCTTTTCCTAAACAATATTTACTAAAGTATTGTAACTAAAAAGAAAGTGACAAAACAAACGAATGGGAATTTTACATTATAATATCATTTTGAGGACGTACGAGTATAGTTTTTTTTGGTTTATTTAAAGGCAAATACACTCATTGAAAAAATACAGTACGCATGAAAATAATTACAATTATAGATTAAAATACAAATTTATGAAACAATATGAGTATAGTAGTACTGTTAGGCGATGGGCTTGCAAGTCTTGCAACCTGTCAATAATAGTACACTGGAAAACATCTCAGCCTGATTGTGCAAAATGTGGTTACAGAATTACCAACAAATCTTTTTAGAATTCCTGGTACTTCTGTAGCTCTGCCTACCCCACTCTGGGAATGAAGGCCTGATGTTATGTATGTATGTAATATGAGTATAAATAAGACAACGAAAAATTTCAATTTTAAAATAAAACAAAAATAAAATGAAATACCTATTTACATAGGCGAGACACGGTCATTTTTAGGGTTCCGTAGCCAAATGGCAAAAAACGGAACCCTTATAGATTCTTCATGTCTGTCTGTCTGTCCGTCCGTATGTCACAGTCACTTTTTTCCGAAACTATAAGAACTACACTGTTGAAACTTCGTAAGTACATGTATTCTGTGAACCGCATTAAGATTTTTACACAAAAATAGAAAAAAAAAACATAAATTGTGGGGGTTCCCCATGCTTAGAACAGAAACTCAAAAAATTTTTTTATCAAACCCATACGTGTGGGGTATCTATGGATAGGTCTTCAAAAATGATATTGAGGTTACTAACATCAGTTTTTTCTAAACTGAACAGTTTGCGCGAGAGACACTTCCAAAGTGTTGAAATGTGTGTCCCCCCCCCTGTAACTTCTAAAATAGGAGAATGATAGAACTAAAAAAAATATATGATGTACATTACCATGCAAACTTCCACCGAAAATTAGTTTGAACGAGATCTAGTAAGTAGTTTTTTTTAATACGTCATAAAAACATTGATCAAAGCTACAACGAACTTTTATATTATGTTACTTGCTGCTACGGAACCCTTCATGGGCGAGTCCGACTCGCACTTGGCCGCTTTTTCATACTAACGGTAGCAATACATCCTTCCACAGGCAATCTGGCAACAGAGCGCGTATCGAAATAATCCTGCTAAATCTGCAAAGAGCATTTATCTCCCGGTCTGATCCGGGCCTAAAGCGTCATGACGCGACGCGTCATTACGGTCGCTGACGAATAGACGGAGTCAGGAGCATAACCTATAAATGTCAGTGTGAAAGGTTGTTATGGTAAAGGTGTTTGGACGGCGAATTCGATTAAAAATGGATTTGGATAAAAGTTGACACATAATATACATACGCATACATAGGTACATAACGTCACGCCTTCATTCCCAGAGTGGGGTAGGCAGAGCTACAGAAATACCATCAACTTTAAAATTGTTGATAATTCTGTAACCACATTTTGCACAGTCAGGCTAAGATGTTTACCAGTGTATTAGTGACAGGTTGCAAGCCCATCGCCTAACAGTACTACAAGCTTTTATTCCCTTAGTCGCCTCTCACGACATCCACGGGAAGACATGGAGTGGCACTATTCTAACCCGGTAACCACACGGGGGCGGACGGATAATATTTGTCCTAAAAATATGGTACTTCCCGTGGGTGAACGATAAACCAGTTCTAGGTAGACGAAGTCACGTGCAAAAGTTAGTTTGTATTCTTGTGCTTTTTGTTGCTTCATCGCAAAAGTTAAAACAGTTATTTAAGGGCTTTAGTAAATACAGGTACTAAACCAGTTAAACCTACATAAAAACATAATATTAAATTAAACTCTTTTTATACGTTAACGTAACCGCCTTTTTCCTGAAGGGACCGCTTCTAGCTCCAACTTTAGGGTAATGCTTAAGAGGACTGTGAAGAAAAAAAATCCATACAAAATGAGATAACGTTTTTCTCCCGTTAAACGTTGCCCGATTTTTACGATTTTTGAATATATTATAGATATTATGAGAAACTATATCTGTACGTTTTCTTTTGCTAAACAGCATTTATTAAAATGAAAATAAAATTAAAAACAAAAGCGGAAACGTATAGACCTAGTTTTCCATAATATCGTCAACATATTCAAAAATAGTGGAAGTCGCATTAGATTTAGGGGGAGAGAAACGTTATCGTCCGGAGCGGACCAATTTATTGTATGTATGTATTATTTTTGACAGTTACGCAATTTACGCATCGGTTCACAATCCTCTTAAGCTAGAGGAATAAATATTGAATATAAAATTAAAGAAAATGATACACAAAAAGTTAAAAACTAAAACCTTAAGCATCTAGTACCTATTACGCAAATGACCACAAAGTATTGAGTTGCTTTCGACGTTTCTTCTCTTTTTCTCTTATTGAGAAACATACATACATACATACATACATACATAACATCACGCCTTCATTCCCAGAGTGGGGTAGGCAGAGCTACAGAAATACCAACAACTCTAAAAAGACATGTTAATAATTCTGTAACCACATTTTGCACAAGTAAGCTGAGATATTAACTAGTTATTGAGAAACTTACAGTATAAACATCTTTTACGCTGTTAGCTGTACATTGCGTCCCTGAAGTAGCTTCCAACTTAATAACTTGTAGACCAACATGCAAAGAATTGTTACCAGCAGCTCTTTTTAGAATTTACTTCAAAATTTTTTCGTTAAATCCTAATATCTCGTCTTAACTTCCTTGTTTCTTTTCCAGATGCTGCCAAACTTCACATTCCTAGTCATCATAGTCATAATCACCATCCATCCAGCCCTCAACCTGCCGCAGAAGACACCAGACGAGCTGAAGCCCGTACCAATCATTCACAATCACATCACCCCTCTACCCGTGAAGACAGAACTGAGAAAGAAGAAGGGCATCAACATAGGATACCCTTTGCCAATCCATCATCATCTGCTTCTACCGACTCAGCTACACGTGCTCCCTGCTACCTCAAACGTCCACCACAGCTCCATCCACACTGGAGTGAACCACATCCTCACCAACAATGGCCACATACCAGTTTACTCTCAAACAGTATCCCATTCTTCAACAAACATAACGCATCCATCGAATCTGGTGAACATATTGGTACCGTACCAACACCATGTAGTACCGATACATGATTTATCAGTAATACCGTTGCATAGAGCACAGAAATTCGGACAGTTAAGAGCGAAGGAGAGGATGGCTGAAGATAGAGAAGAAGTGAATCGATTTAGGACTTTTTACGGTGGTTATGGCAATGGACTGTACTTCGGTGGTCATGGGGCAGGACACGGGTTTTATGCTTACGGAAAATGAAACCTATACCTGGTTAAATTAGTCCAAGTCCACGTGAATGTTTTGCATTCTAGGATATAGGCTTCTAGCAATAAGCAGTAGAATCACGTGTCAAACAAAGTGGACTTGGGTGAGTTTGGTGTCAAATAGAGAAGTAAAGTTGTGAGATTGTAAATTAAATGTGTTAGGGAAACTTTTGTTTTTTTTTTTTTAATGTCCATTGTGGATAATCCCTTTTTAGGCAAAGCCTCGGGTGGTTAAGGATACATTGATACCTTAAAAACAAGAAAGATGATCGTATTACAGAAATGACCATTCCTGACGAATGATTTTCCAACAAAAAAAGGTCCAAAAATAAAAAACATATCCAACGAGTTGGGAATCCATTTTTTAAGGTTGGTTGCTAGCAAAATGCTTAAACCATCTCACATTAAAAAACCCGGAAAAGCGCTTTAAATTATTACACTATTTATTAAGTTACTTTAGTAAAGGAAAAATATCTCATTTGGATTGAAATGCCACTTAAAAATACTATTGCACTAAAAGTAGTAAAATTTGCCATCTATTTTTACTAGATGACACAGCATTATTTACACGAAATATTTTTAAATTAAAACTGAGATCAAACTTGCGTTCTTCCTGGACTTAACATCAAAGTATTGTATAGGTGAAAAACTTAAGACAGGTTGTATATAATTGTAACACATCCTGTATAAACCGTTTGACATTCTATGTTTGAAATATGACGTAAGCTTCATACTACTTTTGTACACAACTAAAAAAAAAAAAAAAAAAAAAAAAACTACATACAACAGGTCCTTTACCTACTTAAGTCTTTCAAATAGCTTTTATTTTGTTGTTACGTAAACGTAACAAATTCTTAGTCAAGTAACTTAGTACCTTAATTAAGTTTAAAAAAGAGATTATATAAAAAAAAAAATATCAGGGGGCTTACCATCAGAAAACCGCAAGCCCTTAGCCAACGCCCCTCTCTTCTGGGTCAATAATGGGGCGTTTGTTCCAAATCACTTTCGCGGTCACGTTTTTGTGGAAGTGGCTGCAGATTTCGATTTCGTTTATGGTTAGATATCTAAGTTTACTTGACAACTAACAAATATCCAAAAACGGCATCTAAATATGCGTCCATTTCTTCAAAAGTGTGTCCACGAATGTGAGGCGGTTGGAACGCTCGAATAATGACTTTTCTATTAAAATTGATACACATCATTTCCTACTCTTGTGTAAGTATACTCACTCAGTCCAACGTCTTCCAAAGACCATTCATACAAAAAAATACATAACTTGACTTATGATTCTGCCGCCCTCTCTCCTTCCCCCGCGAAAACTGCAAAGAATAGATAAGTATGCCAGTCAACGACAATATTATGACTTACAAATGGGTAAACCCATTCAACTTACATCACGAGTGTGAACTTAGGAAATGTACAGTTAGCTGGAAAAAAATACATCGGTTACCATGGAATGATGCTGCTTTAATTTTTATAATTAAGTACATAGTTTTATCGCTGTTTTTAGAGTATCTTTCTACAAAATAAATTGGTTTGATTGTTCTTATACACGAATCACAAATTTCATTCACATAATTTTTCATTTTTGAGATTTGCAACAAAAGTGCATAAAAAACTGATTTTACGGGGAAAATGTTTCCTGTATTTAATGCATCTTTTAAACCCTTCAAAATGCGATTTTTATGATTATTTCACCTTATTGTAGACAATTATAATGATTTTTGTCAATCCAAATTTACTAAACTATCACCCGTGTAGTTGCCGGGTTAGAATAGTGCCACTCCATGTCTTCCCGTGAATGTCGTAAGAGGCGACTAAGGGAATAAGGGCTTGTAGTACTGTTAGGCGATGGGCTTGCAACCTGTCACTAATACACTTAACATCTTAGCTTGATGGTGCAAAATTTGGTTCCAGAATTACAAACTTTTTTCTGGAGTTTCTCGTAATTCTGTTGCTCTGCCTACCCCACTCTGGGAGTGAAGGCGTGTTATGTATGTATGTAACTATATCTCTTGTTGGTAATGCGGTTGCATATAAAGGTGTGTCGTAAGAGATGCCGCTATTAGGGTGAGCAGGGCAGCAGCCACAGCAAGTATCTCCTTAAGATCCCTCGTGTATCACCCGGTTTGACAAACGTTAATTAACATTAATGTCCTTCTGTCATTTTTAAATTTGCTAAGGAAGGAAGTAACAGCACGTGACTTAAAGTGACAATAAAAATGTAATATAAGTTTTTGGAACTGGGAGTGTAATATTATGTGCTCTTTGCTTGTACATTGAATATTTTAACTAGAAAAAACTAGGCCATTGTTTATACATTCCTATTCCTATTGTGTTTTAATTCCTCTGTTTTGTGTAATAAAGTGTTCACATACATACATACATACATACATACAAACTGCTTAAAGAACCTCTTTCTATTTATAATGTTATAACTGCACTTTTTTTTTATCTAAGGCATTTAAACACGTCAGTATTTAAATATTTTATTTATCATTAGATAACTTCGGTTCCAGTTTTGTGAAAGTGTTACTAACATATTTGCCAATGTAAATTGTTATCTCAATGACAGATTACACCTTAGGCGCCGCTATAGGCGGATAGCTGTAATAGCCATCTTTTAACAGTAAAACATTCTAATGGTGCAAATAAATACCTCGAGGAGTGACAGCTTTCAATGGATATTGATGATTCACTATTTATTTTTGCGTCAGTTCAGTTTGTATAAATGGAGTATGGTTTTTAAAGTGCAATAGTAAGCATACTTAACATTATTTTTAATCAAAAATGTTTTTCTGTTAAATAGCTACTTTGTGGATTGCAACTTAAGAATACCGCTTAAACGATAAAAAACACGTTTTAAACCTAAGTTCCCTTATTATTAGACTCTTTTTTAATGAGGAATAATACCTTTTATTAAAAAAATCATCCAGCTATCTACTCGTATTAAATTTCAAAAGATACAAATCTTGAAATTTAGAGCGAACGGAAAGATGGAAAGACAGACAGACAAAGATGTGATAGTAATGGTTCCGATCGGAACCCTAAAAATTTATTCGAAATGTCATAACTAGATTTTCTCGGAATAATATTGATTTCTCGACTATCTAGTACATATACCGGGTGTTGCCTGTAATAGGAGCAATAAATTTAGTAACAACATTTATTCTACAACTTTTGAAAATAACTTGTTGTTTACTAAATATGAATGAATTTAGATTTTCCAAGCCAGCAATGTATTGCGAAACCTACGAAGTTTGTAGACTGACAGTAGATGTCAACTAGACTACTGGATGGAGTACATTGAAAATGCTATTTAGTTTGTTCGAAAAAATCCCAAATAATAAATTTCGTTTTTGTAAAAGTTGTAGAACATATGTTGCTACGTTTAATACAGTAGAAACGATCCCTCAATTTATTCCTCCTATTACAGGCAACACCCAGTATACAGGTTTAAACAAAGACACATAATAATAGTTACATGAGGTACAACAATAAATTATTGAAAAGCCCACGTTTGATTCACTTTCCAACATCCTAAACATTGGTGTCAAGGCAACATCAAAACAGACATGAAATGAGTGATTCCTATTCGCGTCTAACTGTACCCGCATGGGTATATAAGCCGTACTTAGATAATCAGGGCAAACGGACTCGGATCCCTTGACAGCGAAGTAGACGCCATGAAGTAAGTACCAATATTTTTGTCTTTAATTGACACATACAAATTCAACATGTATTGTTTCCTATTGTCAGTCCTCCAAGCCCAAACGGTGCCTAACGACCCTACTACAAGCATTTGTGGCCGTTGTAACGTTTTTTTTAAAACGGTATTAGATGGGCAGTTGTTTTTTGTTAGGGTTCCGTAGTCAAACTAGGAACCCTTATAGTTTTGCCATGTCCGTCCGTCCGTCCGTCCGCAGCCTAGCGCAGAGACTCTTAGTACTGGAAAGCTGTAATTTGGCATGAATATGCATATTAGTCGCGCCAACAAAGTGATACAAAAAAATGTAAAAAAAAAATGGTACCACCCCTACAAGTACCTTGGGAATGTTTTTTTTTCTCATCTACACTATAGTGTGGGGTGTCGTTGGATAGGTCTTTCAAAAATATTATGGGTTTGTGAATAAGTTTTTCGATTAAGTAGGTAATCCGTTTATGAAATATTAGCTTTAAAGCGCTAATTTTTGTTAGAGTCAAGTGTCCCCTCCCCCTACAGCCAAAACTACAAATACTAAAAATCATAAAAAAAACTTAAATGAAAGAGCATATAACGAAATTTAAAGGAAAACTATCACGACAAAGTAGACATTGGTTCTTGAGATACAGGCGTTTAAAGTGTTTATACATACTCAAATCATCAAAGACGGCACCAATTGACTTTAAATAGAAAATTAGTTATTAGGTACTTGTTGATTTTTCTGTTTGTAGTACTTAACGGCTTTGGAACCCTACACTGAGCATGGTCCGACATGCTCTTGACCAGTTTTTATTTACATAAAGTGTTACAATGGCGAATTTCCTAACAAATAGTAATAATAAGAAATTGCCGAAGGGCAGCTAGTAGCGAGCTGTTGGTGAATAGCGACACCACGCACCTGAGTGCTCCCGAGGGAAAATCCTATTCCTCACTTCACGCTTGCCTTCACTGGCTGGAGTGTACGATGACGAGGAACAGACCCTCACCTCTGGCTTGCCTTTATTGGCCGGTCAGAGGATGGAGTCGCAAGAACTATATCTCGGAGGGCGGATGTGTCGCCTGAATCACCTCTCCACCATTAGCCCCTCTGGAACTGTTGCCTCTCTGCTGCAATGTACAATCGAAGACACTGTTAACTATACATTTACAATCGAACATAAACCTTATCGCAACGTATTAAAGACTTTGGGTGGTCAGTTAACATTGTCGTTTGTAGGTATATGCGGCTATTTTGGGAGGCCCATTCCATTGAGTTGGCGAGTCACCGTATGCCATTTTAACCAAAGTAATTAGCATTGGCCAGCCAGATGTCATAGTTTCATCAATAGCCTATTTCACCAATCCATATCATTACATTAATATAACATATTATTAATATTTCCATCCTTCTTAAATAGGCCTAAACTAACCGATGGTTGCCGTGAGAGCATACTTCTATAGTGTGAACTCAAAGACAATCAACAGTTGGTTCACTTTACTAAATTATAGTTGTCTAAAGGACCGTATTGGCTTCGGCTCCATGTACGCCTTAAATAGGTCGGGACTCACATAGTCCCGTGTTTGGTAAAGACATACAAATAAAAAGTAAAATAATCAGGGGACTTAGATTCATCGGATCGCTAGGTCAATTTGTGTAATATTGTTCCCTGATAATTAAGATGAATCAAAACAAAGTGGAATATAAGCTCTAATAAGGTAAAAGCAGGTTAATTTCTTAAAAGCCACGCCTACAGAGTGAAAAGGGATGGGTTTATGTGCTTTCGAACGAAGCTTGATGGCAGCGTGAAATTAAAAGAATTGCTGTTCACTAAACTACAACTGATAAAAATAATTTATCAGGCTTAAGAAACAATAAATAAACAACTATTGAATCAAAAATTATTGGTAAACATCGTAGGGTTCCAAAGATTCAGCCAAATGCGAAATAGGTGTTACATTGAAAAGTAAAATCATAGAGGATGTTGTTTCTTCGTCGTGTTTTCACGTTTTACAGTCTCAATGAAACATGATCAATTTAATATATCCAAAGAACAGACACATAGGTGTTGTAATTATTGAGATTGAGATCGCGGAACACTGTTGCTGGCAACACAGGTTTTAATCAGTAGGTTGGTATTTTTAATTTGGAACCTCAGGGGTAAGGTGGTTCCGGCTCTCTGTATCACTCTCGCCTTCCTCCAATCTTGTCGTCATGTCATTTGTGTGCTGTTTAATAAGCTTTGGTGATTTGCAAAGTGGCTTTAATTCTAGAACATAAAATACAGACTACGCTCTTGACAATCACTACCGACCGACTTTATCATTGTGTGGCTTCATATGTGTTATTTGTTACTTTCAGCGCAATCACAGGATTTTGTGTATTACTACTGGCAACCGCTGTCGTGGACACCCGCAAGTTCGACTTAAACCGCTCGCCCCGGCCGATCAAATACAAGAACCTATACAATATGCTGGCCGACTCGAGCAATGGTTTGTACATAAACAATCTTTCTAATTATTCCGTTAGAGTATTGAACACATTTATGCTTCATTACATCAATCAAAATTGACAAAGATAATGCGCATCAAAGTTTGGGATGGGAGCTGCGACGTCACAACGTGATAAAGTGTGATGTCACGCGGAACTTCGACGCACTAATATCGTCGTATTTTTTTGTCTAATACGAGTTCAGTACTTTTTGATAGTGTAAATGACGGACTACATAGATTTTTCCAGGAGACCAACATATTCGTGTCTTTACAAATATCGTACATAGATTTACTCAATACAAGATAATGGTTTTATTCCGCAAGCCACCCTCTTTACCTTGGGTAGCTGTCCCAGCGTCTGAGCGACCGATGGATGAAAGCGGAAGGTGGGAAAATGTCATGGGCATTGGCACGATGCGATCGCGCTACTTTCAATGTTTGAAAGCTATTCGCGCGAACTTATTGACGTCGAATAGGTGTCCTAACTGAAACTCGCGCGATAATCGCGTCGTATCGTCGGGGAACTCACGTAGTTAATTCGCGTGAAAATCGCGTAAACGCGATCTAAGAATACCTAACTTTTATAATCGCGATGGTCGCATCGCTGACTCGCATCCACGTTTCGTTGGAATACCCGGCTTTTGTTATCGCGTGACTACGCGATGGTCGCATCGCTTACTCGCGAGATAAACGCGTATTCGCATTCTACGTATTAGGACGACACCTAGGCTATTAAGTTTTAACTTTTAAATGATTACCATTAATACTGTGTTTTTTATTGTAGATTACGTATTCGACAAGAAGCTCGGTCGCTGGTACCAGCTGATGTATAATGCTCAGACGTGGGTGGACGCCCGGCAGACCTGCGTGCTGAGGAACGGCAAGCTGGCGACGCCCAAGACGATGGTAATGGAATGGAATGGAATAAATACATAAACACATGTCACCATCATCATGTCGTCCAAGCCGTATCCGGTGACGGCGACTCCTATACGTCCATCACGGGTCGTTATTGGGCGTTTTCCAAAAAAGTTAAGGACAAAATTAAGACAATTTTAATTTTTCCATTTCGTCACGAAAATTAGCGTATCGAAATGTATGGCTAATTTTCGTGACGAAATGGAAAAAGTTAAATTTTCCTTGATTTTGTCCTTGACGATGCCGATGTACACTTTTTTGGAAAACGCTCTATTGCGGTGGGCTCGGATGTGGCTAGCGATCGGTTATAATATAGTGCGTAAATCCAATACGAGCAAATATTTTAACAACGGTTAATATGCATACTAAATAAAATAAAAAACCTGTGTACCGCTCACATAAGTTGTATTTTTTTCATACTAATTAATTCGCCACGCAATGTATTACACATAGCCCAATTAACCTGTAATTAACTGTCAGTCATCTTCGTTTCATTTCAACTAATAAGGTTTCAAGTACATTGCTGCTCGATGGGACCTTTAAAAATTAATTGTGTTCTATGTATTAGAGTGATTAACGAAATTTCACATCTACATGACTTGTAGAGCTAACCTACGTCTGGTTTAAATGTTTGCTCGTATTCCATTTACACACTGTATAAATACATATAGTTACATACACACGTAAATAAATTCATGCTTACATAAAATATCACACAAATTCACCTAGTCTCAAACTTAGCTCTAGGCTTATCTATAGACCAGGTATAGCCAACGATAAATTATAGTCATCACTTATATTTAAATACTAGTAAACACTTTTCAAAACTACTTTTTAACAAATACTTGCACTCATCACAAATATTTGCCCAGATCGAACCCGGGACCGCTAGTTTTGTAGGCAGGGTCACTAGTTACCTACAAGTTACCGCGTCGGGGTCTAGGTACTTATATCGTCTTCTATGTTTCCGATATAAGGAACTGTTTTTTTTAACGTATATTTATTTTTGTTATATCTTTAAAATGGTAAAACATACAAGGAGAATAAATATCAAAGTCTTTCGAATCATCATGGTATTAAGATCAAGGCGTCTAATATTTTGTACATTCAGGGCTGGACAAAATACATGCTTTGCTTTAATTTAAATACAAAATACTATCACGCAAGTATTTAATATACGAAATACAAAATATGATTAAGTTTGAAATAAAAAATACAAAATACAATATTTTAGTTATTTTTATTAAATACAAAATAAAAAATAACAAAATACTATTAAGAATAAAAAGTGGGAACGACAATTGACCTGCTACTTGACATTGACAATTTAACGTATAGTAATAGGTAGGTGCAGTGTTGCCAACTCTAAACATCGACATATTTAGCGGTCGCCCTTTTGGTTACGAAAGCTATCGAGCGCTATTTTCTTCAGAACGCGACCATTAATAAGATCGCTAAATGAAGGTTAAATGTATTTATGTTAAAACGTACTTTGAAGCCATTATTAGCGGTATTTGAAATACTAACTACAAAATACCTCGGCGTCAGGATTTTGAAATACGAATTACAAATTACATTTTAAGCAAGTAATTGAAATACAAATACCAAATAGGTACGTATTTGTATTTCAATTACGTATTTAATTACAAGTAATTTAAATACTGCCCTGCCCTGAGTACATTATGTGGCTTTTATCAGAACAGCAATCATCTGTAGCATGTATCATGAAGAGGAAGCGAAAGTTATATGCTTAGGCCGGTGAACCTGGTGTTTCATTGTCTCTGCCTACCCCGGTAACTCATCACTTCATCGAATTTTACTTCATCGAATGTATCATTACATAGATTAGGTTAGATATTTTTAATACCCTGAAAACATTATGGTTTCAGCAGAAAATAGCGTTCGATGAAATGAAAATCAATGAAATGATACATTCGATGAAAGGTGTTTCGATGAAACGATAGACACCCGCCGTCCCGTCAGGAGACAGGCGTGAAGGTATGTATGTATGTCGTCATCATCTGCTTATTTAGCCTAAACTAAGAAGACCATATTCGGTGGATCTTCATCAATTACCTACAGTTATTCCTGTGGCCACCTGCCGACTCAAATAACTAACTTTAACCCCCGACGAGCATATGGGTGTTATTAGTTTAAGGTGTGTATGTATTTGACATCGTAGGGGTGCGCATTTTTTCACATAACTTTTTAAATCCAAATTTTACATCATAATGATCACACTTCATAAAAATATATCTCATACCATTTTTTCTGTATATTTTCAATATCTGTTTATTTCCAGGATTTAAAAAAAAACTAACTGGTTTATAAGGTTAGGTTAGGTCAGATTTGTTTTATAAACGTTCTAAAATCAGAACGATTTCAGTAAAATTCACTTTAGGAGTTGCGATGATTATGAACAGAAAAAGTATAAGGATTTTTTTTTTAAGAACAGTGATTATTATGAATGCAAATCTATTATAACAAGAAAATAGGAATAATAATTTTATGTGACCCAATATGGACCCACATCATAACTCCCAAACGGAGGAACCGATTCGAACGCTGTTTTTTTTAATTTCTGTGATTCTGAGGTTTAATAAAAAGTTAGTTCCACTGCTAGGTTCTCCTAATTCAGCAGAATTTTCAAGTACTCATATCTCCACTGCATAATAATGGCTATCATTAATATGAGGTAGCTTTAGGTTATGTTAGTTCTTCAGCAGGCCCGTAGGGCCTAACCACCCGGAAACAGGAGCCCTGCGATGGCGGACTCAGTGAAATTTGATTTTGATATTATGCAGTGGAGATTACGAGTACTTGAAAATCCTGTTGGACCCATTTGTGGAACCAACAGTCTGAAAGGAAGTCGATTGGGCCGAGAGAGTTATCAGTCCTAAAAGCAGCGGTGTTTAACCGTTATTTTCCAGTACGAATTCAAATTGATCCAGCGCCTTATCCGGAGGATGCGCTTGCACGGGATCAAGGGAGCGACCGGATCCAAGAACCTCGCATGGGTCGGCATCAGCAGCCTCGACGACTGGATGGTATGGAAGAACGTTGACGGTAAGACCCCTAGTCAAGTTAGTTAACTTAACAAGAATCAAGAAGAAACAGTAATGCCATGCAGTGTTGCTATGATAATACGTAATACACAATGATGATAAGACATAATGTACAACAATGATAACACGTAATGTACAATAATTATAATACGTAATTTACAACAGTGAGATTATATTCCGTGTGGTTGCCGGATTTGAATTAGTGCCACTCCGTGTCTTCCCGTGGATGTCGTAAGAGCTGAGCTACTATTAGGCGAAGGGCTTGCAACCTGTCACTAATACACTAGTAAACTTCTTGGCCTATTTGTGCAAAATGTGGTTACAGGACTATCAAGAAGTCTTTTTAGAGTTGTTGGTATTTCTGTAGCTCTGCCTCTCTGAATGAACTCTGGGAATGAAGGCGTGATGGTATGTATGTATTTATGATTGTAGGAGATTATGTAATGTACAATATGATAATACGTAGTGTACAACGATGACAATACGGAATGTACAACATTGATAATACTTAATGTACAAAAATGTACTTGTATGTTAGATTTAAATTAATTCGGCTTTCAGATATATTTTTTATGCGCAGGTGAGGACATTAGAACCACTGGTTTCTCCATGTGGGTGACAGGAAGTGGAAACATCAGGTACCTATGCAGTCATTGTTTTACTTCCTACCTAATTAAATGACTTGGGCCTGTTTTTTGATCTGGGGGGTTATCATGAGCTAGCTTTGCAGTTCATTTTACGGTCAGCGTAAAGGACAGAGCTATGGCAGTAATATAGCTCTGTCCTTTTCTCTGAGCGTAAACAGAACTGCAAAGCTAGCTCATGATAACCCCTCAGTAGTTAAACTAATTGTTAAAAATCGTAACTTATTTTTAAATCTCAAGGAAATGTGTCAAATTTTTGATTCCTTTTTCGAAATTTGACAATTAGTTGAGTTAACTACTGATCAAACAACAAGCCCATTACGTGTTTCGCACTTTAGAAGACTGCTAGATGTCCCTAGGTTTGTACCAATGTCGTATTTATCAAAAGTTCCAAGTGACAAGTGTAATACGTATTTAAAATAGCTGTCACAGGCACCACCCTAAAGTGAAAAGAGTAAAGTCAATATTGTTCGTACCTCCCCCTCACACCTTACGCTTACCCTGGTTATCAATTAAGTAGTACGCCTATACCAGACACTGTTAAGAATTTCCTAGGTACATTCTGTTTTTTTTTTATTATCAATGTTTATAACTTAGGTACCATAAATATGTAAATGATTGAATATGAATATATGATTGATGAATCTTTTAAAAAAAAAACATAGTCTTTAAAGGCTCAATGAAAACAAATCCAAGATGGCGTCCCGTAGCAAAAGTTACTCATTCAAACTACATGGGTAACTTTCGTTACACAAAGGAATCAATTAAGTTTTGTTTTAATTAAAGCCCTTAGCTATGCACAATTTTTTTTAAACGTCCCTGATGCCTCAATGTAATAAGTCAGTTTTATTAACAAATCTTGTTTACAGATAACTGTAAGAATACGAAAATAACTCAAACTCCGCCAAAGTGTAAAAAACCTATTCTTGTTTGTGTTTAGCCCCGAACCCACCGAGCCTCACTGCGCAGGAGTTGATGCCGTGAACCTCCTGCGCGACTACTGGTGCGATCGCAAGCAGCCCTACGTCTGCGAATACAAATGGCCAGCAGACATCTGACAAGACTAAAAAGTGTGAATCCGACTAAGGAATAATACTATCCTACTTTTAATTTAGCTAATAAATACTCCTAAAGTCTAAACCAAAATGCCCAAAAAAAAAACAAATGAGTTGTCACGAAACTGGGTGAGTTCGTAGTTTTGATTCTCACTGGTAACTGAAGTTCTCATGCCTATGATTATCAAATACGAGTGCCTTCATTCACGCGTAAACGAGATCACCGTATGACTTCATTATCATTATGTAGTTGACTTATCATCTCATCAGTGAGATGGAAAAATCGACACCCTGTTCCTCACAAAATTAGCTGTATAAATAAATACCTTAGAGTAGTAAAGGTTAGTTCTTTGTAATGATATTTAGTACATAATAACCTTTATTGCCCAAATATTTGACGTTGATAATAAATAGTGTTTACTTTGATTGTACTTTTTTATGTTAAGGGGAAGGCACACGAGCACTCAGGCCACCTGATGGTAAGTGGAATCTGAGACCCATAGACATTTGAATTCTCAATACTATAATCCAAAGACCTTAAATGCGTTGCCAACCCTGAGGACTAAGATGGAATGCCTCTATGCTAGTAATTTCACCGGTTGTCTTATTCGAACACTGTTGCTTGGCGGGTGGTTAATGGATAAGATGGTGGTAGCGATCCGGACGGACCCTGCACAGGGTCCTACCACCACTAAACCTACTTCTACTTATACCGTATTCCTGTCTCACAAACATCACAAGCGCCGGGTAGGATTCGTCAAAATGTCAAGATTTCTAACCTAAAAATAAGGTATTCAATGTTGGCGGACCCGCAATAAGTTCTAAGTCCTTTTTTTGAACCATCTGTCTGAAATGATCCTACACAAGGTCCAACCACCCTCTTACGACACATTAAATTTTACTCCCGGTATGCCTAAACCCTAGAATAAACTATTTCTTTTTTTTTTCTAAAATGTACTATATAAACAGGTGTGTGCTTAGCCTATGAGCACATGAAAGATGTGAAAACATGAAAAAAAAAAACAGGACTTGGATGGTGGCTCAGAAGCTTTTACAGGGAACCTTGTTTTAATTACATAAGGAGCCTATAAACCACTATTTTGAAACGCGCCACCTAACTCACTCACTAGCCAGCACTATTTTGGTACGTACATTAGAACACTGGCTCTATGTCATAGTGCGTAACTCATCACTTAACTAAATTACATTACTAAATTTCAGGGTATCTTAAACATTAATTACGTAGGTTAGGTTAGGTTAGATGTTTAAGATACCCTGAAAACATTATGGTTTCATCAGAAAATAGCGTTTGATGATTTGATACAATCGATGAAAGGTGTTTCGATGAAATGATAGACACTTGTCATAGTAGCATTTTTGTTATCATTAATATCATTATAGTGCGCTTAGTGTCGAATGCAGCCGAGTATACCCGATTCAATATTACCAACCCGAGCGTGATCGTGGGACGGTTGTTTCATTAACCGCTCAGGGCCTCTATTCAACTGCGTTATAACGATATCGTTTTTGACCTGTTTCCGTATTGTCAACGTTTTGATAACTCTTATGTCATTTACAATAATGGCGACTGTGACATAAACGATTCTTAAACGTGTCAAACACGATATCGATTTAACGCACCTGAATAGAGGCCCTGAAAGAGCACAAAGCGCGCCTAAAGAAGTGTTTAAGGACGAAGTTCTATGTTCATTTGTATGTACCAATATGTTGTTATCTTTAGTGTCGCGTCTTACGTCTAATTAAGAGAAAATTTACTCGTTCCTTTTTCGTGGATGGAAAATCGTCACCGCGGAACCTTATCGTTGTTAACTGACCCTTAGACAGTCTATACTATGACTTTTTTTAACCTCACTTAATAATGAAACTAGCTACGTGTATATTGTTTCATTATTGGTAGCAGCATGATAATTGTCTTGATAAGTTTAACGAAAAGAAAACAGGTTTCCAAGTAAATGCCAGCATCCGGAAGAAACCCATACATAACGTAAACGGATGACTCCCGGCCTAAGTACACAGTCCCATAAACAAACTGACATGGAGAGGCTTTGCCCAAACGTAACAAATTAAGACAAAGTAAACAAACAATTAAGAAGTTCCCGTGAAGTTGCGACGCGTGGCGGGATTATTGTAACTTGTTAACGGAATAATTATAACCTATTTATAACTTGGGCTATTTATAACAGAATGTTTGTTTGCATTGTTCAGTTAAGTGTGACGATAATTTGATTACGGGGGGATTGGGAGGTGCTTTAATATCACGGAAAGAAAAGTGATTTACTCAAGACCTCATTTCCACAAGCAAGAAAACTTCTGCGAGAAATGTTTAACTGTGCTATCTGACAGTTTATCAATCAATTAATTTTATTTATTTACACATTTCGTCCATTCTGTTATGTATAAAGATAACTTAAACACTAACAAAAGCACAAAAATAGAGTCACTTAGTAATAGTAAAACCAAATCAAATTTTTAATAAACGTACATCACTTAATTAAATTAAGAAACGCAGTCGGGTAAACACGGACAGTGACATGCAGGTAACTCTTAAGTATACCGTTTGTTTTTCAATATGAATGTTGTAGTGGTACGTGCTAACTCGGTAGCTAGCGGCTTTGCGATAATAGAGACAATGGCCTTTGTTTGAAAGATTTGGGCTCGAAGTGAAAAATTCACCTGGGAAGATTCATACTATATCAACTACCAATAGTCACTGGTGAACAGACTGTTAGACGTGTCTTCTCGAAGTTTTCTAGCGGGTGAATTTGCGGCCAAGTAAGATTATTTTTAAGTAAAAAGAACAAAGTTATTCTTTAGCTTTTCACGGCTAAGGTAGAAAGTGCCTCCGGTGAATCGGCTACGTTGGCTTTTAGGGTCTCGTAGTCAAACTAGGAACCCCGAAAGATTTGCTGTTCTGTTTGTATGTTAAATTTTCTTACAAAGTATGAAAGTCACAAGGCTGAAATTTCAGATATTACTTTACACATAAATGTGTATTCCATTCACAAGCACAAAATAATGAAATAAGTTAAATTATACCGCTCTTTCATTTGGAATCTTTTGAGTTTTTTTTTGATCTTAAAAAAATCAAAATGAGGTACCTATTAGAATTAAGATTCACAACAATCATTCTTAACAATCACAATTTGTAAGTTAATATCTATTCTGAGATTTTAATCCTAACCGAGCGAAAAAAAGTACAAAGTAATTGTAACGGTTAACCAAAAAAACTATCAGAAATTTAAACTGTACAGTGCACAACAGAATGTTTAACTGCATTAATTATTGAACCAGAATTAGCGAGTTCAAGGTACGCTGGTAAACATAGACTTAATAATAAAGCTGTCATAATCATTCACAACGCAAGAACTTGCAAAATCCAAACAGTTAAATTGAAAATTATGTTCCGAGGTGAATTAACTGATAAATCTTCGGCTAACTCATTTAGTTCTGAGCTTATTTAAATTTATTTTTGCGTCGGTAAGTAGTTGTTCGAGCGTTATCAGGCGAAGTTGGGATCGCCGTGTTGATTTAGGAATTCGGAATCCACGATAACTTGGCTGTAAAGGAATTGATAGGTGCGACAGAGTCACTGAGTACGGTTGTGAGTATATTTTAAACTTAAACACGGAGCCCTCATTCTAGTTTGTCTTTATTGTAATCGTATTTTTCATGGTAGCGTTTTTAACTTGACAGTAAAGATGGGTCATAAAAAACGATGATTATAATGGTAAAAACAAAATAGAGTAGGGGCGTATTAAATTATGTACCTATATTAATTTTTAGGATCCGTAATCAAACTAGGAACCTTTATAGTTTCGCCATGTCCGTCCGTCCTTAGCCTAGCTCAGAAATTCTTAGAACTAGAACGCTGTAATTTGCCATGAACATACTAATTAGCAGTGATCGGAATAGGTAGTGCAATTTCGGGTGAATGACATTAAACATTATACTTAATATGTATAAGACCCCAGATTCCGGGATTCGTATTATTTCACAGAATATTTTCTTGACATGACCTTAATTGATGTTACTTTTTTAATTTTTGTCATTGCAAGTGTCTACATATTTCGTCAATGCGATATTCTATGCTAGCAAAATAATCGTTAAAATCATATTTTAATAACATGTCTGAATTAAACACAAACTTTAACACTTTGCAAATGTAATCCCGGGGTTACAAGCTATATCCGTACTAAACTTACGCACCGAAGTCTCGCGAAATTGCACCACCTATTCCGATCACTGCTAATTAGTCACGCCAACAAAGTAGTAAAATAAAATCTTGAAAATGTTTTTTTTAGTATAAGTACCTCGTAACGTAGGGAGGTATTCTTTTTTTCGTCTACCACATAGTGTGGAGTATCGTTGTATAGGTCTTTCAAAATATTACGGGTTTTTGACAACAATTTTTCGATTAAGGGATTCGTTTAGGAAATATTAAGCTTCAAACCGCTAATTTTTGTTAGGCTCAAGTGTCAGCCAAATGACTTTAAATAGAAAATTATTTATTACTTGTTGATGTTTATGCTTATAGTACTTAACGGCTTCGGAACCCTACACTGAGCATGGTCCGACATGCGCATGAAAGGTTTTTTAACCACTATGTATGAAAAAATTAACGAACTCCAAATCATCAGACAGGCAAATACAAATCGACTAAATTACACACACGTTATTGATGTTTAGGGGGTTAGTGTATAACGGTTTAACTGTGTAATTTAATTACACAGTTGGATCGTTATTCACCTAGAATATGCCAATATTATACATGTTTCCTAACAAAAGGTTTAGAAATAATATTTTGCAAATTATGAACTTAATTATACATTTTTGTTTCAAAATTCTCCATTACAACCAGAGCCGGAGCCCACCATAACACAAAACACGGCGCTCAGCTGTTCAAATTTATGCTTAACCAATTTTGATAAAGTCTATTTAACCGTACCGATGTGGGGATAAGACTATCAGTGAAACTATTAGCATAGAAACATTCCATTTTGTTCCTCGGGATAGACAACGCATTGGCAGTCTTCAGATTCTAGTCTTGAGAATACAGATGTCTAAGGGGCTCAAATCCCACTTTAAGGTGGCCTGCCTGTGTGCTCGTTTGAAAAAAAACCGTATTCCTCGTGACAAACGTGTGAATTCTTAACCAGTAACATTTTCTAATATTTACCTCAAATCTTTGCCATCAAGACTATTAGGTCCCCGTGACGTTTATAGTGATACGAGTTAATATGCCTACGCAAGTAAAACCGAGGACCATCATATGTTTACCAGTGTACTAATGACAGGTTGCAAGCCCATCGCCTAACAGTACTACAAGCCCTTATTCCCTTAGTCGCCTCTTACGACATCCACGGGAAGACATGGAGTGCCATTATTCTAAACCGGCAACCACACGGATAGGTATATTTATATTTTATTTGATAAAAGTTCAAGTTTTTTAAGCTTACTATACTTTTAGGGAAATAGTTAAACCAGTATTAATAGTAGGTAGTCCGCTGATTGCTATCCCTTTCACACTCTCTGGCATAACAAATATACTGACAAGAAAAAATACGCAGCGAGGGAACTTCTTGGACTGAAATGACACACCTAGTTCTTTGTCTTATTAAATTATTAACAGATTCAAAAAAGAGTAAAATTTGATACGAGTAAATTCTCAACAACAAAACCAGAATTTATTTATTGTCGATGATAGCTTGTAATAACTTTTTAAACCCAATATTTAACAAGACCAGCCTGAAGTTGTACGATCTTTGTATTTATTTAAACAGAAAAGGTAAAATAAATTTGATAAATTTCAAACGAGGTCAACAGCAGGGAAGAAAAATGTACAAAGCAATTTTCGTAGTTTCGTAAGCGCTGAACCCAACGTTTTCTTTCTTTACCGATTTCTGACCGAACAACTGTAGTAGTACCTATATACCTACTTAAAATTGTACGGGATTCAGAGTCAATAATAATGATCTGACTTGACTTTTTGTTAACTTGGAAACCTTTTTCGGGATTATGTTAAAATTTCAATATAAATGTTAAAGTGTAATATTCGGAAAGCGTTCCAATAAAACTTGGAAGAGATTACGATTGCGACAGAAGTTTAATCTCGACTGTATGGAAAGTTTTACTTGGGGACTAAGCGCGGCTGTGTAAAAACAAATTCAAATTTATTGTTTATTTAATAAATACAACGTGAATAATTAATTGATAATTAGTGCTTTTTTTTCTTGCGAAAATAATCTAGAACGTATATAATATAAAGAAAGTCGCGAATACTGACACGCAAAAATTGCTTATGTGCGCCATCTGCTGCTTGATAGCAGAACTATTCTCTACTTATTAACTATAGCGCCATCTATCAACGAATAGTTACGACGCTGATGACAGTCTTTAACTGCAAGGAGATTATTTTTAGTACAATGGCAACACTTGAACCAGCTGTCAGTTACTGTCAAATATAATAAGTAGGGTTATGATCGCAATAATATTAATATTTTCTTAGAAATTCAAAATTTTACCATTATTTCATTTGGTTAAAGTAAGTATAAATAGATGTATCTCTAAGTGCTGGTGAACTGGATTGTCACAAATGGATTTTAATGTCATAACTCTTGTTTTAGATGAATCTAATACGGAGAGGGTTATCTCTAATTTCAACAGGAATACGGACGCAATGCCTTACGATTTCTGGTAAGAATTCAGTTTTTATAACACATGTAACATCTAAGGACTTACTCATAAGACATACAGAACAGTTATACAACCTACACAAACCGTATAAATATTTTTAAACAGCCGACTATTAGTAATACAATACTCTGGTTTCACAACACTTGAATTTTATTGTTTATTTAATAAATACTATCACGATCGTAGCAGATGCAAAGAAGTGGTCTCTGCCTACCCCTCTGGGAAACAGGCGTGATTTAATGTATGTATGTGTTTTAATTATTTTTCTTTCTGGTTTTTATATTTGCCTGACTACGAAGGCAAAAGGAGTTTATCGAGTATAACCCGTGGAGCGCCAGGCTCTGGATTCGCAAAGTGGTAATAGGGCACTTGACTGGTCATAATTAACTTTAGATGTTTTGCTCCAGCTTTTTTGGGAATTATAATGGTGCGACACCCTAGACCACAGTATCATTAAGTGTAAAACTTAAGCCCAGTTTTATACTTTGAATTGCACTGCAATAGCTCTAAAGTAACTGATTTTCTATTCCATCTCACCCGCAACCTGGAACACTTTTTAAGAGTTATTGCATAAGATGCCAAAACATTGGCTTAGTTGGTAGTAACCCTGCCTGTGAAGCTAGCTGGGTTCAAATCCTGGTAAGGGCAGATTTTTGTGTTGAGCCTGAGTATATTGTTTTTAAGTCTTGGATGTTTCGAGGTATTTAAGAATGTAGTTACATAAGTTAGTTTATCATTATCTAGTACCTATAGTAGAAACCTAGAGCTTAGTTGGGGACTACGTAAATTTGTGTGACTGTCCCCATCTTCTCTTGAGTTGATGTATCCTAAATGCATGTAGCCCAGTTACATTTGCTCATTGAATACAAGACGGACAGTACAGACACATTCCTAAACCATTTGCTCTTGCATTGAAAATAAAATATAATAAATATTAAATATAAACAGATTATAATTTTAATTGCAATACTGTCTGATTTTAGAATGTGATCGTTTAGTAGTCAATGAACGGTATGATATTATTTGTTAATTATTTTATTATTTAAATGTGAATGACATTCCCACATTAAAGAATATAAAGTTTATAAGACATAATTAAAGTAATCTCTCAATGCAATAAAGAGGGTCCATGCAGGGTCCGTCCGGATCGCTACCACCATCTTATCCATTAACCACCCGCCAAGCAACAGTGTTCGCATTGTTGTGTTCCGGTGTGGGGATAAGACAACCGATGAAATTACTAGCATAGAGGCATTCCATCTTAGTCCTCAAGGTTGGCTACGCATTTGAGGACTTAGGATTATAGTCTTGAGAATTCAAATGTCTATGGGTCTCAGAATCCACTTATTATCAGGTGGCCTGAGTGCTTGTGTGCCTACACCTTAAAATAAAAAAAAAATAAAAAAAATAAAAAAAACGAGTAAATGTGCAACATTGTTAAAATTCAATTTGCATTTGATTAACTGCCGGCACAGCCACTATGTTGCTGTGTTATGTTTTTTTTTAGGTCATGTCATTATAAATCAGTATAATTAGGACAACTGCTGACTACCCTAAGCCAAATAACAGCATCTCAAATAAAACTCCTGTAGCATTCTCAACCTTATTACTAATAGTTGAGGATTGAATTTACTTTGGCAATTGGCCCTGACATACTGTTTATTGGCTTCGGAGGAGAGGGCAGCGCAGCACCCAAGTGAATATCCAAAGTTAATTACTTCACCCTTTAATTTCTCCTAAACAATACAAAATGTATTTTAAGAGTTAGTCTTGAGCTTGTCGTACAGTCAAGGAGTTTAATTGTTATGCTACTGAAAGAACGCTAAAATTATTTAACGCTGCCATTATGACAGGGTTCCATAGTGGCATAACAATTAAAGTCCTTGACCGTACCATCTTCAGCCTCTGAATCCATAGCCAAAACTACAAACCTTAAAGACTAAGACTATCTCTAAATACTTTTTTTTTAATATATTTTTTTATTTATTGCGCTAGCTTAGATGATTTTGAGTTGGTGTAAACATTTTAAGGTAACGTAATGGAAATGTCATGTTTTGTTTCTGATCTGCATTTTCTCACAATACAATTTTTTTTTTCACAACGGAGTTTTGGCCCCTACTCTGATGTATGGTAGTGAATGTTGGGTGTGGCAGGATAAGCATGAAAGTCGCATAAATGCAGTAGAAATGCGCTCTTTGCGTAGTATGTGTGGTGTGAAACTGTGTGATAGAGTAAGGAATGAAAACATCAGAGAGAAGTGTGGTCTGAAAGAAGATTTAGTGACTAAAATTGAAAAGGGCGCTTCGATAATTCGGTCATTTGGAAAGGATGGATGAAAAAAGATTGACGAAAGAAATTTACAGTGCTAAAGTGAGTGGAAGGGTCGGAAGGGGGCGCCCTAGGCGTACTTTTTTTAATCAAATCGGGGAAATACTGGAAAAGGCCCGAATCTAAAGTACCCGAAACCGACGTGCATGCATGACTCGATGTATGAATGTGGAAGAAGCGAAAGAGCTTTGTCAGGATCGTAGCAGGTGGAAAGAAGTGGTCTCTGCCTACCCCTCTCGGAAACAGGCGTGATTTATGTATGTATGTACTATTTTTAGGATTTTTTAAACTATTCCTTTTAAAACCTAATAGGTAAGGTTAGGTTGGTTTGTAGCTATTGTGACAAGTTAAACGGTTTCGGAATAAAATGCATTACTAACTTATGGGAACTAAATCTTTGGAGTTGCATTGCAGTACCTTAAAATGTACATGTATATGTACCAACTCAAAAGCATCTATGATTGGGAAAATTCGGAATATAGATAGGTAACCACATTTTAATTAATTTATTTGCTATAGTTTTCTCTTTAATTATTGCACGTGGTGGGTGTTATTTACAATGTTCCATTTTTTTGTATTAAGTAAAATTTACATGTATTTTTAGTTTTAGCTGGTAGCTGTGAACGGATTAGAAAAAAAACCAACCAAAACAGTTTCTTTACCATTTATACCTAACTAGCGACCCGCCCTCGCTTCGCTCCGGATTAAAGTATTATACGTATAAACCTTCCTCTTCAATCACTCTATCTATTAAAAAAAACCGAATCAAAATCCGTTGCGTACTTTTAAAGATTTAAGCATACATAGGGATATAGGGACAGAAAAGGCGACTTTGTTTTATACTATTTATACCTAATATGGGTAAGGATAATATAGATATTAATGTGGTACTCGGCTACTCTAGTTGCGAGTTTCTTGCAAATTCTCAAAAAATACACCTCCAGCCATATTTAGCATTTTAGCTATATACGTCCATTAAAAATAACTTTTTTATGAAATGCATGAATACTGCAATTGCTCCAACACGTGAATCACATCTGCACTCGCAGCTGCCTACAACCACCTAAGCAATGCCATCCCTATTACCAAACGTTAAGATCCATTTTGCCTCAACAGAAATATTATAAATTGTTGTTTAGGTAAATATTGCTTTATTTCTTTCAGCTAAAGTTGATTTTAGTTTGTCCATTATAATGGTCAATATTAGGGTGTCACACGCCTGTCATCGGAACCCTTCCGCATGGACATTAAATCTCGACCATTTTGACAAAACTGCACGATTTGAACTTTAACCTAGTATGAAATAAGGTCCAAAATGTGTGTCGGTAATTCTTAAAACAAGGAATTAATCCCCTCTGTCAATATTGGGGGTTCATTAATGTGTTTTCGGGAATTTGCGACTCGGTTAACGGTTGTCTGCGAAAACAAAGGTTTGTAAGGATTGTACCTGACTGAAATGGCGGATTAGGGCACTGCAACGTGATATTGTCCCAACGCATTAGCCGTTATGCTACAATATAAATGAGAAAGTGTCTGTTTGTTCTACTTTCTTGTGAAAAATGAGTAACAGTCGGCAGAGCTACATAAATACCAACAACTCTAAAATTACTCTGTGTGTTTATTATTTTGTAACCACATTTCCCACAATCAGGCCAAGAAGTTTACGTGTGTTAGTGACAGGTTGCAGGCTCATCGCCTAACAGTACCACATGCCCTTATTCTCATTTTAGTGGTGGTAGGACCCTGTGCAGGGTCCGTCCAGATCGCTACCACCATCTTATCCATTAACCACCCGCCAAGCAACAGTGTTCGCATTGTTGTGTTCCGGTGTGGGGATAAGACAACCGGTGAAATTACTAGCATAGAGGCATTCCATCTTAGTCCTCAGGGTTGGCAACGCATTTGAGGTCTTAGGATTATAGTCTTGAGAATTCAAATGTCTATGGGTCTCAGATTCCACTTACCATCAGGTGGCCTGAGTGCTCGTGTGCCTTCTCCTTAATAAAAAAAAAAAACTCGCCTCTTACGACATCCACGGGAAGACATGGAGTGGCAATATTCCAACCCGGCAACCAAATAGATCATAAAATGGTCAGATTTTGTAATGAGATGGTTAAATATTCGTCAGAGATTGATTTAGGTACTCGACTTTAAGCATTAAGGTGAGTATAAAAAATAGCTTCTTAGGGTTTTTTTATGGCGTGGAAAAGACAAACGAGCATACAGGCAACCTGATGGTAAGTGAAATCTGTGACCCTTAGACATTTACATTCTTAAGACTGCAGTCTGAAGACTGTATATAACTGTAGCAACACATTTTACATATAGGTAAGTTCTTAATATAACATAACCAAATATGGCGGATACCCGACCCTTTGCATGGTTAACATGTATTTTTGTTGAACTACGAGAACGCACCACGGAGGTATAAGAACATTTACAATACATACCTATCAGTAATAAATATTACTGTATTAATAATAATAATAATTTCAGTGAAAAAAAATCACACTAATTGAGTTAGTCCCAAACTAAGCTCTAGGTTTGTACTATGGGTACTAGACAACGTCAAACATTCTTATTATTTATTACATACATACATACATACATATTATCACGCCTTCATTCCCAGAGTGGGGTAGGCAGAGCTGCAGAAATACCAACAACTGCAACAAGAGTTGTTGGCAATTCTGTAACCACATTTTGCACAAAAAGGCTAAGATGTTTACAAGTGAATTAGTGACAGGTTGCAAGCCCATCGCCTAACAGTACTAGAAGCCCTCATTCCCTTAGTCGCCTCTTACGACATCCACGGGAAGACATGGAGTGGCACTATTCTAACCCGGCAACCACACGGGTTATTATTTATTTAGAGAAATAAATACCTTAAATACATAGAAAACGTCCAAGACTCGGAATCGCGCTCATTACACAAATATTTGCCCATACCGGGAATCGAACCCAGGACCGCTAGCTTCGTAGGCAGTCTAGATTATTTCCAGCGAAGTTTCTCCCCCCGTGCATACTTACGTTATTGACATTTGCCACGAACAAAATTAATCAAATTTTAATTCGATTCATTTTCCCTGTTATGAGTTAGTCTGGGTCATGGCAGAAGAAGGACAACCTAATTTATCAGCGGATAGAATATTCGAAACCAGAAATACGCGGGAATAAATTTACTTGCCCTTGGTCAAAGGCCTTTTAAAAGAAACAAGCAATTGACAACAGAACTTTTTAATTTTTTTTATGGCAAGGCATTCAGGCCACCTGATGGTAAGTGGAATCTGAGACTTATAGACATTTGAATTCTCATGACTAATGTCAAGACTGTCATCCTAAGACCTCAAATGTGTTGCGAACCCTGAGGACTAAGATGGAATGACTCTAGGCTAGTCATTTTACCGGTTGTGTCATCCCTACACCGGAGGTTATAATTCTTTCAAAATTGCATAGTGCCATATTTTTGACATGCTCACCAAAAAGCAAAACTTAAACATAATATGAAATCCATTATTCTGCCGTTGCTAAGTTATGTTATCTAAAATCTTTCACCGTAAGCCTTAGCACATTTGGAAAGGATTGTGTAGATACAATGTCGATTGACCACCATTGTCCACTTCGACCATTCACACCTCCCCATTGTGCATTGTGTTGCGTGACTTGAGAATTCTATTAGAAATGTTATAATTCAAACAATGTTTGTACCCTTTCGTGGTTTTTGAAATAATTGTGGCGACGTTCGTAGTGCGACCACGGTGCAGGACTTACTGTTGGAGAAAACCACTTGTGATTTTTGTTATAAATTACACTCTACGACCTCTCCCTGACATAAGTTGTTAGTCAACATAAGAAAATTGAATCATAGGAAAGAAAATAGGATTATGTTCGTTTTTAGGGTTCCGTAGTCAAACTAGAAACCCTTATAGTTTCGCCATGTCCGTCAGTCCGTCCGTCCGCGCCTAGTTCAGAGACCCTTATTTGGCATGAATATACAAATTAGTCACGTCAAAAAAGTGGTAAAATAAATAAAAAAATAAATATCAGGGGACAATCTCACACAAATTGACATAGTCCCAAACTAAGATCTAGGCTTGTACTATGGGTACTAGACAACGATAAACATACTTATATAGAGAAATAAATACTTAAATACATAGAAAACATCCAAGACTCAGGAACAAATATTCGCGCTCATCACACCAATATCTGCCCTTACTGGGATTTGAACCCAGGACCGCTGGCTTCGGAGGCAGGGTCACTCCCAACTACCCCACCGTGTCGTCAAAATAAAATAATTGTTTTTTTTTGTGTACCTCCCCTACACGTAACGTGGGGATGTATTATTTTTCTCGTCTACCACATAGTGTGGGGTGTCGTTGGATAGGTCTTTAAAAAATATTACGGGTTTGTGAAAACAATTTCGATTAAGGGATCCGTTTAGGAAATATTAAGCTTTAAAGCGCAAATTTTTGTGTCCCCCCCCCCCTTTGTTGATTTTTATGTTTGTAGCTTAACGGCTTCGGTACCCTACACTGAACATGCTCTGACATGCTCTTGCCCGGTTTTATAACTTGCCCCAGTTGCAAATATTGCAATAGACATGTTACCTTTTTGTAGCATGTCTTTCCCTGGTATGTACAGTCAGCAGCAGAAGTAGCTACGCAACCCAAGAGCTCAAAATGATCAGCACTCAACTCTATTCTCTAGAGAATTCTAGTCTAGATCATTTTGAGCATGTTATTCTGCTTAGCTACTTTTGATGCTGACTGTACACATTTCATATAATTAATGTTGTTTCAGTTATTAATTAAAATGATTCTAGGAATTAAAAGTATTTTTTTCGTCATGTCTTTAATTCAATGTTTGTCATTGGTTTAGCCTTGAAGCGTTGGAAATAAGCTCCAATTTAAGAGAGTAAATTATTGATCTTGAGGTATGTAAAGGATGATGTTATTTGAGCACACCTTTTCTTACGTCAAGCAATAAACCCCGTTAAATGCGTCCACGCCTCACAACTCGCGCTATAAAGGGCCGCCCATTTACAATCGATTACAAACACACATCTATTGTGTGCGTGAGACCCCCTTGGACTGGCACTTCCCATGTCCAGTGGGAAGAAAGTGGGAAAGTAGAGGAATCAGGAACGGTTCGGTGGATGTGTTTGCGTTTTTAAGAAGCTGAGACGGAAGCAATAACTTGTCTATGGTATTCGTTTTTTTTTTGGCAAACTTACAGACCACCTTGTCATGATAGTTGACACTGACCATGAATGTGAATACTCGATAAATAATAAGGAAAATAGGCAGTAGATTGTGATTATGAGTGTAAAAAAGAGAGACCAAATTTTGGATCCATGAACGCAACGTGCCTATATTGAGCTCGTAAAGACTTCATGTTTCTGCGTGTCCTGACATTGGTCATACAAAATTTGGCTGTACCTAAGTAGTGTACCGTGGTTACGTTCTTTTCGTAGAATGTAACAATTTCTTACATATAATTTTCATTAACAGGGATTTCCCAGCAAATCGATAAATATATGTGGTAGGTAGTCGCAAGTCGCAAGTCTTACCTAACTTATCCTTGCAAGTGGGAATTTAAATCTACCAAGAAGGGAATAAAGTTCATTTGCCTTTTCTCTTAAATAGCATTTTCAAATTTGGAGCAAATAAAAATGAACTTTATGCTTATTAAAATATAGTTCGAACTAAATTGCGTTCATTATGTATCTCTTAGGACACACTGGGTCTTACGTGGTTAAAGGTGCGTTTTCAATGTTCAGGGTTTCCTGAAAGCATTAAGACATCAGCAAAAAATACGGCAAAACGATACTTTCTATAAAACATTTATAGATTATTTTTTAAAGCGTTTTCCTTGCCCAAGGTTGTAAGGTACATTCCGCTGTGTAATGCTTACGGGAGCACGGGTCAAGTTATGACGGAGTTAAGTGTCGAACTAGCAAGCAAACCCCAGACCCAGACCTCAAACGAAGGAGTCTCATAGTCGCCACTAGAACCAACGCACAGGCAAGGAAATAGTACTATGAAAAGAACAGAAAAGTATGTAGTATTAAGAGGACTGTGAAGCAAAAAGTTCTATACTAAATGCGATAACGTTTTTCTCCCCTTAAACGTTGCCCGATTCCTATGATTTTTGAATATGTTGTAGATATTATGAAAAATACGTCTGTACGTTTTCCTTTCCACGAAATTATTTATTAGAAAGAAAACAATGATAAAACAAAAGCGAAAACGTACGGACCTAGATTTTCATAATATCTACAACATATTCAAAAATCGTGGAAATCGGATGAGATTTAGAGGGTGAGAAACGTTATCGCCCGGAGCTAAATTTTTATGGATTATTTTTGGCAGCTTCGCGATTTAATCATCGCTAACAATCCTCTTAAATGTTTGCCCGTTAGTAAGTTTTTGTCAAAATTAATCTAAAAATATTATATTTTTAGATTAATTTTGACATAACATAACACGCTTACGGTGTTTGTTCAAATTCATAACACTTCGCACCTTTGCGTCTCACGAAGTAATTATAATGTATAACAACCAAATATTAATCTTTCCTAGAAAGCTATTTTTCAATGGACAAACAGCACTGCGGCATCTTCAGGATTACTGCGCTTGTTATACTGCAACAATTGCGGAAAAAGAATTATCAACGCAAATCTATTCTGATAAAGTTTACACAAATCTGTAGTAACTGTCCTAAAATGTTGGCTCAGTGTTCAATGGACAAAGCACCTCTTTGGCATTATAATAAGGTTTTATTTTGAACGATGTAAGAGCTTTATAGGATTAAACACAGGGTGTTATTGAAACGTAATGCTAATTATTTTATCTTCTAAGTAATCTTGTTTTTGTGTGTAACTTTCAAAGATTTTTATTCATTTGCCACACAAACACAAATACATAGTTTTCTCTTGTACTATTGTTGTCTACTTGTGCGTTAATTTCCTGGCCTACCAGAAACATGGTTATTTTAAAACCGCGCTTGACAATTCTATTTATTTAGTATATTAGAAATTGGTCATATTTACTTGTAAAACATAAGCTATATAGAATAGTATTGACGTCATCAAATATATTTTTTCCCAGGTTAAATAAAATAATGTGATATTCGAAATAGGTTTTAAAATCATTCAAGCTTAGCGTTTTTACAAAGAAAATAACTTCGGTACTTTTTAAATTTTTAACTTGTTAATGAGTATGACAATCGGCAAACGCAATCACATTACGTTATCTTTCTCAGCAGAGACATTTTTGCATCAAACACCCTGTATCCCTAATTTCTCGGAAGCGGAGCCTAGTGGCTCAACTCTTGCCTATTGTGGCTCCGGAGTCACGCTGTCAGCCGCTCGGACAATGCCCACTATTAGCGGATTATGATCCGCAAAAAGAGCAGGTACTAGATGTGGGATGCAAGTTACAAGCGGTGGAGGTTACTGGAGCGAGAGCGGGTGTTATAAGGCGCCTTTCCACCAGAGATGTGCTATGCAACTGTTCAAATTTAAATCATTTATTCAGTAACATGAGGGCTCTTTTACACGTGGGTAATATGCAGTGAATCTACTAACGACAAGACCATCATTGCAGAGAAAAAGCGCCGCAAGAAACTCCAGCAGAAGGTCATTTTTTTCAATTTATAAATATAATAATAGTTACATAACAAAGTAATGAAGTAATAAATAATAATTATTAATACTAGCACAAATAAAATAATTACAAATATCAGATCAATAACACCAAATCAAAAATTATGACTATGAGAACAATACGGTGAGGTCTACTATGCTGCGAGGATGTGAAAGCTACCAGTTTCCACCAGTGAATCAATGAATATGATTGGTGGATAAACGCATCCATAGCAACGTTGCACTCTGGGGGAAAGACCTTAAATCTGGCTTATCATGTTTCGCAATTTACTGAAACTGGTCCTAAATTGTTTCTATCTATGAAGGCTGGATTTGAAAGCTGTGAAGTATTGTTTTAACAGTTTCAGATCGTGTAGCTCTGAAATTGGTCGAAAGGAATTAAACCAGCAAGATCAGTATATTTTTGACAGTGTTTCATAGTGGGAGGGAAGATGGCCGATTGAAAGATGTCGGGCTTTGCTTTTGATTTATTCTGTTTACTGTTTTACTCTACTCACTTGACATTGGCGAAATCACAGCGGAAAATCGCGGTAGACCGCCATTAATAAAAAAAGAAGAAGAAGTGATTCGTAGGTTAATGAACCATCAATTTACGTGACAACGTGCACCGTCGATCCGAACCCGATAAAGTAATCATAAAAGCTTCAATACAATTTATTAAAAATTTAATTCATTTTGGATTTAAGAAACTTAATGCCCATGTCAAACTTAATCAGTCCGTACATATTTCAGTCACATTTCTCTTTCACTCTTACAACCCCTAATGTAATCTCTTATCGCTTGGACCCCAAAATATTCTTAATATTTGCGTGTCCAGATGCAAGTGACCAACGATCAACAATAACAGTCCAGGGATGGACGTGACGGCCCGTCCCCGAGGATCCGAATCTCCTACCCAAATAGACTTAACTTCTGGAAGTGTTTGTTGGGAATAATGGACATTAACATGTGGTTTGGATTTCGCGGAACGCTGGTGCCATATTTATTTTTCATTTTGGTTTGTCATAATTGAGTGAGCATTGAGTTATATTATACGAGCTTGTATCTGGCTCGCACATTCCCAAAAATATCAGAATTTAAAATTCGGAACTTGGAACTGCTCATTTTACCAGATTTCCAAAGCACTAGATTTAAAATGTTAGACAAAAATAATAAGCGATAAACTAATTTGAACGTGTAGTAATGATATAGCAGTAGGTATATTGAGAATCTAGTGTTTTACAATTCTGGGATATTCGCAATTGCAATGTAAATTAAAACCACATAAAGGACAACCAAAACAGGCTTAACTAGAATCAAATTGTGCTATTGATCTTCTTGAGTTTTGAGGTTTGTACAGCATGACAATAATTTACGAACAACAATAAACCTTGTTCCATTGCAGAATCTTTATTCAGTATAATAAATACGTACTTAATAATTGATACCTACTTGTATACTAAGAATAAGTTACGAATGGAAGTATCGTAATCTGCCAGAAATATAATAGCTTCAGACATCGAAATCAATGTACTCAAACCGCTTTCATTGATTATTGTATCCTTCAAAAACTTCACGCTACAGTAGCTTCCGTTCCGACATCAAAATCTGCACAAAACATTTGGTACCGTTTCACACCAGACCACACAGCATAACCTCGTGTCAATCAAGTCCCGCTATTGCGATCACATGCCCCTGCCCATGCGCATCGAATCGCAAATGACATCAATTGAAAACCACAGGCAATGCTGGCAACGCCTTCCGAAAACCCCCTGTATAACTGTTTTTATCTAGCCCTTTTGTAACACCAAGTTAGGTGTTCATCTAAGAAGCATATATAGCTTTGAAATTAAGGTTGAATATTCCGTTATTTTGTGTTGGGAATCTGTTGTATTTGTTGATGCATCTAAAGCCGCGTACTGTGTCTTTGTTTAGGAGATTATCCCGTGTTTGAAATGTGGTGTTGGCACCTGCCGAGTGTCGTAGAACTAACGGTTTGATAATCTGTGATCTTTACCATGTTCTTGAAAGGGATGGTTGTTTGGAGTTTTCCTCCCATGTTTTGTAATTTATGGTTTTCGGGAAAATCCATTTAAATGCTATAATGTTTTTAAATGTTTAGAGAAGTGAGCGATCGGGTTGTTTTTATAAGTTATCAATGTTATCATCCATTTATTTGTTAAGTCAGGCGGCCTGAATATAGGCCTTTAATTTCTGCACCAAGCTGTCCGTTCATGCGCTTACCTCATTCAGCTCTTTCCCGTTAGCTATAGTATTTGAACATAGGGTAGGTTTATTAGGTCTGCAGACTCTAATATTCACCCTTGTCCACTGCCCGTTGTATTTAGATTTAGGAAATACTAAGCATAACTCTTTCTTAGCTGAATTAAATAATTTGACCAAGATCAGACTGCCAAATTCATAAGTAATTTGGGTGTGTTGTTTTATACCTATGCCTGGAAAAGTGTTCATTCTAATGATGAAATTGAAACAAATAGAGCACTTTTCTCGATACCTATCTATTCTAATTTACTGAGCATCAATATATCAAGCGGATGTTGCAACTTGGTCTAATAGTTAGTGCAACACAGCTTAATGCAATTGTACAAGATTGAACTGAGGAAACTTTTACAACGAAGCACGGCGTGATAAATGGTGCCGGTCTAGTTCTGATTAATGATGCAACGGTTTATCTAATAGACTTTATTGGACGCTGCATTATGGAGTATTTTATTACATTTTTCAATTGAAGGTTGATAAGAATTTGCGTTATTATTCGTATTGCAAGATTAGTGTACAGTAGTTGTATTTTCTACGACGTGTCTCTTTATTTCTCTAAAATCATCTTTCTTTATTTCTAAGACGAGTTCAGAGGCCCTAGCTAAGATGCGTTCTCTAACTAGCGTTTCTATTCTTTTTGTTTCTAAACCAATGTCGTCACTGGTAGTTCACGTGACTTCTCGTACCACGTGATCTACCAGTGACGCGATTGGTTTAAAAACAAAACGAATAGAAACGTTAGTTAGCGAACACATCTTGGCTACGGCCTCGTTGCTCATCCCACTATGCTATGCTTGTGAATCAATGACGAATAAGGACAGTATACTTTTTGTTTGAAATGTAACAATTCCGGAAGTAAAAATGTTCGAGTTGCTGATGCACCTACTAAGCAGCCGCACGACTGGAAATAATTATACAACTAGCGAACTTAAGTGATATAACGGCTTATTTACGAGAAGTGGCGAGCGACTACAAACGAATACTAAGAGAGGGATGTATGAAACATATCTCGGAGAGCGTCGGTGGTTTAGGGCGCGACTCGTGATCATAAGATACCGAGTTCGAATCCCCGCAGTCACCATTGTATACCAATACCAACCAATGAGTTTTTAATTTAACTATTACTATTAGCCGATGCTCTTACGTCGAATGAAAAGCATCGTGAAAAAACCTGCACATTCGAATAGCTGAGTGTGTAAGAGGGTAATTGCACAAAATATCCTAAAGTGGTCAAAGTTATCTGTAACATCAGATGAAGCATGTCACGAATCGCCACGGCGGCGATGTGGTGATTTCTATGCGATTATTGAGGGCTGGACAAGTGGTCCGTGACTTGTTTGTCGCTCGGATCTCTATTTCTATCTAGCCTGTAACAATGAAGACGTACTGAGCGACAAAAGAGAAAATACAACTTGTGCTAAGCGTACTGCTCAGCTGCCCACCGCTGTAACCACTGCGCAAAGTCGTAGCGAGGAGTCTTTCTCTTTAAATCTTCTAAGGGGTTGTACACTGTTTTACATAAAATGTATCACTTCGCTGAATTTTCATTTCTTAGAACACTGCTGATTTCTGCTGTAATCTTACTATTTTCAGATTATTTTTTGGTAGTCACAGGTCTAGCCTAACCTAACCTACGTAACTCATGCTTAAGATAAACTGAAAACATTAAGATTTCAGCACAAATTAGCTTTCTATGAAATGAAAATTCTGCGAAGTGATACATTTTATGAAATGAGTTTCTGTAAAACAAGGAGACACCTTTTTAAGGCTCTTTCACCACCATACAGACTTACATCCTCGACTGAAACCATTTCATTTCCAGCGCCATCTCAGCCCTCCGCGCCGGCGACGACGCTGCTGGCGCGCGCGATGGCGTCGCTCGCGCAGATGCACAAAACGGGGCCCCACATCAAGGACAGGAAGTCTAGGAACCCGCTTAACGGGAACCCTTTCGCTAAGGTGAGATTAAAACGGGACGAGACATTTCAAGGCCATGCAGTGCTCATAGTTCTGTACCTGGTTGTCTTTACAGTTTATACTTTCCTGGTAGAAAAAAGGGTCACGTATGTAAATATGACGTGTGCGTGAGCTAAAAATCTGTTTTTTTTTTTATGAAAGTAAAGTCACGTGTAGGTATTTCTTTTATAGTTTAATTTGCATTCCGTATTTCCAAAACTTATGCAAGCGACTTTGTTTCGTTTATCAATTGACTTTCGAAGAAAAATCACGTCGCAATTAATATCCAACAACTTTACGAGTCGCTAGAGAATAAAGGATTTTCTTTGCCTTTTGTTATCTTTGAATATAATGTATCACAAATAAACCCTCTATCTCCAGGGAGTAGTTCTCAAGACCTTAATAAAGAAGCCCAAGAAGCCCAACTCCGCGAACCGCAAATGCGTCCTGGTGCGGCTCTCCAACGGGAAGGAGATGGTCTCCTACGTGCCCGGGATTGGGCACAATCTGCAGGAGCACAACATTGTGCTGGTCAGAGTTGGAAGGTAATTCATCATTAATATTATCCTAAGTATTGTCATCGCTATTATCGTTAATAACAAGCCGAAGAAACCAAACCCCGCCAAGCGCACGTGCGTCCTCGTGCCTCTCCAACGGCAAGGAGATGGTTGCCACAACCTGCAGAAGCACAACATGGTAATTCATCATTATCATTAGTATACTATATAGTGCAGTACTGCAGTACACTTCTTAACACTATCGTGGTTAATTTTCATGGTACTAAAGTTTATAGAACAGGTGCTTATTACGGTTAGACTATTTGTCGAGTTTCAGATATTTGACGACGTTACAATCACGGGATAACTGAAGTCTGCGGGTACATTGATGAAGACTAACTAAAAACTGAGACCTCATTATTATTATTAGGTACTTATTGTATTTTCTAATTAACCTTTTGAACGCCAACGACGACTGAAGTTGGCATGAGCCTACAACGCCACCGACACTTGTCTTATAGTTGTTACAGGAACAGTTTAAAAGAGACGCTATTTCGTATGAATTAAGTTACATATTGCATAACTTTTAAAACAGGTTTGGCGTGTGTGTGACGCATTTGTATTTGCCGTAAGGCGTTGAAAAGGTTAACTAAATATTGTTTTAATATCGTAAGATGGTGTTTTGTTGTACAAATGTATATGTATCCAAATTATAGGGTATATTACATAAGACATACTTAACTTAGTAATTTCAAGATAATACTTTAGTTTATTAGAATAGAATAGAATAGAAAGTATTTATTCAACGCAAACAAAATAACAAAAAACAAAAATTAAAAAGTTAAAAATAAAACTACGTTGAATAGGGCCCCTCTCAGCATTATGCCGATTTTCAGAGGGACCCTGACTTAAAACTAACCAAATATTAACAAAAAACCGGCCAAGTGCATGTCGGACCACGCACAGTGAAGGGTTCCGTAGCTGGGATGAACGTTCATGGTTGATTTTTTTTTTTTTTTATTAAAATCTCAAAAACTACACAGTGTATCGTGTTCAAAACAATTTTGGTTGGAAGTATTTCGTATGTTCTACTACTGTAATTTTTATTAGAATGTTCTATTTAACAGTTCAAAAGCTACCCACCCGGACAGAATTTTTACGACTTTAGAAGCGTATATCTCGCCAACTGTTCACTTACGTAAAAAAGTCACTTAAAAACCTCTGTATCATTTTGGAAGGCCTATCTAAAATGAATGCCACCCCTAAATATTTTTTTTTTCAATTTTACTACATCATTGTATAGCGGTTCATAAAAAACATCTATCCTCCAAATTTCATTTATATAGTGCCAATAGGCTCTGAGTAAAATGGCTGTGACATACAGACGGACAGACGGATGGACGGGCGGACAGACGGACATGACGAAATTATAAGGGTTCCGTTTTTATCATTCGGCTCCGGAACCCTAAAAACGGGTAACATTAAACAGTAACAGGTAACATAACAAACACTAGCGACACAACACAATACAGCCAAGCCAAGCAACAATGTTCGCATTGTTGTGTTCCGGTGTGGGGATAAGACAACCGGTGAAATTACTAGCATAGAGGCATTCCATCTTAGTCCTCAGGGTTGGCATCGCATTTGAGGTCTTAGGATTATAGTCTTGAGAATTCAAATGTATATGGGTCTCAGATTCCACTTACCATCAGGTGGCCTGAGTGCTCGTGTGCCTTCTCCTTAACATAAAAAAAAAAAAAAAAAAAATACAGCAGATGAAAAATAATAATAATCAAAAACAACAACAATACTCACTTAAAAAGATTAACAAAGACTAACGAGAACATAATAATTGTATCTAATGGGGGCGCCACTGGACGCTCGCTGCAGTCTTAAGGCGATTGTGCGGCGACACTTAATTCGCATAGAGTGTCAAAAATAAACCAATTTTGCTCAGGGCTATAACGTTTCTCACCCCCTAAATCAAGTCGCGATTTTTTAATATGTTATAGATATTATGAAAAAACAAATTTTGTTAAATAGCAAAACGTACAGACCTAGTTTTTCATAATATCTACAACATATTTAAAAATCTTACAAATCGGATCACGTTTAAAGAAAGATAAATGTTATCGCATTTTGTGTGGAAATTTATAGCTTCACAATCCTCCTAAGGATAGCCGTATCTATTCACTTCTTTTTTGCTAGCTTGTTGCCACACTACCGAAACGCACTGTAAAGTTACCACGTATGTCGGGAAATCGCCAAACCCGTAGGTCTTACAAGATTTACGTTAGGTTGTTTAGATGTAACACAGGGTCGTCTATAAACGCGCTGGTTGTAGACCAATAAATGGTTCATTCCTCATTTTACCATACGTTATCAGTTAGAGTATTGATTATTAATGTTTTAGTGTTTGAATATACGTCCAAACATTTATTCATCTATCAGTACTAAATAATCTTTCACTTTCTCTATCCAGTGTTTTTTTTATAAGTTTGTTTTTCATAGAATCGCGTGACAGAGTGGTAATACAAAATTTAGTCTCCTCTGAAAACGGCCACTCTGTCACAGTATATTCTGAAAAACCACCATAAAGAAAAAAACATTATTGCCACCGAAATAATCATTAATTAGTCCAAATAAAAATTCACGCAACGTATTTTAAAATCAAAAATTAAAACCATAATTATCAACAGTTGAAAAACGCAAAATATAGAAAAATGACGATGTATTGTCGGTAAAAAAGTAGAACGACCCAAATACAGGGCACCCTGTAACAAAACAATTATGAGCAGACCTTTATAACGTTTCAAAGATGTCGTTATCATAACGCTATATTTCGTAAGTGTTAATTTTTTTTTTTAATATATCGTATCTAAATAAAATATATATTTTTTCATTACAATGAAATAAACACCGTAACAAAACCTCAGGCAATTTATAAATATAATGTTATTAATGTTATTATAGTAATGCTATACCGCGAGAATAACGATATAATTATACTTAACACAAAAAAAATATTTGTAAAATAGCGTTATTTGAAGGTCTTATTATGTTCTCATACTCATCCTCAGCCTAGTGTTGGTTTAAAGGTTCAACTATTTTTCCAGATTGAAGGACTGTCCCGGCGTGAAACTGAAGTGCGTCCGAGGAGTCCACGACCTGCCACATGTCATCAAGCCCAAGCCCTAGCTCTGTGCAGTAGACTTAGAATAGTGTAGTAAATTATATTTTGTAAGGCGATGCTGGCTTTTTATTACTCTGAATATGAGTATTCCATCTTCACGATCTTCATGTCAGAGAGTCGGTGACCACTTTTCTACTTGTGCCAGTCAGCCTTGTATCCAGCCCCCTATTTCACCATCTTGACAATGACACGTGACAGGTGACAATTCGGTATACATTGCAAAGTTAACACGCTAATACATCGCTAGGATTCAAATATGCTCAGCCATGTACACTGAAATGTCACCTGTCACCTGTCATTGTCAGGGTGGTAAATAGAAGGCAGGAGAGCTACCACAAGTTGTCCGCGACATATTTGGCGCTCGGATTTCCCTTTCTATCTAGTCTAAAACTATAAAGACGCACTGAGCGACAAGCGAGAAAATATAACTCGTGAAAATATAAAATTACAAAATACTATTTCGCAAGTATTTAAAATACGAAATACAAAATATCTTTAAGTTATAAAGCTATTAGTATTTGAAATACATACATAACATGACGCCTTCATACCCAGAGTGGAGTAGGCAGAGCTGCAGAAATACCAACAACTCTAAAAAGATTTGTTTATAATTATGTAATTACATTTTGTACAATCAGGCCAAGAAGTTTACTAGTGTATTAGTGACAGGTTGCAAGCCCATCGCCTAACAGTACTACAAGTCTTTATTCTTTATTTTTTATTTGACATACGAACTACAAAATACCTCGGCGTCAGATATTTGAAATACGAATTACAAATTACATTTTAAGCAAGTAATTGAAATCCAAATAGGTACCATTTACGTATTTGTATTTCAATTACGTATTTTGATAACAAGTAATTCAAATACTGTCCAACCGTGCCTGTATCAAATGAGTTTATCTTACTGAAGTAACTAACGCTCAAACGGTGAAGACAAAACGAGATGAAACATGCACATTCCACAAATAGAATGGTTAATTGCACAAAACTTAATGCAATTCCTACAGGGTTGAAGTATATGCGAGCGGTCGTATCTGGATTACATAATATAAGGGGGATATCTCTCACAACCCTTTGAACGCCAAGAACCCATAAAGTGGTCGTGAATTGTCGTGCCTACCACGCCATCAACCGTTATAGTGGTCACAGATACAGTGCAAAATAGACCCGAGCTATTGTGACGTAAGGTTAAAATTAGCTGTGGTTTTCAGCTGTCATTGGCGTGTGAGGACCACTTTTGTATAAAGCCAATGGCGGCGAAAAGGTTAACTGAATCCTACTAAACTTCAGCATGCTTCAGACAAAAGACGCCGCGTAAATCTGCCATAATAAACTGTAAAATATATGCACATACATAAATACATAACATCACGTTTTCATTCCCAGAGTGGGGCAGGCAGAGCTACAGAAATACCAACAACTCTAAAAAGACTTGTTTATAATGTGTAACCACATTTTGCACAATCGGGTCAAGAAGTTAACTACCCTTTTCTATAGTAATTTAAAAAAGCGGCCAAGTGCGAGTTGGACTCGCCCATGAAGGGTTCCGTAGCAGCAAGTAACATAATATAAAAGTTCGTTGTAGCTTTGATCAATGTTTTTATGACGTATTAAAAATAACTACTTACTAGATCTCGTTCAAACCAATTTTCGGTGGAAGTTTGCATGGTAATGTAATCATATATTTTTTTTAGTTCTATCATTCTCTTATTTTAGAAGTTACAGGGGGGGGGGGGGGGACACACATTTCAACACTTTGGAAGTGTCTCTCGCGCAAACTGTACAGTTTAGAAAAAAATGATGTTAGTAACCTCAATATCATTTTTGAAGACCTATCCGTAGATACCCCACACGTAGGGGTTTTATGAAAAAAAAATTTGAGTTTCAGTTCTAAGTATGGGGAACCCCCAAAATTTATGTATTTTTTTTCTATTTTTGTATGAAAATCTTAATGCGGTTCACAGAATACATCTACTTACCAAGTTTCAACAGTGTAGTTCTAATAGTTTCGGAAAAAAGTGACTGTGACATACGGACGGACAGACAGACAGACATGACGAATCTATGAGGGTTCCGTTTTTTGCCATTTGGCTACGGAACCCTAAAAATGTGAAGCTCGTACGGCATATAAAAACCAAAACAACAAACCTAAAACTCAAACACCAATACAACCTGTGTAAATATACTTCACAAAGGCACTTGTAATAAATCTTCAACCTTTTTTCATTTAGTACATAGACTCCAGTTCCCGACCTTTTTGTCGGCAAAGGTCAACTATAATAAAAGCCTGCCGCGAGCGCTGATTGGTCGATCCCGGCCTGCGTTTGCGCAATCCCCGCCCATTGCGCAAAGCAATGGAACCTTTGGAGGGAAGTATACACAATAGAGGTATATTGCTGAATATGAGTAAGTATTATTGTTGTCTAATAAACTAAAGAACTGTTTTGAGATCTTAAAATGGTTTAATGTTGTAGGTACTAAATGAATAGTGTGTTTTAGTGGGGACACGTAATTAGAAAAAGACACTTTTACAGTTCAATTCGTCCCAAACGGTTTCCCAAATCTACAAATCGATAATAAATAACACACCCATTAAAGTTTTTGACGATGGGCTTGCAACCTGTAACTACATAGGTAACATCTTAGTCTGATTGTGCAAAATGTGGTCACAAAATTATCAAAAATTATTTTTAGAGTTGTTGGTATTTCTTTAGCTCTGCCTACCCCATCAATTACCTACTCTGGGAATGAAAGCGTGATGTCATTTATGTATGCGTGTATGTACTTATGTATACTAGTTTTGTAAAAACCATCTAACAATATATCACACGACGTTGTAAAGTAAAAAAAAAAATACCTTATATTTGTATGTGTGCGGTATTAATATCTCCATCCATCCATCACATAACATGACGCGTTCATTCCCAGAGTGGGTAGGCACAGCTACAGAAATAACATTAACTCTAAAAAAGACTTCTTGGTAATTCTGTAACCACATTTTGCACATTCAGACCAAGATGTTTACCAGTGTATTAGTGACAGATCACAATACCATCGTACTACAAGCTCTTATTCCCTTGGTCGCCTCTTACGACATACACAAGGGAAGATATGGAGTGCACTATTCTAACCCGGCAACCACACGGCATCGGTAGTTTAATTCACTTTAAACTATAAAGTAGAAATAAACTACTAATTGCTATGAGAAATAAATAAGCGAAATATAAAACATGTGGTCAATACAACGACTACCTACATAAACATTTAAATTAATTAATTTAAATTTACAGGCAAATAGCTGTGTACAAAGTTTAAACTACCTAGTGTGATTCATTCAAAACGATCAAGAAACAGTTTAGTCACATTAGTCCGGCAACGGCGGCCCGACATGTTTCGGACTCGTAAGGAGTCCTTCATCAAAATTAAAAAAGCGGCCAAGTGCGAGTCGGACTCGCCCATGAAGGGTTCCGTAGCAGCAAAGACGATCCGACGGGCTAGGCCATGCTCACTGTAGGGTTCCGAAGCCGTTGAGTACTACAAACATAAAAATCAACAAGTAATAACTAATTTTCTATTTAAAGTCATTTGGTGCCGCCTAAGATGATTTTAGTAGGTATAAACACTTCAATCACCTGTATCTCAAGAACAAATGATGTCTACTTAGTTGTGATAGTTTTCCTTTTAAATTCGTTATATGCGCTTTCATTAAAGTTTTGTTTTCAGATTTTGAGTATTTGTAGTTTTGGCTGTAGGGGGTCTAACAAAAATTAAAAGTAAAGCTTATTATTTCCTTAACGGATTATTTAATCGAAAAATTGTTTTAACAAACCCATATTTATAAAATACGTATTTAACGATACCTCACACTATGGGGTAGACGAGAAAAAAAATACATCCCCAAGTTACGCGTAAGGGGAGGTACACTAAAAAATTTTTTTTTTAGTTTCAGTATGGGAAACCTCCAAAATATTTTCTTTTTCTATTTTCGTGTGAAAATCTTAATGCGGTTCACAGAATACATCTACTTACCAAGTTTCAACAGTATAGTTCGTATAGTTTCGGAAAAAAAGTGGCTGTGACATACGGATGGACAGACAGACAGACATGACGAATCCATAAGGGTTCCGTTTTTGCCATTTGGCTACGGAACCCTAGAAATAGCCTATTTTTGTCGTACATATTCATTCCGTGCTCTTAAAACTACTATGTATGCTAATCCTACTTAGTTTTTCAACGCAATGATGTCGGTAGACCCTGTTTAATTAAACATGTGAGTTATACCTACCTACTCATTTGACCGAGGGGAGGGTTGTTACCCTACTTGCTCTCAAACGGGGTGGGGCAAGTTACCCCAACCGCAACATTGACTTACCAATTATAAACGATGCATCTGCAGTCCAACGATGTTATATTTCTACTAGTTTAGTATTAAGTGAACTACCACTACTGTCTAATACTGAAAAGGAAATAATAAATAATAATAATAATATCACACAAATTGACCTAGTCCCAAACTAACCTCTAGGCTTGTACTATCGGTACTAGACAACGATAAACTTACTTATACAGAGAAATATATACTTAAATACATAGACAACATCCAAGACTCAAGAGCAAATACTCGTGCTCATCACACAAATATCTGCCCTTCCCGGAATTTGAACCCAGGACCCCTAGCTTCGAAGGCAGGGTCACTACCAACGATGCTAGCGTGTCGTTAACACACACGCGTCAATATCTATACTAATATTGTAAATGTGGAATGTGGTTTCACGGAAAAACCGCTGAACCGATTTAGATGAAATTTGGTATAGAGGTAGTTTGAGTCCCGGGGAAGAACATATGATACCTACTCTCTGTTTATAACCGACTTCTATGCGGACGGAGTCGCGGGAAACAACTTGTTATAAGTGCGAAAGAAATTAGTTCTCTGCCTTTTTGCCAACAAATCTTTGACAAATGCATCGTTTCGCAACCTATTTGTTTTCTAACCCACTTTTGTTTCTGTAACTAAAATATTTCAGGATTTTTATAGAACTTACCTAACCTATAGGGTTCTACACGATGGTTCTGAAAAAAATCCAGAATTATTAACAGTTTCGGAAAAAAACGCGAGTTGTCAAATAATATGTTTGTGAAACGTTGGTTATGAAATGACCACATACAGAGATGTTTTTCTATTGAAAAAGAGCATTTTGTAGATCTAGTGAGCTATTTTTAATCTACCAAATAAATAATGCACGCCCTCAATTATGTTATTTGTACGCTGTGACAGAGCAACCCAAACTCGCTGGTTGATAATACGTCCGTCAAGTTGTAAAACGAGTTGGTTAAGGTAATCACCTACCAGAGGTATTAGCATTTAAAAACGACTCTGTCGGGTGATCGAGTGAGCGAGCCCTGGAGCTTGAACTTCAAAACCACATTTTAAGGGCGTGCATGTTTAAATGCACGCCCTTAAATGTCGTTTTGATGCTGTGATGACTCTGATAGGGCAACTTGAACTCGCCGGTTAATATCTGGTGCGTCGAGTTGTTTAAGATAATCATCTACCTATCCATAACCCTCCTCATATTCCTAGCAGAATATTAATGAGTTCATAGCTATCAAAAAATAATATTGTTTGAAATTTGTAAAAATAATAAGGTACTTTTTACAATGTAGCCTTTAAGATTCGCTGACTCGGGACATTTTTGACACTTGACAGCTATTTTGTCGGCTATGAATTGCGGTTAAACGTTGCTCGAGTAACTGCACCTTTATGCCTATTATGTGAGCAGGGCATACAAGCAATTTTCAGGTTACCCTCTTTTATAAAAATAGGTAAACATTGAGACATTACCCCTTTGCAATATTATGATTTTCTTGGGACGTATTATTTACACTGGTCAACAACCTACTTGTGCAAAATGTGGTTACAGAATCATCAAATTAAGTCTTTTTGGAGTTGTTGGTATTTCTGTAGCTCTGCCTACCCCATTCTGGGAATGAAGGCATGGTGTTATGTGTGTGTGTGTGTGTATTATTTATGGTTTAGGGAAATAAGAAAATAATAAGTTTATATACATTTATTTACAATCATAATTTACTTTCAAAACCAACTCATTGTTTAAAAAAAGCAACATCATCTTCGTTATTTCACGTAAGTACGTTAATTGGTACATTTTACAATTATATTTACAACTTATATCTAAAATAATTAGAATTATTGCACTTCTAACCTAAAGTAGGAAAACATTTAAAGACACACTAGGATACAATTTTGCCGGCAACAGCGATATATGTATGAAACTTATCAAATGGCACTCTTTTACGATTAACTAGATTTTGGCACTTTATAAAACTAATTACAGAACTATCAAGGATGACATCTTCCGCAAATGCGACCGGCCAATTGAGCTTTAAGCCTTGCTACTTCATTTCCCAAATAGGTCGCTTTTAGAGCCAGATGGATCTCTCTCAACTTCCTCCGGTCTCTGCTCTGTTTTGCTGCATAGTTATTCCTCTGTCTCTGAGTCTTGTACGAGTCGTCAGCTGCATTCTCATTGGTCGAGCGGACGGCGCGACGCATCCTCGGATTGTTACCCAATAGGGTGCCTCCGTTTTTTTCAGCCATGGCGCGCAGTGCATCACGTTCAAACGCTTGAAACTCTGGGTCATCTGAGAGCGAATCTTTGAAGGGTTTCGATCCTGATGATGGGGAATCCGGTGGTGATAACGTTCCTTGATGCAACGGGTCGTCGTATCCAGAACCGGTGCTTCCAGGGGACATTTGAGGTACTGGTGCGTTGAAAGGGTACTGCCGTACCGGGCTGGTGGGGTACTGGAATGGCACAGGGTTGTTGTACCGGTAGTGCACAGGGCTAGATGTGTACCGGTAGTCAACGGAGCTAGTGTACCGTTCTTGATTAGGAATAGCATAGTACGGTTCAGGGCTGGTGGCGAACCGAGGCTCGAGATTCTGCGTCGGTATTGGAGATGCTCTTTCTGTCTTCACAGTAACTGCTCCCTTGGTTAAGTCCAAGGCTCCTTCGTCCGCGTACGGCGTCCACAACATCGACATCGTCACTGACTAAAAATAAAAACAACTGAAGCTCGTTAACTGTTGAATTCTGCTGTGTGGTTTCGACGGAGACTTGATTGCGAATGGCAATTGTCGTGTGATGCGATTGTCGCGAGGCTGGGCGGGGTTTCGCGGGTGTCTAGTGGGGGAAGGGTTGGGTACCTGGCATAACGGTACCGGACGGCGTTGATGCAAAGCCGAGGCTCGCTTGAGGCCATAAATCAATGGATTTGTTGATCTGATTAGTGTGGGGTTTTTGTTTTTGATGCGGGCGGGCAAAATTACTAGAAACTGCGGGTATAAAACTTGAATTTAATCTTGATTGTTAACGAATGGCTTTTACGCGAATATTTAAGACGGTGTATTTTGTTTTTGTGCTCGAACAAAACATGTGCAGTAAAATTTATTAAATTTTGGCAAGTTCAATTTTATTAAGTGCGTTGTTAATACAGGTATCTAATTTGTAAATTAATCTCTAACCTCATTTAATTACCATACGCGAAATAATAAACTTTGATGTTTGGTTTACACAATGAGTGAAGTCCGGATTAACCTCTAAGGTGGACTTGTTATTGTTTACGTTCTCAAACGTAATGCTAATGAGCCTACAAACGAACAACATCCTAATTTAGCAGTAGTACTAATAGTTTTGTTTTTCATCAAAATTAAACGCAAATTGCTAATTTTTGATAAGACTATTTTAGCTTGAGTTAGCGCAGGTAATTCTAAGGAATTTCTTAGTGAGACGAGATTTTATAAATGTTACCTACTCTCAATTGAATTTTGTGCTTAATTCATTAACTAAAAATATTTATGGCGTACTAAAAATAAATATACCCAAATGAATTTTTACATTGCACAAAGTTTTTCCGTAGCGCTTTACTGCGCGGTTTTACCACATTCATGAATATATTTCAATGTCATTATATCTCAAAAAAGGTTTAAAACTATCTTTTGCCCTTTTTTTTTTTTTTTTTTCATTTATTTATTTATAGAGGGTTTTTACAATATGCCACCCTCATTGTGGCTTTCTAATAATTTTAATCTACCTATTCTTAATAACTAAATGTACTAATGCATATAGTAACTTAGCCTCTTCTGAGGTTGGGGCAGACAAAATGTCGTTAACCCTGCCAACCTCATAACATCTAAGCTTAAGTTGGCCACGCAGCGCCTCGCCTCGGTCACACTCCATTGTGATATGAAACACGTCCTCAACGATCCCACATTGACTGCAGTTAGGTGAATTGACTTTACGCATCATGAAGGCAAAACTGTTCAATGGAATGTGACCGGAGCGAAGTCTGAGAGCGACGACCAGATCCTGCCTGCTCATTTTACATAAACTGAACCACGGCGCCCGAGGAAGTATTGGCTGGATTGTTTTATACCAAATTCCTTTGGTGAGAGATCTTTCATCAAAATACTCCGACCACATATCATAGCAAATATTTTTGACCTTAAAAAGTATTTCGGTAAACCAAGGAGTACAGTGAAATGGTTCGTCACTTTCAGACGCCGATGATGCCAGCCGGTCCACTTCCTCATTCCCAGCGATACCGACATGAGAGGGAATCCACTGAATTATAACTTTTTTATTGGCTGCATATAATTTGAGAATTAGCTTAATAATAGTGTATGCCAATGGAATGCCCCTAAATGCAGTTGTACATCGTATTAAATGTTGTAACGTGCTTTTTGAATCGGTCAAGATAACAAAATGGTCGTGGTCTATGCATTCAATGTACGATAATGCTTCAACAACAGCAATCATTTCTATAGTCATGATAGAAACATTGGAATCAATATAAAACTTCATAGACTCCCCAGTCTGCCAATCCAAAAAAGCTGCACCGAGTCCATGACCTGATTTAGACCCATCAGTGTAAACCTGATAAAACCCCGAATAATTTTGAGTAATCATATCAGTGACCATTGTTTGCAGTTGAACACGATCGTATTTGTTTTTAGGTTGATCCATTGTCTTAATATTTGTTAAAACGCAGTTATTCAAATCTATATTGGTAGTCCAGGTATCAAGCGAAAACATTTCCAACTGTTTGCTCGAATCAATAGGGTCATTTTTGAAACTATTGTGTATAAAACCAAGTAAAGGTTTTTTTTTAATCCGCCAGTAGTTGCCTTCATATAAATTTGTAAGATCATTGATGAGTCCTATTAATGTATTTGAACTGAAAGATCTTGATTTTAACCACATTTTTCCTGCTAAATAATGTCTCCGGACTGACAAAGGGGGTAAGCATAATTCAGACTCCATAACATGTAGTGGTGTGCTTTTGGTGAACCCGCCTATTATGCGTAAACATGCATTCTGAACTTTATCTAGTTTACATAAGTGGGATTTAGCACTGGTGCCGTATAAAAAACTTGCATAATCGAGCCGGCTTCGTATCATAGCTATATATAACCGCCTTAAATGTGTTTGGTGCACACCCCAACCTGACCCTACTAGGACTTTTAAAATATTTACATACTTAGAAACTCTTTGTTTCGTCTCGTTAATGTGTTTCCCCCAACGTAGGCCACGGTCTAACCACAAACCTAAGTATTTAACTTCCTCTACAACTTGTAATGGTTGATCATTTAACCTAATGTCTATACTATCCTTTACAAAACCCCTTTTAAAAAAACATACCTTACTTTTATCTGGTGAAATCTGTAGTCCTATTTCTAATAGCAAAATATTAATTTTATTTAACACTACCTGAATTATTCTTTCACCTTCTGTAACATTATCACAATAGCAATAAAACGCGTAATCGTCAGCGTATTGAGAAATAAATATATTGTTATTTGTTTCAATGGTTTTACAAACCTCCATAGTAGCTATATTGAATAATAACGGTGACAATGGGTCTCCTTGTGCTAGGCCACGACTAGTGGTTCTTTTTAAAAGTGTATCATCAATTTGGATCTTAAGATGTCTTTCTTTTAAAAAATTCCAAAGATAGTTGCACACTTTCCGCCCTACTTTTAACCTATCAAGAACAGAAACTAGAACAGTGTTTTCAATATTGTTGTAGGCATTATCGATGTCTAAAAAACATCCCATAATCGACAAACCCTTTGAAAAGCCGATTTGTATTCTACTTACAACTACGCTAAGATTGTCCAAACTTGACTTACATTTTCTAAAGCCCATTGTATTCTCGGAGAACACACCATTTTTTTCTAATAGCCACTCGATTCTATTATTGATAATAATATGTAAAATTTTGCACAAACAAGACATTAAGGATATAGGTCTTAGTGACGTGAATTGGTTCGGATCTCTGCCTACCTTCGGTATAGTAATAATCCCAATATCCCTCCACTGATTAGGAACAAATCCATCTGTAAAAAAACCATTGTAGATTTGGAGAAGTACTTTTTTGCCATTTTCAGGGAGATGTTTGACCATAGAATATGTGACACCATCACATCCAGGAGACGTATCTTTGGATTTAATACATTTATTTAACTCCTGCATAGAGATATCGTTATCAACAACCGAATCGTAAGTTGACAATAAAGGTGTGGGTGGAATGGCAAAATCAGGCGTCAGGGACCTTAAGAGTTGCTCTGCGTGCGTTGGGTCTGTGTGCTGATTAGGGGCCCTGTAACCCTTCATCCAGCGCATTTTAGTCCACATCTCACTTGCTGTGGTACTTTCATCAACTGATGAACATAATTCGTGCCAACCATTACGTATAGACTTACATAATTTATTATGAGCACTAGTAGTTCTATCCCGCAAAGTATCTAAGTTCTGAGGAGTAGGGTTTTTCCTAAACTGTGATAATGCCTGTCTTCGCTTTGCAACTGCATAGGACAGCTCAGCATTCCAGTAAGGCTTAGGCTTAAATACTGATTTAGAACTATCTTTTATCACAAAATATGGAATATGAAGGTCAGCTGATTTATTAATATAATTAGTAAATGAATCGTAGTCTTTTTGATGATCTGCTGACAGACAGAAATCAGTAAAAGCCTCTTCCAAATAGGAAGTGTATTTAGACCAGTCAGCCTTTTTGTAGTTTCTTTTTCTAGGTAGGTTACTGTTACTAATATTGTATTGATGGATGGTTGAGAGTTTAATAAAAAAGTGATCGCTACCTAATGTTTCATTAAGCACGGTCCATTTAAAATCGAGCGCAATATCCGTGCTAGCTATACTAATATCGGGAGATGATTTTTGAAGAATCTTGTCTGACAGCCTCATCCACGTTGTTGCACCATTATTAAGAGTTATTAAACTACTGTCTAATATCGAATTATAAATATGAGTACCTCTTGTATTTGTTTTGCAAGACCAACAAATGTGATGGCCGTTAAAGTCTCCGAGAAATAATGTTTTTTTAACATTAAAGCCAAAAACTTCATCCCAATCTCTTTGGCTAGTATTAAAGCTGCTAGGACAATAGATGGCTACAACACTTTCAACAAAACGGCACCTAAAAACTTTTACTTTTAACAACTCAATCCCTGGACTACTCACGCGAAAATTTACAGCATGAGATTTTATTGAGTTATGTACTAAAATCATTAAACCACCATACCCATCGTCTCGATCCTTTCTGTACACTGTATATCCATTTACCTTGACCGCTTTACTTTCGTTAAGCCACGTTTCACTAACTACAGCTATGTGAACCTTTTCTATTCTCAATAACTCCTGGAAAGATTTGAACTTACCTAATAAACTTTGGGCATTCCATTGGATGATATTTAAATTAGATTTTAAGGTATCATTTGAACCAGCCATTACTGATTATTTTTAAAAAACCTTTAACCATAGACAAATCTGAAACTAAACCCGCGGACCAAATTACCACCCACTCTACACACAGTTGTATTATAGCTTTCACTTTGTCATGGATACTAATGTTACTTAGGAAAACCACTTCTTTCAACCTATTCAAAAGCTCTCTAAATGTTGTTTTGTGGTCTGGACTCTGTTCCACGTTCTCACTCGTTTCACTATCAGACACTCTGCTCCAATCCATCTCATTTAGATTATTAATATTATCATCTCTTTTTTCCTTTTTTTCCCCTTTCTTGTTCTTGTTATTTTCCCTAGTCTCCTTAAAATCTTTCCTTGAAAATCCTGGTGATACTGATTGGTCATTTTCCTCCTCGTCCTGGTTCCTTAATCCTTTTAATAGTACGTTTTTGTAGAGGGGTAAGTCTGCAGTCGGGTTAACGATACAGTGACTACTATTTTTCAATAAGGGAAACTGCTGCTGGATATCTACTCTTAGTTCTGGTTGTCTGGCTGGTTTTGGAGATGGGGATACGTAGAGTGTAAGTGCTCTCCGATACGTACAATTAAACTCCGACATCAGTTCCCGTAATCGTTTCTCCTTTAAATACACTGGGCATATCTTAGCCATTGACATATGCCTACCATTGCAGTTAACACATGAAAAGAGTTTTGTTTCGCAGTTTTCGTGATTACCTCCGCATTTAGGACATATGTTAACTTTAGAAGGACAGTTTCTTATCGTGTGACCCAGCTTCCAGCATTTGTAACATTGCGATACTGGGTAAACGTATGGCACAACTTTGATACGCAAACTCTCTACGGAAACGCTAGGGGGGAGAAACGAACCCTTGAATCCCAATCGAGCTACTTCACTTGGTCGCCATTGGCCATCATTTCTGTCGCGGTACATTAATCGTTTTGCAGAAATAACTTTGTTTACAGAACACCTAACTTTCGATAGTATGTCCTCATCAGATAAGTCTGGGTCCACGTTTCTAATAATGCCATAGCAGTAATTTACTTCCATTGGTTTGTGCATCGACCATCCATTATTTAAAAAAAAATCACATGTGTATAATTCTTCCAAGGCTTCGGCATTTTCAAATTCTATTCTTACTTTGAATGGACTTAAGTACTTAACCCCGCAAATGTCTTTTATTTTATTTTCCTTTAGTAGGCGTGCCATTGCGAACTGTTTTGGCAGTGATTCCTTGCTTGTAATATATACTTGTAAATCCTCTTTACCTTCTTTTCTTTCTTTTTTTCCCTTTCTTCCTCTCTTTTCTGATTTTATCCATTCCACTTGATTATCATTCCCTTCACTCTCCGTTGTGTCATCTACTTCTCTTGTTCTTTTTAGCCCTAAACGTTCCTTCTCCCGTTCACTTTTACTGTACTCGCCCTCCTCACTCTCCTCCTTCGAGTCTTGTTCGCTAATACCCTTTGATGTACTTGGAACCGCCCTCGCTGCCCCATTAGAATCTATGCCGGTTTCAATATCGATCGTTTAACGAAAACAAACTCCCCTCACAAATACTGACGTAGGCAATCCGCGCTGCAGCGGCCGCCGGGAACCGGTTCCTCATTGAACAGGTACGAGTAGGTAATATGTTCGACGCGTAAACAACTTTATCTACAATTAATCGACACCACCTTCCCGCACGAGTGCCGACACGGGACTGATCTTTTGCCCTTGACTCTGAACACTAACAATAAGTTTCCCTAGGACGTTCCTCAGAGTTTAAGCTATCTCCATACCAAGTTTCAACGAAATCGGTTCAGTGGTTTAGCCGTGAAAGCGTAACAGGCATACAGAGCTACTTTTCCCATTATAATATTAGTATGGATATTCCAGTCAATATGGACTTACCGCTGTGACGGCCGCGTTTCATACCTAATTTTTAATACTTAAGACATAAAAAGAGGTGATTAATTATTAAAAAGTATGTAGGGTAGGTATATATGTAAACACTTTATTAAACAGAACAAAAACAATACTATGAAGATAAAAAATAATGTACTAACAAAGGTGAACTTATCCCTTTAAGAGATCTCTTCCAGCGAACCCTTAAATTACTAAACGTCGTCGCAAAATTTGTAGTACTCGTGAAATTTCGAAGAAAAAAAATAGAATTACTGTTAATACGACGACACATTGGCCTAGTTAGTAGTGACCCTGCCTATGAAGCTAGCGTTCCTGGGTTCAAATCCCAGTAAGGGCAGATATTTGTGTGATGTGCACGAGTATTTGTTGCTGAGTCTTGGATGTTTTCTATGTAAGTATAGTATATTTCTCTATATAAGTAAGTTTATCGTTGTCTAGTACCCATAGTACAAGCCTAGAGCTTAGTTTGGAGCTAGTTCAATTTTGTGTGACATTGTCCGTGATATTTATCTATGAGCTATCACGGGGTCTATCCTAGATTGACCCGGATATAGTTGGGAGAATTTTTAACCATTGCCTTACTCTTTTTTACAGAATACTAGCGATCCGCCCTTGCTTCGCTTCGGTTTATACGAGTTTTACTTTACTGCAATGTAAACCCCGACCAAACCTTCTTCTTGAATCACTCTATCTATTGTAAAAACCGCATTAAAATCCGTTGCGTAGTTTGTAAGTAGAGAATGCAAATAACCGGCTAATAACCGAATTTAGTATGCAAAAAAACTGTTAATAACCACCGGTTTTAACCGGTTATTTGCATTCCCTATTTGTAAGCTTTAAGCGTAGGTTGGGTACAGACGGCGGGAAGCGACTTTCTTTTATATCTACTACTATCTATGTATCACTACATAGTATAAAACAAAGTTGCTTCCCGTTGTCTGTCTGTCCATATGTATGCTTAGATCTTTAAAACTACGCAACGGATTTTGATTCGGTATTTTTTAATAGTTAGAGTGATTCAAGAGGAGGGTTTATATGTATTCTATTTTAACCCGGAGCGAAGCGAGGGTGGGACGCTAGTAAAATATAAAGGAAAATGGTCTTTGCATGGCGCGACGCGACTGGTCAAAGATGACCGGTAATTAAGGCAAGCAGATTGTCAAAGTTGCAACATCGTTTAATTATAAAAACCGGCCAAGTGCGAGTCGGACTCGCGCACGAAGGGTTCCGTACCATTATCTATACAACCACGGTGTCTGTATTAAGATCGAGAAAAAACGGCAAAATCTCACGTTTGTTGTATGGGAGCCCCCTTAAATATTAATTTAATTTTGTTTTTAGTATTTTTTGTTATAGCGGCAATAGAAATACATAATTTGTGAAAATTTCAACTGTCTAGCTATCGCGGTTCTTGAGATACAGCCTGGTGACAGATAGATGGATGGACAGACGGACGGACACAACGCGAAGTCTTAGTAATAGGGTCTCGTTTTTACCCTTTATTTTATCTATAGCAACTGGGGTTTGTTAGGTAAGTTAATTTTCAAATTCACTGTAGAAGTTTAAGTAGTCTCAAGTCATTGCTATTGAATAGTGATAGACATACGTATGACAGATGCTCATCTCGAATAGCAAATTATGTCATCATCCTTAATATCGCAGTATTCACTGTCCACTCAAAAGTCACTGAAGCATTAGTAACTTGACAACTGGACATGATAAATAAAACGATGCATTCTCAACTTAACATCAAGTAGCGTAGGTTTAAATTTCGTTAACTTTTTTGCGACTCGACATTATAGCTTATTACCGGCCAACTGTCGGTGACAGTTTAATATATGCTTGCGCGCACGCTTCCGGCTGCCATCTTGGAGCAATGACGTCACGGTGGTCCAACCCTTTGTCGCGGGACTATTACGGGATCTTATAATGGACATTATGCTGCAAATGATGTATGAAGTAGGGGAGAGCGGGGCTGCAAGTGCCGATTTTCATAAAACACAAAATTGAGCTATGAAAATAGTGTATATATTGTGTGGCTTACACACACATTTAAAGAATGGTTATTGGAGTTTCTGAATAGTGATATTATTTTGTGCATCGTTAAACAGTTTTCAAATAAAATCATTTTTTATGAGATCGATCGGAACGGAACAACTAACCCCACTATGGGGCTGGTTGTTCCATCCTTTTGAAATACAAACTTATCCTTAAACAAATAAATCTCAGTTCTCACACGCTAAAGGAGTATTTTGTAATTCGTCAAAATATCTGTTTATTTTGTGTGCACTATCAACTCGGTTAACAAAAAATCAAAGGCAAAAAGGTATTATTTTGTGGGGTTCGTTGTTCCGTTGATTTAGTTTTTTTTTTCCATAACTACTATTATACTAAAATGGAAGCAACTTAAACGGCTCCTGCAACTGCATAATTTCATAACGTTTCGCGTCAAACATCATACAAATTGCTCCGTTTTTTACTTGCATTTCTATTATCATCGGAACAACTTACCCCCGGCACGTTCAGCCCCGCTCTCCCCTAATATTGATAATGGTCCGTTATGCGTGGAAAATGTGCTTGTGGGTAGATGGTGGAGTGGCCGTTCCGGTTAGCAAAAAAACTGCTATTTAGATAAAAGGATTGTCAGTATGCTCGCCTTAACAGAACAAACGTAGTTTCATCTTAGTTTGTGCAAGAAATGTGCGAGAGATTTGAAGATTTGGTTATGCTACATATATCAGGCCCCTATCCCACAAAACTTTACAAAAAAAAAAAAAAAAAAAAAAAGTGTACAAATCGACAATATTGACAACTTTTTCTATGGAAAACCTTACAATTTTGTCAAATTGTACACTTGTAAAGTTTTGTGGGATAGGCGGCAGGACTTACTTTTGATTTATATTTTATGTTTACATAGGTGCCTAGGTACTTTATATCAGTGGCAAACAAATTAATTACAACAATTTAATTGATAATTTTTGAACTTTGAGCACATTTCAAGAATTATATGTAGACGTAGACGTCGTTTTAAACTATACATACCATTTTCAGCACTTAAACATTACTTACTTGAAAAAGTCGTTGATATGTCTAAAGCTTACTATAAAGTCGAGAATTATCTAACAGAAAAAATACTTGGCCCTTTACCGAAATAAAGCTAAGTCATAAAATCATGTTAATCATTGCCATCCAGCGGGGTCCATTCGGCGACGACTTTGCCCACCATTCCGTTTGCATTCGGCAAAAAAACCTACGCAAATTACATTCGAGCAATCAACGGACGCCATTAGCATCAGATTAATAAATAAATGCCGTGTGGTTGCCGGGTTAGAATAGTGCCACTTCATGTCTTCCCGTGGATGTCGTAAGAGGCGACTCAGGGAATAAGGGCTTGTAGTATTGTTAGGCGATGGGCTTGCAACCTGTCACTAATACACTAGTAAACTTCTTGGCCTGATTGTGCAAAATGTGGTTGCAGAATTGTCAACAAGTCTTTTTAGAGTTGTTGGTGTTTCTGTGGCTCTGCCTACCCCACTCTGGGAATGAAGGCGTGATGTTATGTATGTATGTATGTAATAAATAAATATCAGGAGTAAATCTCACACAAATTGTCCTAGTCCCAAACTAAGCTCTAGGCTTGTACTATGGGTACTAGACAACGATAAACATACCTACTTATGCAGAGAAATGCACACTTAAATACATAGAAAACATCCAAGACTCGGGAACAAATATTCACGCTCTTCACACAAATATCTGCCATTACCAGGATTTGAACCCAGGACAGCTGGCTTCAGAGGAAGCATCACTCCCAACTATGCCAACGTGTCTTCAAAAATAAACAATAAACTACAAAGATTTATTTATTTATTTATTTATTTATTTATTTATTCAATTGTTACAATTAACATTAACAGTACTAGGACCAAACATGCTAATTGAATTAGTATAATTATGTACATAGAGTAAAAGCAAAGTAAAAGCAAAATAACTACATTAATTATGCACAGAGCTTTTTTTGGCCCCAGCCACCAGATATCTGGTGACTGATGCCACAAATCTTGATTCAGAGCTAAAAAATATATCCAGATCGCTGTCGCTGAACAGAATATCATTTAATAACGCCAGCGCCCTATGGAGTGGAGAGTGGGAGTGGCTCCGAGTCCGCGCCGCCGGCACTGCGAACAGCGAGCGCCGCCGAGGGCGGAGAACTATGGTGGGAACTGGAGGCACCCAGAAAGAGATTTGAAATAACATATATGGATTGCTGTTCTTGCCACGTAATAATAGGAAAAAATATTTGAGAAGGTGGGTGTCTCTGCGTGTCTCAAGGGCAGAATAGTTAACCATTCCAAGAATAAATAAAGTCGGGTAAAGTCTTGGGTAATAACCATAGAGCTTATTGTAAGATATATTGTTTACTTCCTAACCCCCATACTTATAAACTTGGAATCACCGTGGGGTAGCTTATGCCATGCTTTGTTATCTGTAATTGTGATAGGTATTTGCATCTGACAGAAAGTGACAAAGCATGGCATAAGCAGTTTCTCTACCTTTTCGCCGACATATCTTTGAAAAATACATCATTTCGTAACCTAACAAACACCAACCAACCCACCAACTTTTTTTCAGTAATAACTAATGTTTCAGGATCTTTATAAAACTAACCTAACCATACGGTTCTACACGATGGTCCTGAAATAAATCCAGAATTATTTACAGTATCGGAAATAACGCGTATGTCAAATGATATGTTTGTGATATGAGAATGTTGGTTCGAAATGATAGGATCCCCATAAGCTACGAGTACATACCACACGGTTATTCCACGTTGATAAGTAACGGGGGATATCTAAATCAAAATATACCTGTCAAATCTGGACCACAAATCAACAAAAACCCGCCGGCACGCGTCTACCTGCGAGCACTAACGGCGTTGCTTGCGCCATTGACTACCTTAAGCTACCTACCTACCTACCTAGGTAGGCCGGTAGTCCAGGACTATTGTCTATTCCGTAGTTTATTGCGGGGTTTGCGCTAATCCGCGATTATAATCCCGCGCTAGGTTTTATTGGTTATCGAGTTATTAAATAACGATGGTGTTTTAGAAACTAGGATAGGATAAACGTGCTCTAATAAAACGGTATTTTGTGTTGTTGGTTTATTAAATAATTACTTCTCGAGGCTGGCATTACCTGAAATTGAAGAGTAAAAACCGGGCAGTGGGATTTCAGACCATTTTTCGATTTAGGGATCAGTTTATGAAACATTATTCTGCTGCAACAATAATGTGTTCAGGGTATTTTAAACATCTAACCTAACCTAAACCCACGTAGTTAATAATCCCATCTTTAATATATGATGAAGTAATGAGTTACCAATTTAAACTTTAGGTATGTATATCTTATAATACGATCACGTTGCTAGAACCTGTTAACTTAATTACAACTACTTATTTTTCTAAAACAAATCAAATCAATCCAGACCCTCTTTGTTCCAGCGCTGAGTTAACTCTCACATATACTCAAACTTATATAGCACTCTGCCTTCATAAGCCAAAAATATGCAGTATCTCCAATGCAACAACCAAAGCAGATTCATTCCTATGCTGTGAGAAATAAGGTTGGATTTGCTACAGGAGTTTTGTCGGAGATACTGCCATTTGTCTACGCAGGGCAGTACTGCTGTCAGTACATAGGGGTGCAGCCCTTGCAACCCACCCCTATTCAGTTGCGTCCCCTAATTGCTCACTTTAACCAGCACTCGACTAGTAAAGACCGAGCGCTTCGCCTTGTTAATATATTGGTACGTTAGATGTCAAATGTGTAGGCCCTGAAAAGCTGCTGTTAGCAAAGCTAATAAACTGTTATAAAAAAAATATGTAGCTACTTAGTTACATACATACATACATAACATCACGCCTTCATTCCCAGAGTGGGGTAGGCAGAGCTACAGAAATACCAACAACTCTTAAACAGACTTGTTGATAATTATGTAACCAGATTTTGCACATTCAGGCCAAGAAATTTACTAGTGTATTAGTGACAGGTTGCAAGCCCATCGCCTAACAGTACTACAAGCCCTTATTCCCTGAGTCGCCTCTTACGACATCCACGGGGAGACATGGAGTGGCACTATTCTAACCCGGCAACCACACTGGGAAAAAGAATGAAATAAAATAGATGTTTAAAAAAACTAAAATAAATGCTTCAAAAAGCAAGAAATAACTTATTTTAAAAATGAAAGGTAGCTCATCCTACTAAAGTCGTCGGCGTGCGACTATATTTTTAACCAAAAGCCTAATTCAATTGGACCGACCTATAACCTACAATTTTAAAAGGAGTTATTCTTTTAAACCGTATGTCCAAAAAAATGTTTTTTTTTTCAACAAACGCTATACTTAGTTAAAACAGTTATAAATGTTATAATTGTTAAAACTTAGGCTAATGCCTTGAGATGCTCTCCTTTAAATCAACCAATAATATCATTATTCATTCTCAGAGTGGGGAAGGCAGAGCTACAGAAAACCAACAACTCTAAAAAGAGTTCTGTAACTACACAAACAGGCTCAGATGTTTACCAGTGAATTAGTGACAGGTGGCAAGCCCATCGTTTAACAGTACTACAAGCCTTTATTCCCTTAGTCGCCTCTTACGACATACACGGGAAGACGAAGAAGATGGAGTGGTATTTTTACGGTTTTTATAAATAGTTGACCTATAGAAAGTAACAAAGTACCTTTATATTACTGCGGGTTTATGTTATCTGCAGATTGTTAAACCAAATTAATGACCACATTGAGATAATTATAAATTATCACAACAGACCCAAAATTTATCTTAAAAACGTAGAAAATCACTTTACTCATTACTATAGTATTCGTAAACAACATCTGTTGCCATCAAAGGATAGTAATTAGGATTTTAATCCCCCGTTTTATTACCTAGAGCCGCCGTAAAATTTGCAAATGATGTTTAGAAAGTAGGTATAACGGTTTGTAAATCGTCTTTCGTTGTAGGTATAATTCCTACGATTTAAATCTTTTTTAGATCAAGCTTGAATTTAACAGGATACGAGCTTAACTTTCAACGATACTATTAATTTCATGCAAAAGGGCTAAAGGATTGATTTCAATGTTTTGTACTTTTCTTTCGAATAATGTTTTTGACAATCAAAAACAAATTATAATTTTATTGAGAAACTAGCGACCCGCCAGCGGCTTCGCCCGCTGCAAATTTTCTTTATGTCACTTTGGGGTATGAGTAATAGATGTTGGCCGATTCTCAGACCTACCCGATATGCACACCAAATTTCATAAGAATCGGTCGAGTCGTTTCAGAGGAGTTCAATAACGTACACCATGACACGAGGATTTTATATATTAGATTTACACTTTTTATAGTTACTTCAAAACATTAAAAGCCATTATTACTTATATGGAAAATCGAAACTACAACTATCTTTAAGGAAACGTCGAATATTTTACTACTTTTCTGAATTAAAAATTAGTTTTTTTTTTATTTAGGAATAAGCTCAAGCCTAACACTGTGAGTGTGCCTAACAGTACGTAACAGCTCTTTAAAGGACCTATCGCGTTTGTACTTCTCTCTCTCTCCCTCTCTCTAATACGCCTTATGCGAGTCCAACTTTGTCGAAACCCGAGCCTGAAAGACTTCCTGTAAAAGGTTCAAACCGTCTGGGCTGTTTTCTACTCGTACACGGGCGTTTTCCAAAAAAAGTGTACAAAGTTAAGTAAATTTTACCTGTTTTTATTTCGTCACGAAAATTAGCCATACATTCAGAGGTCCTAGACAAGATGCGTTCGCTAACTAGCGATTCGATTCGTTTGGTTTTTAGACCAATCGCGTCACTGGTAAATCACGCCATACGAAAAGTCACGTGATCTAACAGTGACTAGATTGGTTTAAAAACCAAACGAATCGAATCGCTAGTTAGCGAACGCATCTTGTCTAGGACTTCAGATACGTTAATTTTCGTGACAAAATGGAAAAACTTAAATTTTCTTAATTTTGTCTTTAACGATGTACACTTTTTTTGGAATCACGGTAAAAACTATATTGCCTTTGACGATTTTTCGTATAGTCAACGTTTCGATTGGTAGACGCCACTGGTTGCTTAGAAACTTTGCCGATTCCGTGTTTTACTGCAAGCATACCGACAGTCATAAAGCGGCCCAACTCTTAGTTACTAGACACTACAGGCGGCAGAGTTATAAACAATACCAAAACACGTCCCAACACAACAACCCAGGGCTAGAATTCTACACGGTAATAACGACATCGTCACTGACGTGTTTCCGTATTGTCATCGTTTTGATAACTCTTATGTCATTAACAGTAATGGCGACTGTGACATAAAAAAACTGCCTTCAATAACGCAAAAAATAACTTCTTTTAAAATTGTAGGCTAACCTAATAGGTTAGTCCAACTGAAGTCGGCTTTTTTGATGAAAATATTGTGGTCGCCGACTTCAGTTGGACTAACCTACAATTTTAAAAGAAGTTATTTTTTGCGTTTTTGAAGGCGGTTTTTTAAAACATTTTGTTTTATACTTTTTAGTGTTCATAATACCCTGTTCCGTAGTCCCACTTCTTAGTTGATATGAAACTTTAAGTTACAAGCGCGCCGCAATCAAAGCCGCAGGAAATTGATAGTCATATTTCAACATTTTAATATTCTTCGTTGTAGTCGCTCAACTATCTTAATCGAGATATCTTATGGCCACCCTTGAAATAGGTACCGTTAGGTCTTCATCATCAGTTTCCCAAATGATACTTTCTGAATGCAAATGCTAGACTTGTTACTAAAAATACTAAAATCGCTATATGTTTGCCTACAACATTTGAGGAGTTCTCTCAATTCCTCACTGATCCCCTCATCAGATTTGACTATGGGACCAACTCGGAAGTATCTATCAAACCAAAAAAATATTACAAAATTGGTCCACAATTGACGAAGTAATCGATGAAAGACAATGGAACACGTCAAACGCGATATCTTTATAACGCAGTAGAATAGAGGGCCAGCGAGCTTGCTTCATAGTTCTCATTTATAGCTCGGGGACAATCTGCCCCTGCGATTGCGAAGAGTCAGGCTCTTATGTAACCCCTGTTGGGTAACATGTACAATCCGGGGGAGCGTAATATTAACTGTGGGGCCCCCTAAAATGGCCGTCGCACGCCTCATACCTAGTTGCAAAGTTTAACCGAATTGTTGAAGATAAAATGTTATTTTAAATTTACCAATTATATCGAATGAATAGCATAAAGACAATGATTAATAACACGTGATACAAAAAACGATCTTAGAAAACCTGATTACCTTAGTAGGATTAAGGATTTTGAAGATTTTTAATTTATATAAACACTTAGGTATGTTATGAATGACAGACAGAGAAATCTGGAACGAATTGGAGGAGGCCTACACCCAAGAAGGGGTTCCTATCACTTAATTAGTATACAATATGTCCGTAACTAAGTAATTATTACTACTAACAAAATTAAAGTAAGTAAAGTACTAACACTCATATTAGTAATTAGGAAATTAATGCGTGCAAAACTGATAACATAATAATAATAATTATGTTATGTATGTAACACTTATGTAAGTATATTATGTTATTACATAGCTACCTACCACCATCTTATCCATTAACCACCCGCCAAGCAACAGTGTTCGCATTGTTGTGTTCCGGTGTGGGGATAAGACGACCGGTGAAATTACTAGCATAGAGGCATTCCATCCTAGTCCTCAGGGTTGGCAACGCATTTGAAGTCTTAGGATTATAGTTTTGAGAATTCAAATGTCTAGGTATGGGTCTCAGATTCCACTAACCAACAGGTGGCCTGAGCGCTTTGATTAAAAAAAAAACTTATGATAATCATAAAATTAAAATTAACAAAACCGTTAACGCCATGATTGAGGTAGTACGGTCAAGGACTTTAATTGTTGTGCCACCATGGAACTGTCATAATGACAGCGTTAATCATTAATGTTGTCTTTCTTTCATGTGATTTGACGCTGTTATTATGATAGGGTTCCATAGTGGCATAACAATTAAGGTCTTTTACTGTACATAGGTACAACACTAGAGAACAGAGTGCATACACAAAACAACATCAGAATTTTAGAATTAAATGGGCAAAATATTTAATGACCTTCCAGGACCGCGCAACATTAACTTTTGGCACTGACTATGACTAGAATATTAAATTAGAAAAGGTGTTCCAGGCGAAGACACATTAACTTTATACCGGGTGTACAGTCAAGGTCATAAATATGTATACACTTTAGTACCTTGTCACTTTAATCGCTGTGACAATTTCATATGGCAGTGTAAACATGACGTTAAATAGACAAGGTACGTACTAAAGTGTATACATTACATATTTATAACCTTGACTGTACAATCCAAATAGGTCAGTATGGTGAAGTCGGAAACTATGTATGAGAGATAGCGAGATCTGTTCTTAGGAACCATGACGTCGATTTTAGATTTAATAATAATAAAAATACAAATATTTAATATATTTTTAATATTTCAATTTTGTTGTGCTTCTTGCGACTTGCAGAATTTATACACATTGATTTTGACCAGGTTCGATTCCCGGTTATGTATCAGAGTTAATAAAAAAGTTTGAATGTAATTTTTATTACATCTAAAAACGACGTCATGGTTCCTAAGAACAGATCTCGCTATCTCTCATAGTTTCCGACTTCTCCATACTGACCCATTTGGATTGTACACCCGGTATACCCAGTGACACTTGCGCCATTAAGATGAACCTAATGACGTATCATTTATCAAAATTGGTTGGGCCGTTGAGTACTTACGAGCGGACATACATACAAGACAAACACAACCCTCCTTTTGGGCTTCGCCGCAGTCGGGTAATTACTGATTCTTGTAGTTCGGTCGATCGAGCGAGTAAATGAATACAAGCTAGTTTCAAGCTACAAGAAGCTATGAGAGTGAGCGACGGAAAATATTGTTCGTATGCTATGACGGGACTACTTAAACTCGCCGATTAATAATTCGTCAGTCAAGTTGAAGAGTGAGTCCTTACGAGAATAACAGGCAGGAATTAATACCAAGCAGCTGCAGCGGCTGCCACACGAGCCGTCCGTCCGTCCACGCGCGCAAAGATAACAATCCTTTGACGTGACAACTGTCATGGCCGCGCGCCGCGTGCGCAGTTTTTGCGATCAGCGATATAAGGATTCGGTAATGGCGATATAATCAAAACATCGGGCTTGGAATTGACAGGTTTGTGGACACAGGAATTTTGGTTGACCATCTGGAGCCGTATTATGAACAAAAAGCTTATGAAAATAACTTAATTATGTACCTGAGCCGAAATGGTTTCTGTTTGAAGTTTGGAAGGTTAGGAAGGTTTACTCTTTATATATTTGTGGAACTTATTTTTTATTTTTAAATAGTTATCTTATTTGACACCCATATTATATTAACGTAGGTATTCTCAAAAAAGGCAACGTGACAAAACTAACTCCCAACTATTAGGTAGGTAAGTACTTTTTGATAAAGTAACTTTTTTCAGCATTGAAATTCATCCAGCCGTTTGGATGCTAATGCTACGAAATAAATACCGCATTACCCAAGTAAGTATTATTGATAGGTTAAGATTCCTTATGCCAAACGTATCTAAATAATAGGTTCGGTACATAGCTATACCTACCTACGTTTCGCACAAAAAATATTCCATATAATGGCGTGTTAAAAACATGTCATCTGAATTATCGTTGCTGCTTGTAGATATTAAGCACGGCAGTGACGATGACAAAACGTCAACCTAGATGAAACTGGGTCTATTTAATGTTTTCTATGTATGTACTTACTATTATATTCTTATTGCACAAGTATGTTTTATCATCCTAGCCCAGTAGGTACAAAGGCTTGAACAAAATTTTGAACTTAAACAATTTTTATGTGACTGTGATTGTAAACTACGTATTTTTGTTATTTATTTAACAGATTGATCTAGTAAAGCAAGCCATGCCGTGGATTTTAAATAATAAGCAACTCACTTTAATTTAGTGTTATTTATCTCCTAGAATAATAATTAATAGTGATTACCGGACCTGTTAGATTATTCGCTTAACCAACTCGCTTTATAAGTTTAAGTTGACTCGTCAGAGCGTACAAAAAACATTATTGACCCTGCATTCTAATACGTAGGTACCCACCTTTAGACTAAAACTCGCTCGTATGAATTCGCTCCACCGATCGACCGTTCATCAACAAACGGTTTGAGAATAACATCTCAGTACATATCTAAGGAATTGTTTGTAATAAAACCATTTGTATCCACAAATCCGACTACAAAACCGCATGGTTTTTGTTAATGTTGATGCTGTTAATGTTTAAACAAACAAATTATTTAACTAATGAGCTGTTCGGGCGCCATTTGTAGCACGACTATTTAAAAAAGCTTAGAAATTGCCGAACTACCGAACACACGGAGTTTACCGGTGCTCAACACGTAGGATTTGTAGAATTAAAAATGCCGAACAACGCTTTAAAGATATAAGGATTATTTTAACAAAACACTAAAGTTAACACACTCAAATGACAATGCACACATGTAAAATAGCAAATCGTACAATGTTGATAACATTAACGTAAACAATTAAAAAGGTGCCTAAACGGATAGATCTTTGAAACGGTATAAAAAGAAGAAAGCATGCCGGTTAGGAGTTAGCTATACGACTTTTGCAATTTACAAACAACAATATCTGCCATAATTATTTTAGACATAATGTGTTTTAAGTTATAATTATCGCAAGTTATAACGTATTTTTTTTAAAGTTGTTACTAATTCAGGTTTTTTATAAATCAAACTTAACCTAACCTAACCTTGTCTACGCGTTACGTATTTAAGTACCAATTTCACCATACGACGTTACCCCTTAACAGACGATTAGAGCGTTAACAGTTGTCAAAATTTATGAACTAACAGCCGATTAACATTGATTAAATTTAACATCGTATGGTTCACCATACTATGTTAGAATTAATTTTGGTACTAAGAATGTCTGATAAAGTGAACGGTTTTTAACGATATAAAAAAATATGACTATCAATAAAAATTACGTCAACAAAAAAATATGAGAAACAACGAGCTCTCCTTTTAAATACAGTGTATACAAATGTAAATGTACGAGTAGGTAGTTATATACATATACATAATTAATTACGTAGGTAGGTTAGTTCTTTTTGGTAAGTTAGACTTAAGACTCAAGCAGTCAGAAATGCTTTTCGATGAAATGAAAATTCTGCGCAATGATACTTACGTTCGTTGAAAGGGTTATGCTTCGATAAAATAATTGTAGGTACCCATATACGAGGTACACAACGTGTTACAAAATAATCCGTAAAAAGAAATTACGAAAGTAGTGTCAACCCTAGTATACTGTACACCTAAGATACTGAACTGACGTTATTTAATAAGGGTTGACACTACTTTTGTAATTTCTTTTTTACGGATTATTTTGTAACACGTTGTATGAATTCTCTAACAGCTCCCGTTTAGAAACTGACCCAATTATGAAAAAAGAAATGAAGCTGTAACAAATTTCTTAATTATTAATTAGTTAGTTGTTATTTCTTAATTATTTTTGTGCTGGCAGTTTCCTAAATTAACATCTAATAAATAAATAAATTGTTAGAGTCATACCTTGTCGTTTTAAAATCATGTTTGAGTGGCCACGTAGAACTACAACGAATGAAAGCGACAAGGTACCAAAGCGTTCATTTACTTTTGACGAATACAAACTTATATAAACTTTACAAACAAGCTACACAATAAAAACGTGTGATTGTGCAACTCGCGCGCAGGGGCGCGGCCTTGACGTAATCCCGTCGGCCAATCACAACTCGAGAAATGCTGAGGTTATGGAACATTGTAGAGTAGGTATAGTTATTACTACGTTGCTTTTTTTACATATCTGGTACATATTTTACAGATAACAGTAATAAAGGCATTAAATATGCATCTACAAATCTGAACCCCAGTTTTTAAGAAACTTTTTGTTACCTAGTTTACATCTACACTTATATTAAAATATAAGAGGCAACATTTGTTTGTTTGTAACTAATAAACTCAAAAAATCATTATTATGGTAGGTACAGTCAAGGTCATAAATATGTATACACTTTAGTACCTTGTCACTTTAATCGCTGTGACAATTTCATATGGCAGTTGAAACATGACGTTAAATAGACAAGGTACTAAAGTGTATACATATTTATAACCTTGACTGTACATTATCACAGAGTAACAAAGGCTATGTTTTATTTCCTACGCGTACGGCTAGTTGGTAAATATTTTGCGAAGTCGGAACGCATTTATATTTAAAAACCCTTCATTTAAAAATGCAAATTACACGTAAATAAACATAATTTATCACATTAAGGTAGTTGAAACTTGATGCATAATACTTCTTAATGTTGAAAAAACTAACGTAATAAAATACATTCTCAATTTAACTGTTTACCTGCCCACAGCCGTTTTATTTTTACGAGTACCTTCTAGCATTTTAATCACCCCATTACGAAACATCAATAATAAAACAAAATAACCATGGTATTTTTAAACCGTCATCTCAATTCAATCAATAAACTTTCCAGGCCCGTTAATCCCATTGTTTATCGTAATCCCTATTTACCGTGGCGAGCGGTAACCACCCTTCCCTACCACCCCTCTCCCACCCTTGCTCTTAAGGAGCGCATCGCTCAAGCGGCCGTCACTTGTGCTCTGTCACCCAGCCGAGACACACGTTCCTTCCCGCTCCACGATTTCATTCGTACACCATGTCATTGTGGACCCCATACGCCGACGAAGCATTGGACTTAACCAAGCGACCTGTGGCGTCACAACCAAGTCCACCATACCAGTACTATGTGCCAACTGCCAGCCCCCTGCAGTACCCATACAACGGGTACGAATTGCCGCAAATGTCCCCGTCCAGCAGCCTTGGATACGACGACTACGTCCACTACCAACGAGCAGCATTATCACCTCCGGATTCTCCAGAAACAGACCACAATAAACAAAGTCTCGTCAGACTTTCTGACCATGTGGATACAGAGTTCCTAATGAACGACCCGGAATACCAAGCCTTTGAGAGAAACGCTTTAAGAGCTATGGCCGAGAAGAACGGTGGAACGTTGCTGGGGAACAATCCAAAGATGCGTCGCTCTGTGCGTTCCACCAAGGAGGTCGATGATGGATACAAGAAGCAGAGAGAGAGGAACAACTTCGCTGCGAAACAAAGCAGGGATCGCAGGAAGCTGAGGGAAGTCCGCCTAGCCCTAAAAGTCACCTATCTAGAAAAGGAATCTGCAAAACTGAAGGCCATGCTTGCATCTGGGATGTGTGCTAGATGCAACTACAGGTGTTGATGTCACTATCAATGGCTGAAGGTGTTTGTGCAATTTTAAAACTGTTAATAGAATAAGTTTGTAAATAGTCAATTAGTTATTTATTTTGTGCAATTATCGTAATTTAAATTGGAATGTTCCTAAATTGTGATGCCAATGCAACGACTGATAGTTTAAGATTTAAGATGTATTTGTGAGGATACATAGTATTTTAATATGAGAAAGTTTATCTAGTCGACGCAGAATAAAATATTGACAAAAGACTATTTTTATTATCTACCTACCTTTGCGAATATAAGGTAATTTGAATACAACTTTCGAACTTTGTCGCACGTAATATCTTAATTAACTACATTCCTATGATTGGTATCATGGTGTAAACTCTGAAAAAGGGTCGAACGCAAAAGAGAATTACTTGCGATAGAGTTCAAATACCGATATTATTTCATATAATAACAATAGGAAAATCCCTTAATACCGGTTTTCGGTAAACACTAACTCTCAAAGGCTGGGTCCAAAAGGATCAAAATTTTCCTTAGTCCTTTTTAAAACCAAGAATAAACAAAGTTTAAAAAAAAACTAGATCATTTCAATAACAAAACTTGAATAACCGTCATAAAAAGATCATTAGAAGTCCTGGCAATTTTAACAATCCTTACTATTCCTTCTGAACACTTTCTTTTTCGCACAAACTCCAATAAATCATAAACTAATCCTTTTACAATATCGACTACCTTTTGGGTTCTACTTTTTTTGCACTCTTTGTGGAAGTCGAAGGCTTGTTGTCCAAAGTGCCCGTTATTCTGAGCATTGTTTTTGAACAAAATGCCAATCGCGCGTTGCAACATTTCGTGGAATATTCTAAATGTGGTACTGGGATTGCATATCGACCCGAGTTCCTTTTAACGTATTAATTTTAAAATTTGGGTATTTTGTGCTTCAAATGCACGACTATGACGATATGTAAGTACGTATACGTACTTTGTATTTGTGATAAAATTAGTGTGAGATATGTTTTATTTTGATGTTCAATGTGAAATAATACCTTCGAACGCAAGCAGATTTAATTTGTCCTGCAGTTATGAAATCTCAGCGAGAAAAGTGTATATAGGTACATCGTTGAGGACAAAAATTAAAAAACTTAACTTTTCCATTTCGTCACGAAAAATATCGTATCTTGTATGGCTAATTTTCGTGACGAAATGGAAAAGTTAAATTTTCTTAATTTTTTTCCTTAACGATGTACACTATTTTTGAAAAACGCCCAACTTATTTAAAACTTGAAAAAGAGGAGTTTAGTTATGTTTCTATTATCGCAATATTTTGAAGAAGTTTTTAAACCCCAATCAATCGGATTTGTTTTTAAAATAAATCCCTACTTGTTAACCACTTCCTTACCATTAAAACACATAATAAATAAAAATAGATAATAAGACTCGCGTAATTTATAATTAGCTTATTGTTATTAGGTTTTTAGTCTTTAGGCCGGCCGTCAGTTTTTGCAGCCTGAAAATGGTCGCCTCGTGTATCCCTTCACAATAACGGGCGCACTGTGAACGGCATTGAATTACGGAAATGTTGCACACAGCTGCATCCTAACCTTTCACACAACAATAAACATTATATCTATTGTTGTAATGTTCATATTCCCATGTTTTATCATAAGGAAAACATGGCGGAACCCCCGTTGTGTCACGCGTCTGTCATTTGCGAACCCTTTTGCAAGTATCGCCACTTGCCCAAAGTAGGCAAAAAATGTATTCATGATATTTTGCCGCATTACTGTGGGCCTTTGGGACTGTTTTTGTTGTTGTGGGAAATATTTGAAGTTTAGGTTTTGGATATTTTAATATGTAAGTACGTTTGCGGTAAGTAATTTCAATGTACTTAAAAATGTATCTTATGTAGAAATGTCACTTACTTATGTATATTTTAGGTGTGATTTAAGACATCCGTATCATATGTGATAAAGAACTATCGTGTTGTTCTTTTTAAGTTGCCGCCTCAAGTTGAAGATGCTTGTTAATTTTTACGGTAACACAGAGGTCTACTTAGACAAAATAACCGTAATTTAAGGTCTATAATTTAATTGCCTTAGGGCTTATTATATTAATACCTAACCTAAAAAAACGGCCCTTGATTTTTGTTTTCTGTTGAACAACACCGCAATTAAGAGCGCCTCTGCTTTCCCGCTGCGAATCGTACTATCTCCCAGTAAAAAAACCCAATAATCTGTTATTCCTATTTCTTAAAAGGACAAACAAAAAGCAAACCTTTTCCGCCCTAAAACATCTTTGTTTAAAAATAATCCTGATCAAGACAACTTTAGTTATAATGAAACTTTCTGTAAATTATGATAAAAGAAACTTATTCGGCCTAACTTTACAACTTCAGCTTAATGAATTATCAGGCCGCTTCCTGGCTTGTCGGTATGCTTGCAGTAAAACGTAGCTTGGTAGATGTCACTGGTTGCCTAGAAATCCTGGCCGATTCCGTGTTTTACTGCAAGCATACCGACAAGTCAGGAAGCGGCCTTACTGTTAAAACGAGGGTTGGGAAAATAAATCTATCCAGAACATCATTAAGACATCATTGACCATTTCCTGTCAGTGTGTGGCTTATCCTCCTGTCATTATTGTTGGTCAGTATAAACGATCTGCCCACTGGATCATCGGAAGGAAGACGATTGGATGCATTGTGTTGTGATCGATCGATCACTGTATAATCAATTTTCGTTCGCAATAGAAAATAATTCGACTTTTAGCAGACTTATAACGGTTTTAACAACAGAATAAGATACGAGTAAACTCCTGTGCCCCGTGTGGTTGCCGGGTTAGAATAGTACACTCCATGTCTTCCCGTGGATGTCGTAAGAGGCGACTAGAAGATTAAAGGCTTGCAGTACTGTTAGGCAATGGGCGTGCAAGCCGTCACTAATACACTAGTTAACTCTGGGAATGAAGGTGTGATGGTATGTTTAAAAGGCTGTTTAAGTTTACCGTACAGTTTTGAAATTGTTTGTATTTAAATAGTTCCAAAGTAAACCAGCTAATCACTTAATATTTCTGATAGAATAACTCTAGAAGTTATAATCTATCAGCAACACAGTGAACAGGGCTGGGATTCTACACGGTAATAACGATATTGTATTTGACATGTTTCCGTATTGTCAACGTTTTGATAACTCTTATGTCATTTACAATAAAGCGAATGTGACATAAACGATTCTAAAACACGTCAAACGCGATATCGTTATAGCGCAGTAGAATAGAGGCCCTGAGAATCTTATCACCTATTATGTACAATGAGGCTCACTTGTGGTCAGTTGTTTAACAGTTATGCTGTTAGCATCTCATGATGGAGAGCCTCTACGTGTGACCATGAAGATCAAGTTCTGTTAATGTCGTGGCGTAGCTATAAAGGAGTGCGTGTGTAGGTTTTGTAAAATTATTACAAATTAAAATACTACCTTTATCTGAAAAATACATTGTTTTATTATATTTATATCCATCCTACGGTACTACCGTCATAAATACCTGACTTCAGATTACGCCGGTTAAATAATCTTAAGAAACGATAGCAAAAGACCATTACCGCCGAACTTAATCTCTTTCCTAATCACTGTTTTTCAAGAATTGTTCCCAAATCATTTATAATATTAAGTAAAGAAAACCGCTCACTTAATTTGTAAAGTGACACCCGCATCGTCATTAAAATAAATTTTAAAATCCACGATTTTTATGACGACAATTCTAAAAGCATATTTAAATAAAAAGGGATACTAATCTCTGAAGAATAACTAAAGGATTAAGAAGAAGCGATTCGTCTCACTTCAAACTAGTATTATGGCTTTTATAATTCCGAGACCACCGTGACGTCATTGAATCCAAGATGGCGGGCGGAAGCGCAAGCGCACAATTAAATTGAATCGTCAGTGACAGTTGTGTTGCTGACGCCTCGATGACTTTTGTGAAAGCATTGGTCAGTTATTATTGTGAGTAAGTGATATTGAGAACAGATGTCATCCTGGACGTAATGACGTTCCGGAAGGACGTTATTGCAAGCTTCAGTAAACCTGTCCATTCGATTTGTCCACTTTGGTCGTGATTGTGATACAAAATGTTATTTTAAACAATCGATTCTTGAATTTTGAAAGTCTCGTTTACTGAACTACTAAAGAAAACTGAAAGAGGTACTGTTAGGCAAAAAAAGATGAAGTTCAAGAGCTAAATGTGTTTCTTTTTAAACGCCATGTTGAGCGAATCAAATGCCTACTATCGCTATATTTATTTTTATAATATTCGGCGCAAACAGATGCATAAGTTGAACACTATTAACTAATATTAAAAAAATATGTGTCGGGAAAAGAGTACCCAATTATAGGCCAACTCGACTTGCGTATAACAATCGCTTTTATGCCCTAACAACACAGTTAATTAATTAAATTAATGCTAAAGTCCAAGTACTAGGTTAAAAAAGTATCTCTAAAGTCACAAGTAACCCTGTATTTATAACATTTTATTTGTCAAATAAAATTAAATGGCCTAACATAATTTCACAACACAAGTAACTTCAAATATTTCATAAAAATAAAAACGTGAAAATTTACGGATTTGTTACGAGTTGTGTCTCATCTGTAATATGTGTTAGGAAATAAACTAAAGCTCTTCATTGTACATTACATACAATTCTTACGAATAAGAACACTAGGTACTAATAAAATTCTTTTACTTCGTAACATTAAATAATCTAGAAGAGACGCCCGCGACTTCGTACTTAGAATTAGTTTCCCGCCCGTCCCCCTATTAGAGATTAATTTCGAAAAATTCTTGCTCATTCCTCGTCTACGTTTTAAAAACCAACACATGCGAAAAATACAGATTTCTAGGTCCAAGGGTTAAAGCTGGGCCTTGATGACGAGTCAGTGAGTCGGGCCTTCTTTTTAAATATACACAGACAACGGGATGAAAAGTGCTAAAGTATTAGGTACTAGCGACCCGCCCTCGCTTCGCTCCGGATTAAAGTATTATACATATAAACCTTCCTCTTCAATCACTCTATCTATTAAAAAAAACCGCATCAAAATCCGTTGCGTAGTTTTCAAGATTTAAGCATACATAGGGATATAGGGACAGAAAAAGCGACTTTGTTTTATACTATGTAGTGATAATACGAGTATGTGTTTATCTAAGTTTCACTCTTTAACCACTTGTACATTAATCATTACAAACGAACCAACAGTCATGAACACCAAACGTAACATAACGTAATATACTCGTGTAAAAACCCGTTATATAACTCAATTCACCAAACAGATTGTGCCAATGATCCCCGAATTGTGATCGAATAACGTATCACACTATAGATCGATCGCTCACTCGCACAAAAGAACCTACGCATTAAAAGGGTTAACAAATAGAGGCACGTGACCGGTCACACTAACGAATTGTACACAATTTTGATCCTTGAGGAAACGGATCAAAGTGGGTTTTAGGTTTGTAATGTTTTTTGTTAAATGGCAGATGAATTTTATTTCCGTGTTAACACGACGTGACTGTTATTTGTATGCAAGTTGTATTTATTGCAATAACGGTGGGTCACGGTCCCGTTTATGTTCAAGGTTGTCATCTAAATGTAGCCAAAAGTAGTTATTTCAAGTATTAATTTAATGTGTGTACGAGTATGTGCCCGTGTGGTTGCCGGGTTAGAATAGTGACACTCCATGTCTTCCCCTGGATGTCGTAAGAGACGACTAAGGGAATAAAGGCTTGTAGTACCTACTGTTAGGCGATGGGCTTGCAACCTGTCACTAATACACTGGCAAACATCTTAGCCTGAATGTGCAAAATGTGGTTACATAATTATCAACAAAACCGCCATCCGGATCGCTACCACCATCTTATCCATTAACCACCCGCCAAGCAACAGTGTTCGCATTGTTGTGTTCCGGTGTGGGGATAAGACAACCGGTGAAATTACTAGCATAGAGGCATTCCATCTTAGTCCTCAGGGTTGGCAACGCATTTGAGGTCTTGGGATTATAGTCTTGAGAATTCAAATGTCTATGGGTTTCAGATTCCACTTACCATCAGGTGGCCTGAGTGCTCGTGTGCCTTCTCCTTAACATAAAAAAAAAAAAAAAAAAACAAGTTTAGAGTATTCTGTATTCTGTAGCTCTGCCTACCCCACTCTGGGAATGAAGGCGTGACGTTATGTATGTATACCTATGTAATTTAATGTGTTATATAATAGAAAAGTTGAGTAACAGATTGGCGTGGTAAGGACATGTAATGAGGACGGACGCACGGACGAAACTAACTAGAAGAGTGATGAGTATGAATGTATATGATATAAGGGGACAAAGACCAAAAAATGATTGTATGGATTGTGCGAAGCATGGCATGCTGTATGAAAGGTGCGAGTAGGGATTTAACAGCGGAGAAAAGAGAGTGGAAGAAGAAAACATGTTGCACCGACCCCACTTAGTGAGATTAAAGGGCAGAAGGATGATGAATTTAATGTATTCTATATGTACAGGACGGAATCTGCATTTTCCAAGAAAGGAGAAGAAATAAATAATCAAAATATTTCGAAATTGAACATAGGTTTTATAAAACGGAAAAAAAACTCATATTGTATATACAGAACAGGGAAAAGAAGAAAAAGACAGACAGGAAACTGTGGGACGTACCAATCGCACAGTTAATCCAACAGTGACATTATGCAAAGAAGGAATTTATTCAAAAGTTAATTCTTTTTAAACGCAATAATTGACTATTCAAGTATATAATTCTGTCATTTAGTGTCACTGTTGGATTTAAAGTGAGAATGTGTACAAAAAAATCTTAGTCTCCAGGGTTGGTGACGTACTTGCGGTCTTAGGATTGCAATCTTTAGATTGTAGCTTTGAGAATGGATCACGGATCCCAATTACCATCAAGTGGCCTTTGTCCTCGTTTGCCTTCTCCAGACCTTAAAAAACAAGCAAATTTTTGCCCGAGACTTTGTTCGGAGAGAACATTTTTTTTCTACCCTTGTTCTCTCAGGAACTACAAAATATTTCTTAGGTACATTCGTGACGAAAAGTAGCGTAGGGAACGACGATAACGAGTAGAATAACTTAATACTTAAAAGGGTCGTTCTACTTTTTTACCGACAATACATCGTCATTTTTCTATATTTTGCGATTTTCAACTATTGATAACTATGGTTTTAATTTTTAATTATAAAATACGTTGCGTGAATTTTTATTAGGACTAATTAATGATTATACCGGTGGCGATAATGTTTTTTTCTTTATGGTGGTTTTTCAGAATATACCTACTGTGACAGAGTGACCGTTTTCAGAGGAGACTAAATTTTGTATTACCACTCTGTCACGCGATTCTATGAAAAACAAACACTGGATAGAGAAAGTGAAAGATTATTTTAGTACTAATAGATGAATAAATGTTTGGACGTATATTCAAACACTAAAACATTAATAATCAATACTCTAACTGATAACGTATGGTAAGATAAGGACAGGCAATTGTCGGTAAAAACGAAGAATGACCCAAAAGTCCAATAAAAAAAAAAAAAAAATAATAAGTAAATAAATGAAAATAAATAAATACTTAATCGTTTAGGTCATTACAAACTTTCATATCGCAAAAACGTCTTTGTGATTAAACCATTACATAATTATTATATATGTTACATGGCCTTATAAAAATGCTAGGTTAAATTACACTTTTGACCACGAAAAAAATACGGCGGGAAATTCTGTACCACTTATAAAATGATTACTTTGTCAAATGATGATTTGGTTAAACATTAAGGAACCGTGAACGTCTGAGAAAGAGAAAACTTTCACATACACTTACCTACCTATTTTAAGTTAAATTGAAAATTTGGATTAGTACCATTCACAATCATATTTCACTACATTAATCATAAAAAGCGGCCAAGTGCGAGTCGGACTCGCCCATGAAGGGTTCCGTAGCAGCAAGTAACATAATATAAAAGTTCGTTGTAGCTTTGATCAATGTTTTATGAGGTATTAAAAAACTACTTACTAGATCTCGTTCAAACTAATTTTCGGTGGAAGTTTGCATGGTAATGTACATCACATTTTTTTTTTAGTTCTATCATTCTCTTATTTTAGAAGTTACAGGGGGGGGACACACATTTCAACACTTTGGAAGTGTCTCTCGCGCAAACTGTTCAGTTTAGAAAAAAATGATGTTAGTAACCTCAATATCATTTTTGAAGACCTATCCATAGATACCCCACACGTAAGGGTTTGATGAAAAAAAAATTGAGTTTCAGTTCCAAGTATGGGGAACCCCCAAAATTTATGTTTTTTTTCTATTTTTGTGTGAAAATCTTAATGCGGTTCACAGAATACATCTACTTACCAAGTTTCAACAGTGTAGTTCTTATAGTTTCGGAAAAAGTGACTGTGACATACGGACGGACAGATAGACAGACATGACGAATCTATAAGGGTTCCGGTTTTTGCCATTTGGCTACGGAACCCTAAAAAGTAATTCCACAATACCGCCCTGACAATGTTGAATAACTAACACCATTTTACCCGTTATTTTCCAAAAACTAAGCGCCATTTTATGTAAGAACAAATAAAGCCTTTTGCTGAACAAAAAATTCGCACACAATATTTGCATACTACCCAGTTACGAACTTTCTTCTGCCGTTCTGCAGTTTAGTAACAACGTCGTAACTAATCATGACGCGCTATTGCATTATAACCTATAAACTGACTAGTTAAAAATGTAAACAGGATAACGTCTTATATTAGTTAAAGCGTTATTGTATATAAGACTTTGTTCTTTATTGGATCGATTGTGACTGTTTTTAATGAACCGTGGAGATGTATTGTTGTATTGCATAAAATTGTCTTTTAAATGGCCGCGGGGATTGGCACAAATGCGAAGCTACGCAGACGTCGTACCTACAAAAAAAGTGATTAATGAATTGTTGAAATTACACCGAAAAGTAAAGACAATACACAATACACATAAAAACTGGGAAAGTTTGCAAATTAGTGTGATGGAACCAAGACACATGTTTTTATTTACGAAAATTAAATGTTTTAAAAAACATTGAACCGCTTTTGAAAACGCAGAAAATAACATACCTACTTATTTTCAAATCCAACTTAAACAACCAATCCAACTGAAGTTGGACTGACCATTTGAAAATAAGTTAATTGTTTTTTAAAACATTAAATTATTATTTATCAATACTCTTTAGTGATCATCTGATCATTATCATAAATACTACTATCACGACACGCTAGTTGGGACTGTTGGGAGTGACCCTTCTTCCGAAGCCAGCGGTCCTGGGTTCAAATCCCGGTAAGGGCAGATATTTGTGTGATGAGCGCTAATATTTGTTCCTGAATCTTGGATGTTTTCTATCTTCTCGTATTTAAGTATGTATTTCTCTATATTATTATCTTTATCGTTGTCTAGTACAAGCCTATTAGAGCTTAGTTTGGGATAAGATTAAAACTCAAAAATTCAAAATTTTAAATGATTATTCACAAAACAGGCTACAATAGCGCTCTTTTACACGTCGGTAATATGAAGTGAATTTATCAGGTTAATTTGTGTGAGATTGTCCCCTGATATTTATTTATTTATTTATCGTCGTCTAATACCATACAAGCCTGAGCTTTTTTAAATTGAGTCTTTGAAACGAACATTATCATAAGATTATACTTTGACATTTATTTATTTTGGTACGTTTTTTGTTCTTAACCTTACTGATATTATAACAGCAAAAGTGTGTTTGTTTTTTGTTTTATCTTTACAGTTCAACACCTCGATCGATCGATGTGAAATTCAGTAGATAAATGGTCATAATCCTAAAATGAACACATGGTAGTTTTTATCCAGACAAGCAAATTCTTCGCGGACATTATGATCTTGATCTTTAAGAATTCTAGAAATATCTAGATTTCAATTAAGAAATATAAATATTTTACCCAATCAACGATTAAAACAAGCTCCATGCAGGTACAAATTATCAAAAGGACCAAACGACCAAATTATATCCTTGGACATAATCCGCTCCAGCATTGTCTATGGCACGCCATTGTGTTTCCCTGTTACGCCATATACAACCAAAGGATTTCAAATACTGTTACTTTGCTCGGGATTTTCAAAAACGCGGGGTCCTTTATGATTGGTTTACTGATAGAGATAGTTTTATCCACGGCTGCGCTTGGAGTTTCACTTCCGTTTCAAATGTAAGATTCCAAAAAAAAATGGAAGGAGAACTTATATTCTCAGTTAGGTTACTTTGGAGGGGGTTATGTTTTGTCCCGTGTTACGTGTAGTTATCTCCCTATTTCTTTCTGTTAGGGGTTGATATTCGATATACAATGTTTTTACGTTCAATTTAGCCTTTGCATAGTATTTCGGCCATTACAGGAATAAATTAAACAAAAACGTAAATTAATTCTTAATCACGAAATATGATTAGAAATTAACTAAGCAAAGGCTAAATTGATCGTAAAAACATTGTATATCCAATATCAACCGCTTACAGAAAGGAATAGGGAGATAACGGGTTAAGTAGGCACCTCATGTCAATACCTAGGAACGAAACGTGAGCGTTCTCTAGTTATTTAATGTTTTTCAATAGGTAGTGTAGGTACCTACCAAGTATTACCTGGATTTAGGAGATGTAATAAGCAGAAATATTATGTTATAGATACGTATTATGTAGACTTCTTGTTTCAGAAAAGACAAACATCCCTTATGTTTCTAGTCCATATTGGGGCCATGGAGCTTTCTAGGGCTGTCTAAGTCCAGTCCAGGAATTTGATTTGTGTCGTAAACTTTTCTGTATAGGTAAGTAAGTAAAACTTGTCGCCAGGGTCGGATTTTTACCTTTTCATCCCGTCTGTCCGTGCATAACAGAACAGTAGATTAGCTACCGCCTTAGAGATTTTTTGTCTGTCTGTATGACAAGACAGGCGACACGTCGCGGTGGTCTCGGATTGTACAATTGGTGGATAATCCTGCATACAAAAGGTTTTTCAAGTTTTTGACGCAATTTTAAACCTTTTCGATATGTACATAGGAACTTGCAACGAGCTATTCAAAGAATGGCTATTGGCTGTGCAATTCTTTATTTTTCAATCACGTTGAAACTGCGATTGTCTGAATGAATGCACTTGAAAAGACGGAAACAGTTAGGTAAGTTGGTATGATGCTTTTGAAACTTTGGCATGATCTTTTAGTTTCGGACTTTCCCAAATGGAAGCAATAGTTGCTAAAAGATTTCTTTGCAACTAGGATAAGTATTGACACTTCATTGCAAGTTATTTCTTCTTTCGAATCTAGTAGTAGTAGTTCTCAGCTCTAGCAGTTATTTTCGACTTATAAGTAACTTGTCACTAAATTGGAAAACCATTTAATTTTCTACGTTATTTTTTTGCAGATACTGAAATACAGCGTCATCTAGTGCCGAGAGGAATATCACGCATTTGGGTAGATAAGGGTCGTAACTGCTGCTGCCATCTAGCGCTAAGTAGCAAAATTAGAACGGTTTAACCTCACGATCTTACCTAATTGCGGAGAAAATAATGACCAATTTAGCACTGCGAAGTATAAACAATAGTGTTTCGTTTATTTTCCGTTCTTTGTTTAATTGTTAAAGACTTTTTTATTCCATTTACTTATTCCCTTAATCTCCGGTTTTTTTTTTGTTACGGCAACACCGCCAGTCAGCCATTTTGGATTTTGGAAGTTAGACGACCGTCCGTCTCAAAAATAACAATTGTTTCAATCTACCTGTAAATTATCCGCAAAATTAACGCGAGTGCAACGTCTCGGCCCAACCGTCATTCGAGCAACCTTAGCGTCCCAACGGACACGACGCTGGCACTGCAATTCGCGGCGAGCTCGATCAGCTGTCAGGAACCTTTGACGTGTGAACACAAACAAATCTCTTAGTAACGTGCTATGCTGTTAACATGAACGGCACGTTTTACGAGCAACTGGGCGGCGTTGCGGGGGTGTTCGAACAGTGGGGCGCATGCGAGCGTACCGTGGTGGCTTGCGCGCTCGCCAAGCGTGTCCCGTGGCCAGGGCTTCAGTTGCTCCAGCGAGCAGTGGATGCTGCGCTTCGAGATCACGGGCTGGACGAGAGGCTAGAGAGGGAAGCCAACGACGAGGCCGTGCTCGCTACCTTGCTCGCCGCGATAATAGAAGATGACGATGAAGAGGGTAAGTCAAGAATTACAATGGCGGTTATTCGTTTGAAAAGCTTATTATTGCTTTCATACAAAGTGACTCCTTGGTTTAATAAGTAGGAATACAGCGTGTTCTTACTTCTCTGATCGTGAATACAAGTGTTCAAACTAAAATGTGTCTGTACTGAGTGCATTACATACTTACATTCTGCAACAATCAGTTATACAATATTTATATTGATAATTTGATAAGTTTCACCATCCTGACCCACCATCCTCCTCAGCTCCAGATTACAAAATTTTGCCCGACCTTGCCAACTTTTAGTTTAGTCACTGTTGATGTATTTATACTATTTGATGCTAATATAAAATACTTTGTTTAAGCATCATAGGTATCAAGACTTTCAAAAGGATATCCGACAATGTGATACAGGGTAGCTGGATGGTTAGATGAATTGATGCGAGCAAGTGAGAGAGAAGTTCAATCGAAACTTTGTTTTAAGTGCTATTCCGCTGTACCTTCTTCCATCCACAAAGGTGATGGGCTATCCAATTAAGTGATGAGATGTGCCTTCATGTGTATAAAACAGTATTACGCATTTAGAAATAGGTACCTATAATTTACACAATAATATGTACAGACAACAGGGTCCATAGTGTATGAATATCACCTATGTAAGTGTATTATGTATTATTATGAGTGCAATAAATAATTGAAATTGAAATTGAAGTATGACCTGCACTCTATTGTCAAGTGAATAAGTCTAGATCATTTTGAGCATGTTAGTCTGCTTAGCTACTTTTGATGCTGACAGACTTTGTACAGTCTTTAACTGTATTCATTAGACCCCGTTATCGGAGGTGCAATTGGGTAGCTGGACATTCTTAGGCATGGGTAAAAATAATGTTGAAATATAGCTATGGCAATAGTTTTTTTCTACAATAATGATTGTCTTGGACAAAAATTAAACATATTTATTTTGTTTATTTCATGTGTGGATGCCATGTTAGAATAGTGCCACACCATGTCTTCCCGTGGAGATCGTAAGAGGCGACTAAGGGAATAAGGGCTTGTAGTACTGTTAGGCGATGGGCTTGCAACCTGTCACTAATACACTAGTAAACTTCTTGGCCTGATCGTGCAAAATGTGGTTACAGAATTATCTACAAGTCTTTTTAGAGTTGTTGGTATTTTTGTAGCTCTGCCTACCCCATTCTGGGAAGGAAGGCGTGATGCTATGTATGTAAACTAAGAGTATCAATATCAACATCATAAATATTCATACCCACCTCTGATAATGTGGTCTAATAACCATAAAGTTAATGTAACAATGAATCAGAAGGAAATTGTTACTCATGCAACTTAATGCTTTCTTAAGAGTGAATGTAGATTAGCATTGCCATTTATTCATAAATAGCCTACATAAAAAACAAATTAGGAGTTATTATTACTAAAGAATACTGAAGTATGTAAATGCATATAAAGTTATGATCAATTTTGATTCTCTTTATAATAAGTTTATAATTATTGTATCAGTCAACATGCATGACTTGGTGTATGAATGTGGGAAAAGCTAAAGAGATTTGTCATGATCGTAGCAGGTGGAAAGAAGTGGTATCTGCCTACGCTGCCAGGAAACGGGCATAATTTCATGTAAGTATGTATGTATGTAAGACGTGGTCCATAGTCAAATTTTGTTTATCTTCTGTGAAGTTCTGTGCTTTTTGAAATTAAAACAATTCAAACAGACTTGGTACCCAATTTTATTCACATGTCGCATTCCAGGCATTATAGGTACATGTACTGTGTTCTCTATGATTTGTATTTACTTCCAACATGTTGATTTCTTCATTCACATTATCCAACATTGGGATCAAAAACATATTAAACATCTCTAACGCCGTATTACCAAAGACGGCGGCTAACTGAAATGTATTTAGTCATAGCATTCTCTCTTTGGTATTACGGCAGATTAGAGCTTACGAGTGATTTCCAACTTCCAACATAGCCATCCAATCCAAGTTGGATCTTGGGAAATCATAGTGCCATCTTCCAACCTGCCTCAGGTTGGATAGTGGGAATATAATTAATTATTAATTTTTCTTTTCCTCTCCCAACCTATACTTATGTACAGAAAAAAACAAGTATTCAAATTGCTTACAAATGTAATGTATTCTATTTAAAGTACATTAGAATATTTAAAAAAAATGTGATATTGGGTCTGCATTGTCTGTTGTAATTATTTTTAGTCATAATGTGTTAGGTTATAACTATCATAAGTCATAAAATATTTATTTCAGAAGCTTACTTTTCTAGGATTTATATATTACCTATATAACATATTTATATAGGTAATATACAAACCTACATATTTAAAAACATGCAAATACAACACAAACAACAAACACAACAAACAACGTGACTATAATACATTCACTTCGCCTGGTAAACTACAGTGGTGGCTGGGATATTCTCTGTGAATGTAACCTGTTCTGTACAGGTTGTACGATGGGAAGAAAAAAAGATATTCTGACTATCCAACCTGATGCAGATTGGAAGATGGCACTGTGATATCCCAATATCCAACCTGAGTTGGATGGCTAGGTTGGAAGATGGGAATCACTCAACTTGACACATACTTTTGGGTTCAATGTTGGATAATTAATTGCTGGTGATTGTACATTCACAGGAAATAATGTGGGAGATTGCTTTGTATTATATTCATAATTTTGGTGCAGTCATTTTTGGTTCATTTATTTTGACATGAAATGGTAAAAAAACAAATAATGAGTTAGGTATCATGTGTCATGCAGAAACGTAAGTTTATTTCATATGTTTTAAAATATAATGCATTGATATTTACAAGTATTAGTTATGTGACGAACTATGTAAATACATATTTATTTACCTAAGTTAACAAATAAGTCATTTAGGTAGAATATTATCTAAAAAACTTACAAATGAAAATTAAAATTAAAAGTAAAACTAAGCTAACACTAAAACGTCTATTAGATTAATTCAATAATGATTAACTCCTTACTTATAAATTTATTATGAATCTTATTGGAAAATTGCTAAAATTAGTTAAAATGCTAATTATAGATACTAATCAATTTATCTTGATATTTATAGAACTAAAACTTTAATGAAGTTTATTATTTTATCACTGTGGGTAGTTTCACAAACCATCATAGTTATATTCATTCTTACAGTTTGAGAGTATAATAATAGGAAATAAAGTTGATTTACAGGATGCAATTTTTCTACCTGATTATTAGTGACATCATGCTAGCCTCGTAAAGGTATTTTCTTGTTAGTACCAATTACAAATGTAAATCAGTTTGTTGACTAGTCAAGCCAGACAATTGTAACCTATATGGGACAATAAAAGTCTATTGAAGGAAACACTACATTGAATGTCGAGTTGAATCAGTGTAGGATAAAGTTTAAACTTTGTTTTTGTGACTTGCGAAATAAAGCAATGCTTAATTAGTCCTTTAGAGAGTCAACTATATGGTACTAACATATTGCTGTTACGTTACCTCTGTGTGTCATATCCCATGATCGCTCAATGTTTGAGTTCTATTCTTTTATCCACTTATAGGTGTCTTTCTTATTGGAATGTTTTATTATATTAAACATACAGGGTGTTAGGCAGATCGTGTGCCAAAAGAATACGGCGGGTAGGTAGGGTCACTTGCAACACACTTTAGGCTAATTAGGGTGAATCAACTTTTAAAGTCCTCCTTTTCTACACGCTAATAAAAACTTACTAGAATATGTGAGATTGATAATGGTTTACACATGTTAAAATTAGATAATCAGATTTTCGGATTTCACTATTCATAATCATAAACCAATTCTATAATTTTGTAAAAACATGGTAACGCAGTGGAAAATGCACGTTTTTCATACAAAACCCGGGGACAACGTCGTCCCCTGCGTTACCTGATATATTTGTGTAAATCATGAAGAATTTTTAAAATTGTCAGCTAGAAAGTAAGTTTAATTGTCTGATTTATTCAATATATTGACCACATCAAAAAAAAAAATGCATTCTACCAAATTAAGGTGACATAGTGAGACATGTCGAAAATTGAGGAGTACCTTAAAAGTTGATTCACCCATTAACACTCATCCTGCCACTGTTTTTTTTAAATATTTATTTTTATTTTATTTCGATATTTCCCAAAAGTACAGTTTTCTTCCCTTTTTTTTTAAATGTCGCAACAAAAAGGTATTTGTATTTTTTTTATCTCTAATGTTTGCTTATTCTATTAACATCTGCTGCAATGGCTGCCCAGGGGCAGCCATTTTATGCCCTTGACTGTACTGTACATAGGTAGGTAGGTCATATTTGTAATCGTTCTCAAAAATAGCTCTAAGATGTTGAGGTCGTAGGATTGCAGTCTTAAAAGACTCTTGAGAATTCAAATATCTATTGGTCTCAGATTCCACTTACCATCAGGTGGTCTAAGTGTCAACTCCATAAAAAAAATATGGATGTTTGCTATATACCTGGGACGCAATTTTCATTACTCAGAGATGATTTTTCATGCAAATGTCAAAAAAAAATATGCATTTGACAGTTCATCTCGCGTGAAAAATTAAAATAATAAACAATTCTTCTTTTAGTAACACTTAGTAAATGAATAATAAAAAAAAAACATCTTGAAGTCACGAGAATTGGGTCCCGGGGGGGTTAACGGGGGCGAAACATCGATCTGTCTGTCCAACCCGAGCGACGCTTGATCTTCCAGGTACTATAGGTAATTAGGTTTTGGCACACCGGATTCGTGCGCGTGACACGCACGTGCACGTTCGCGTTCCACTGCGTTGTATAGTTGACAAATTTGTATGAGGGTTCATACTATACAACGCAGTGTAACACGAAAGCGCACGTGCGTGTCACGCGGACGCATCCGGCGTAGCTCAGCCTTTAATCTGAATAAAAAAAAAAAACACGACAATCTCATACAAATTGAGCTCTAGGCTTGTACTATGGGTACTAGACAACGATAAACATACTTAAATAGAGAAATACATAGAAAATATCCAAGACTCAGGAACAAATATTCGCGCTCATCACACAAATACCTGCCCTTACCTGGAGTTGAACCCAGGACCGCAGGCTTCGGAGGCAGAATCACTCCCAACTAAGCCAACGTGTCGTCACTCACGTCACAATTAGAATACGTAGATATATATTTTTCAGTACTATTTGCGTGAATTATACGGTATACTGTACGAATTTGAGCGTTATTAGTCTAATGGTGGTGAGTGGTGGTAGGATCATGTGCGCAGGGTCCGTCCGGATCGCTACCACCATCTTATCTATTAACCACCCTCCAAGCAATAGTGTTCGCATTGTTGTATTCCAGTGTGGTGATAAGACAACCGGTGAAACCATTCATCGGCATTCAATCTTAGTCCTCAGGGTTGGCAACGCATTTGAGGTCTTAGTCTTGAGAATTCAAATGTCTGTGGGTCTCAGATTCCACTTACCATCAGGTGGCCTGCCTGAGTGCTCGTGTGCCTTCTCCTCAACATAAAAAATGTAAAAACTATGCATATTTTAGCAAGCTATATTATACAACTGTTCCCTTTCGTTGCAGGAGACACCCTCCGCAAGCTCATCACCCTCCTCCCCCTGTTGCGCACGGACAACGTGCCGTGCAAGGAGGCGTACCTTAACGCCGCGCCGCGCCTCGTGCAGCGCTGCGTGGACTCGCCTAGATGCACCGCTCCCGAGCTGTGCAGACAGCTGCTTAGCTACCTGCTCGTGCATCCCGCTCTCACCTCACAGGACCAAAGGTAGGGTTATTCGCTGTCTCACTATTTATTCGCTGTCTCACTTAAATATTAAAAGTCGAAGTAGTCGAAGTCTGCATACGTTTCCCACCTGAATCACCTCAAAGGATCAAAAGGTTTCTGACCAAATGTAGGCATTTGTGCTGAAAATCGTAGGTGAACCTATGGTGTATTTGTGGGTTTACATTCATTTGGCATAATCATCATTTTCCATACAGACTTTTTTTCTGAAACCGTATACTTTTCAGGATTGTTATAAAATAAATCTAACCTAACCTAATGGGTTCTATGCAATTATATTTTAAATAATCCTGAAGAGTATACAGTTTCAGATAAAAAAAAACTGTATGCCAAATAAAGTTATGCCAGATGAAGGAAGCCCGTATTAATGCTGCTGAGCCAGTGTTCTACTCTCGCTTTACAGTACCGAAAATAGAACTTACTCTCTCTAAAGAGAAGAACTCTCTCTCGTGCCTTTGTTCTTGTTCCATTGCAATTATGTAATGTAAAGCGGTACTTTACTGCTCGTGATCATCACACCTTCCAGAACGCTGACCCAATGGCTGCACTACCTCGAAAACAGTATGTCAGGCAACCGCAACCCAGAGTCCGTGTGGCAACAGCGCGAGCCCTGTCTTTTGCCAGACCACAACATCTGGGGCGTTGCCGCGTTTCGCCGCACTGTTGGCAAGAACTTGGAGTTCCGACACATCACAGACCCAATCGAACAACTCACTTTCTCAACAGACCTCCTACAAGAATCCTTTTCAAAGAACGGAAGAGACGTCGACATAAGCTTAGAAGGAGACAAACTAAACTTTGACCTAGCTGTAGCCCAGCCGAAATCGCAAAGATCTAGCAGTCTAACTCCACCTTCTACTAATTTCACTCACATGTCCTCTTCATCGGAGAATTTAACAGATGAACCGTTCGTCCAGAAACCTAGAAGCTTCTCTTTATCTAGTGAACATAGTTTACAACAGATGAGGCCTATCATTATGTATGGCACTACGGGGAGTGAGACCAGATTGGATGACTTAAGGTCGAATAAGTTTACGGAGTTCCCGGGGATGTCCACGGTGGCACAATGGCTGAAGAGTTTGAGGCTACATAAGTACGTGTGGTTGTTTACTAACATTAGCTACGAGCAGATGATGAGTATGGACGAGGAGTACTTGGAGAAACTAGGTGAGTTTCAATTTTATTGCTATTTTTAATAAATTCACTCTTGCATATCTCTATATCATAGCTGTCTTTTTTTTACATATAGCTTAAGTTTACATAGAACTAATACACATGTGTCTGAACCTCCTGATCCTGATGATCCTGTTTTTCAGGCATAATGATAACTTATAGAACATAGTCTTGAAATTCGTCTAGAGATTTATCGTAACAGTAATACAGATATGTCCTTTTTCAAGGGGTTTTATTTTTACTTCATTCTTTGTTAAACATTGTGTGGTTTAGTGGTATTTTTTTACTAATCAAAAGCCCTTTTTTTTTCTTAATTGTCGCACGAATGTTGGAAAGCATGTATTCCTCTATAGAATTGATTGCATCATATACGGACATAAAGACAAAGTTAGACCTATACTGCTGTTCTTTGGTCTTCGCTAAAATGAGGATCAGGCAAAGTGTTAAAGCCCTTCCACAATCTCACATTTAGCTGTTATTTTATATATAATCAAACAAACTAAAATTTTGGCTCAATTTTGCGATTTTGTAAAATATTAGTAGTAAGTTAGATTAATTTTAATTACTGTTATATATAAAACTTGATTTTTATTTATTTATTTAATATAGAAAAACCAACAGCTGATAAATTACTTTGAACAAAACATAAGATTCACCGGTTTGTAGGTGTAACAAAAGGCGCTCGGCACAAGCTGCTCCTGTCCATCAAGAAGCTGAGCGAGCGAGAAGCCGTGCTGGAGGCCGCGGTGGCGGAGCTGCGCGCAGGAGGCGCCGGCGCGGGGCGCGCGCTGGAGCGCCTGCGCGGCGTCATGCTCTCCCCGCTGCCGCCCGGCAGCGCGCTGCCCGCCGCCATCGTGCGCGCGCTCGAGACAGGTGACCCAACACATCTCCTACTGGAGGCCGCGGTGGCGGAGCTCGCTCTTCAAAATCAGTCAAGCCTTTTTAAGTCGCAATGCAACGGACATTGTTTATTTACTTTATTTATGTATGTAAGTTCATACATAAATAAACTTTTTACAGCTCACCAAGGAAATTGAAAACGAAGAGTATTTTAACGAAGAAGAACAAGTGTTACTTTAAAAGGCCGCCGATCGTCCAGTGGCGCCTTCATTACTATTATTGGGTTTTTTAATAAATTAATGCATTGGTTTGAAATTAAAGTATAGATTTTTGCTGTGTAAATGAATACACTATGTATTATATTATAAAATATACATACATACGCCTTTGACAGAGTCAACCACAGTATCCTATGTCTCAAAGCAGGTAGTTTTGGTATACATGGATCCTTACTTCGTTGGCTTCACTCTTATTTCACGAATAGATCTCAACTTGTGACAGTGTATGGGTTTGAATCTATGCCAATTAAAGTTTGTTCTGGTATTCCACAAGGCTCTAACTTGGGACCTCTTCTCTACCTAATGTTTATAAATGACATCTTAGATAAGTTCTCCTGCAGCTGCTTAGCCTATGCTGACGACATAAAGCTATATGAGGAAATAGAAACCATTGAAGACTGTCATATGCTGCCGTCAAATATAAATATTCTTGACGAATGGTGTGATGACAACAATATGAGCTTAAATATAGGTAAATGCCAATTTATTACGTTTTCGAAGAAAAAACAATTCTTCAGTTTAATTACTATTCAAAAGTTGCCTGTTTAAAAAGAGTCACTGTCGTTAAGGATCTAGGTGTGTGGTTTGACACTACTCTTTCTTTTCGTACTCATTACGATAACATCATACCGAAGGCTAATAAAGTACTGGGGCTTATATTTAGGATTGCCAAGCCATTTAGACATTCCAATAGCATTATTATATTATATAGCGCTTAAGTTAGGAGTATATTAGAGTTTGGTTCTGTGATCTGGTCACCTCTTTATAAAACTCATGTTGAAAGGTTTGAATCTGTTCAATAACGATTTCTTCGACAGCTTAGCTCTAAGTTTGGACTAAGACTAACTCTTTCAACATACGGGAGTAGGCTGGACCATTTTAAATTTAATTCTCTTGAAAGATGTCGCGTTATGATTGATCTTGCTATAGCATACAAAATTAATAATAATAAAATAGACTCTTCCGATTTGCTGGCCCAGTTTTTGTTAAAAACTGCCAGGCCTAGTCGTATACCTCAACTGTTTTCTATACCACTCGCTGGAAATAATGTATTTTATAATGATCCTCTGGTGCGTATGGCTAGGTTGTATAACCGACTATTAAAAGAAAATAATAAATTAGACATACATCACCAGAAAATGGATCCTTTTATGTTTATTGTAAAAGAATAATTCTTAACAAGTAATTCACCCACTCCATTGTTTATAATATAGATAGGTTTTAATTGTTTGTTTTTTATCAGTGTCTGAATATGGTGTACATAATAAAGTAAATAAAAATTTGAAATAGTAGAATGCTGTGCATAGTTGTCATCGAGTTGCAAGCTTACAACTATGTAGTGTTAAGTGATCCATTGATATTTCACCGCTTGTAATTTGTTACTGTGCCTAAAATAAATAAATAAATCACGCCTTAATTCCCAGAGTGGAGTAGGCAGCACTACGGAAATACCAACAACTCCAATGTATACATGACAAAGTTTAATAACCTTTAATCTTCGTGTAGTCAATCGTTATTAGGTTACTTTAAATAGATTAAATTATAAACTTTGTATTCCATTGTAGATCGAATAATGGACACGGTCCAATGATGGACACTTGACTCTTATTTTACAGGCAATAAAGGTTATTAATTTGTTTTGCAACAATCAATTTATAACCTTATGATTTTTTAATTAAGAGTTAAGTGTCCAATCACCCTACACCAAAAAAAAACATCCTTTGATTTAACTAAGATAACTAGATAAACTTTTGCTTTTTAGAAGCACTGTAACAGTAATTAGGGCGCCAATGGACACTCGTCGCCTTCTTAATCCTTTGGACATGTCCTCAACAAAGTCAGTTTTAGTTTATCCTCGACATATCCGCCCCGATCGTCGAAGGTCCTTGTGGTAGAATCTGGCATTGTCAAATCGAACGTTTGTCTGCAGCCTCGACGTGTATCACGGAGAGCCCGGGCGGCGCGGGCCCCGCGGTGCGCGAGATGCTGGAAGACGGCGAGGAGCACGTCGACCCCATGTCGCTGCACTGTTGGCTCGTCGAAAAGGTATGGCTGACCAGGTCTCACTGCTTTTTAATAGGGTCCCCTACCTGAACGGGTAAAAACGGGACTCTATTACTAAGATTCCGCTGTCCGTCTGTCTGTCACCAGGCTGTATCTCGTGAACCGTGATAGCTTGACAATTTAACTTTTCACAGATGATGTAAAATAAATATTTAAGGGGAGTTGAGTGAATATACAACTAAATATTCTGTGATTATTTCAAGCGCCTACTTTTTGCCGTTATTAATATCGCGCAAAATCAGATCCCTATATATCGTTTTTGAAAGCACGAAATAATTAAAAAGTTGACGATGGCGGCTACTTTTTCCCATTCCGGCCACGGATTCCTTGTCGGAGGCCAAATGGATCACCATATATCGATTTTGGTAACAATAAACCAAATAGGACAACCCTAGATATTTATACCGTACCATAGGTCTATAATTAAGTTTTTGTAGGCTATTAAGCTAATGTACCGATTTGTTATCGAATTTACTTACGCTCTTTGAAATTTAATAATATGATCGATGCCCCCGAATTTCTGAAAAACATAAAAAAATATTCGAGTGCCGCGTAAAAGTGTTGTTCTTCGTTGTTCACAATTTTTTAAGAGGCAGTATACGAAATTTTTGCCAGTTTTGCTTATTTTTGTGATTTTACGAACGCTTACAGCGTATTTAAAAGTGTGTCAATCAGTTTTCCTTTTGACTTGACAACGTTTTTTAAATCGATAAACGCCGGCTGCACGCACGAAAAAGCATGACTCATCGTCACGTTCCGCCTGAGCCGAACGTGCGAGCGAGAGCACGGAACAAGCGATGGAGGCACGATCGGCCTAAGCGATCAGTTTATCAATGTTTTTTTATGGCTAACGCCATACACGTAAAATTATCGGCCATAAACAGTCTTTTTTTTTTGTTTGTCTCTTGTCTAGTATATAGCTTTATCACTGCAACTACGGCATGACTTTAGCAACTTGTAATAATGATGTGTGTGTTGGCAGGCGCTGCACCACAACGCGTTCCGCGCGCCCGAACTGCAGGCCGCGCTGCGCCGCCTGCGCCACCGCCTGCCGCCGCGCACCTTCTACCGCCACGTGGGCGACCAGCCGCCGCGCCGCCTGCCCAAGCCCAGGTAAACTCATACATACTGCCAACTGCCACTGTAACCATACTTGCGACTTAAAAAAGAAAAGAAAATTTATGGTACTATATTTATGTGCAGTTAAACCTGGTGCTCGAATAGCTTGTTCAAATGGCATGTTTAAAAAATAAAAAAACGGCAAATTAATAGTAGTTTATAAATGTGACTCGCCTATCGGCTCGTTTCATAAACACACACTCGTATTTTAATGCCTTTTATTGTGTACAGTTACATACACTGCTTTATCTACATACATGTTATAAACAAGAAAACAAATTAAACGAACTGTTACGACATCACAAATGGAACGTCAAAATTGGCGGCAACCGCAGTTTTTTATTTTAATTCATGACATTCTATATGATAGTAGAGGCCGACTCTACTATTATATCGTTCAGTATCAAGTAACAAGCCAGGGCCACTATTCAACTGCGTTATAACGATATCGTTTTTGACCTGTTTCCGTGTTGTCAACGTTTTGATAACTCTTATGTCATTTACAATAATGACGACTGTGACATAAACGACTCTTAAACGTGTCAAATACGATATCGTTTTAACGCACCTGAATAGAGGCCCAGATTTGTCAAAATTGTATGCAATTGACATTTAATTTCGAATAAAATGTCATCGAGTGATATTAGAATTTGACGTCAAATAAAATTACTTGGTTTTTCAAAGATGTTCGAAATTTGAATGTAATGATGTCGAATTTGATGTAAATGTTAACCAATGATGTCAACTTATTCGTCATAGTTTAGAAGAAAAAAACATCTTTAAAATACGTTTAGTGGAGGTACCCTAAAAAAATTTTTTGTTTCATATTATTATACCACTTTATTGGCTTGACTAATATGCATGTTCATGCCAAATTACAGCTTTCTAGTACTAAGAGTCTCTGCGCTAGGCTGCGGACGGACGGACGGACAGACATTGCGAAACTATAAGGGTTCCTAGTTTGACTACGGAACCCTAAAAAGTTGAGTTGACATGTTGACTATCACTGTTAGCGAGCCGAGTGCCATTCATTTATTGATTGTTTAATAATAATAATAATATCACGGGACAATGTCACACAAATTGACCTAGTCCCAAACTAAGCTATATAAATATACTTAAATAGAGAAATACATACTGAAATAAATAGAAAACATCCAAGACTCAGGAACAAATATTCGCACTCATCACACAAATATCTGCCCTTACCGGGATTTGATCCCAGGACCGCTGGCTTCGGAGGCAGGGTCACTCCCAACTAGGCCAATTTGTCGTCTGTTGTTTTCTTTAATAGTCTATTCTATACTAATACTTTCGTTAGGTATCCCCTTCTTGCTTCCCTTGATGCACAATGTGGTATTGTTGGACAGATGGCGAGCGGGCCCGGCGACGTACCGGCCGCTGGCGCGGCGGGCGTGGCTGCCGCCGCCGCCGCCGCGCGGCAAGTCGCACTCCTACCCGCCCTTCCCGCCCGCGCCGCCCTGCGACGACTACTCCAGCCTCGACGCGCTCTGCCTGCAGATGACGGAGCAGGCCATCAACTGACAAGGCGAACCGCTAGCGCGACTCGCTACTGCCCAGCGACCTTCCTCGACCGTTAATAATTCTAATACGGCCCCGCTATTGGTCCTTTCGCATCGGTCCGTTTGCCGCGGTGTTCTCTTGCTGAGGTTTGGAAACTTATTTTGTGTTGACGTTCGTTGTAAAATGTGCGCTGCTATTGTCGTGTGTAAGAAAGAAATGGATAATCTGAAAACCCGACACCGGCATGCTAGCGTTTATTATATCCGAATGATTTAAGTGAACGTTAGATTTATTCTATGTTAGTTGGACAGGTATGCCTATTTGTAGGCAATGATTGACGTTTGTTTCCAAATCCAATGTTGGAGTATTGAATTTTACCAAATCGTCGATTAACGACTGACATATTATGCATTATTGTATTATTATTTTTATTGTATCAATTATGAATGTCCATTATTGGACTTGAAATCGAATTTTCGCAATAATCAAGATTATGGCTGATTATGATGCTAATTGAATTTAACCTGGAATGTATTTTATTCTTATAAATAGTTGCACAACTTGCATATGTTTGGACATATAGATTTCGTTAAGGAATCATTTATTTTTATTATTTATTTTTGTTTGACAGTTGAACCTGTTTCACGAACGTATCGAGTACATTACATTATCATTACACGAACTAGACACATTACGTGAGTTTGCTTCTCACTCTAGTGTATCACTGCGTCCAGCTCGTTAGATACGTCAATAGCAATAAGTAAATGTATTTTTTGTAAATAAATGCTAGAGAAATGATAGGGTATGCTTTAAATTTTGAAAGGCAGTTTTACATACGCCTTAACCGAAATACAAATTATTCCTAAGACTTAGACCTACGACCTGGTTGTATATTTCGACCACTTAGAAAAGCATTTGTTGCTGTAGCTTTTTATACGCTTGCGTTGAGGTAACACAAGGCCGCACGCCTCGAAAAACATTCGACATATCTGCTCGTAAATGGTGGTTGCCATGGAGTCCAATTTGTTTAGGAATGGGGCTTTCTGACACACCGGTAAATGTAATTTTCTGTTACGGAAGGGACATACCTGGAGATTGTGTAGGCCAGTTGTGTTACTTTAGTAGTTAAGGTTGGTTTTTGATATTCGATGACATCGACCCACTGTATCCTAAATTTCTCTGGTGCTAATTTCGCAAGTTTGATTCAAGCTTAGTCGGTAGATAGCTTACGTAGCGCGAACGGCCTATGGTCATGTTGTGTGAATTCAACGGCTTCGCAATAAGGGCTACCGTTCATCACCAAACTCATGTTTAGCTTAGATTTAATAATTTTACGAGTTAGGCTGGCATCATCTATCAAATTAAAATTATTTTTTAGCGGATAGAAAGTTGCTGTTCTAAAATCTACTCAAGAATATTGCTAAAGGCAACTCAAAACGGTAGCCCTTATTGGTCTGCCCATGATACGCGAACCGGCCATTTCTGACATAGGTGATCATCATAGTTATTAAATAATTCAATTTTACAATTGAATAGGCCAGTAATGGGCAAAAGAGAAACTACTGGCAAACTCTTCACAAGTGGTAAATATGAATAGATTTGTAAAAACCACAAGTGTTAAGGGCAAGGAGTGATAAAGAGTACTCAACAGAATGAATTATGTGAAAACTTGCGTAGTGTTCAGACTAAGAGAACATTAAGAGGCAAGCGAATAGCGGAAAGCTCACGCGACCCAGTATGAACACTGACCACTTCTTTAATTTAGTTCCGCTGATGTGTGTCGTGCTTGTTCGTGTGTGTAATTGTTGACTCTTTTTTAAACGTTACATTTGCCAGTGTCCGTGTTTACCGCCACTGTTGATGTAGTTAGTTGTAAATTGTAATTGTTGACTGATGAATGCATAATTTATGTAAACTACAAACCATTTTTTTTACATTTTTAAAGATTAATTTATCTGCAATATTTATTGTTTTGACTGGATCAAAAATCTGATGGAACGTGTGCAATTCCTTTATTTTAGTTGTGTAAACATAAGTGTAATGGTGTAAATAAGTGATGGATCCATTTTGCAGTGTATTTAATGTAAGGGCTATTGTTTTGTACAAATGAGGTGAAGACTTAGATAAATGGAATGGAATGAGAAAACAGTTGGTGACGATAATTATATTTATTGGACGCTGTCGAGAGGCACAGTCTGCAAATTGTTATCTATAGCCGCAAAATACAATTTTATAACACAGAACAAAGATTTTATATAATAGCAAATATCTTTATGCTCCTGTATATGTACTTCTAACTTCATGGCTGTATCATTGCTTCTTCTTTCTGTTTTACTAGTTTCTGTTATCCGTGGCGGACTGTGATAATGTGATTTGTTTTTGGATCATGTTCATCGGCACTAAATGAATATAGCATAATGTGACAGTTACACAATCTTTTATTAAACCCATTGATAACACTTACAGATCCTAAATAAAAGCCTCCAATTGATGATGGAATAAATAGGTTCAATAAAAAAAATGGTATTCTGAAATAAGATATCAGTGTCTACTATCTAATCCTAGTCAGTATGACTAGCAAAACTCCCACTGTCAGTTCAGTGCTCCTCTTCAGTTGTAGATCCGACAGAGCATAGATTCCCAAAATAACGTCTAGCGGGCATTCAAGTTTAGACGGATCTAGACGCAAAGGTTAGATTTTGATTATTTAAACCAATATTTTAATATTTGACAAACTCATTAGGGGATGTTGAACTTTTCTTGTATTGGAACAGAAACTATTGGCAATTACCAGATTAGAAGGTGCACGAATTTACACATAATTGATGGTAGCCGTTCAGCATATTAAATTGAGATCAAATGACTCGGAAGATTACTTAATGTCTATGTCTAAAACAAATAAATAACAGCTTACAGCAAAGAGTCTTTAAGTCAGTCTTTCCTTATGTGTTCCTATCTTATGCCTAGCAAGATCATTTTTCCTATAGAAGCCTCTAGAGCATCTATTACAAGGAAATGGAATCTGCGTTTCATGGAGCTTAGCATTATGAAATGCAAGCATTGGTCTTGATGGAAATGTCATTGTGCAGCCTTCTACTTGGCACTTAAACTTATCAGTGTTCTTGTGCCTAAAGTTCATATGATGTGCCAAAGCTTTCAATTCATAAAAGCTACTCGTACAAAGCTCACATTTTAAAGGCCTTTCTCCAGTATGCCTCCACATATGAGTGTCCATGTTAGATACATTTTTGGCACAAATATTGCAAAACCCAGACTTTTCGGAATGTTGCGAGCTTATATGCAATTTCAAATTGCCTTTTACATTAAAAGTGCGACCACAGTAATTGCAAACAAATCTGTTTGGCTCCGCATGTAATCTTAAATGTTTCTTGAGATTATTTTTATATTTAAACAGTGAGTTGCACAGTGGACAACTGTACTGTTTCTCTGTTGTATGTGTTTTTAGATGACTTTTAAGTTTTTCTTTTGTACCAAACATTTTTCCACAGGTCGGGCATCCATGAGACTTCTCTGAAGAATGTGTTTTGAGGTGACGAAGCATGGCACTGCTTTGGGTAAATTTTGAGGGGCATATGCTGCATGCATACGGTGTTTCACCTGTATGAGTGCGCATATGGACACCCACATCAGTTTTGGTGTAGAAACCTTTGCCGCAATTTTCGCATATAAACTTGCGTTCTCTTAGTTTGCCAAAATGATTTCTTTCTATGTGTCGCTTTAAGCCACCCTGATCAGCATACTTTTTGTCACAAGAGCGGCACTGGAACGGTCGCTCCCCCGTGTGCACGCGGCTGTGTATCACTAGAGCCGACTGGCTCGCACATACGCGCCCGCACTCTTTACACTTGCAATTACTCCTACCTTTAAACCGCGCTCGCTTCTTATAAGGGCGTTTGGGTTTCTCCTCTTTAACATAACTAAAATCCAGATATGCGTAAGCTTCACTCGTTTTCTCAGCATCTTCGTAGTGGTGGTGGTGGTGGTTGTAGTCGCAGTCTTCTTGTTTAACTTCGATCTTCAATTTACAATCAAGTTTGTTAGAATCTGCACTTTTTTCAGCTTTACAGCGTAGAATTTGGTCGGTTGCTTCGCACTTCAGCACGAAGTTATAGGATGCTGTTAGTTCAGCCTCGCAAGGTCCACAAACGTGAGTTGGTAGCCCATCGCCTTCGCAAATTTTTACTTTAACGCAGCAACAGAGCATTTTTGCGTAAATTGACACGCCATTGTTATTGCTAAATATATAATAGGTCCCTACATTTTTGCAGCACAACCGGCAAATATTCTTATCCATTTTCAGTGACAAAGAATGTTAATTTTCTAATTCGAATATCAGTTCCGTTCATCCTGTTACAATAAGCGTCAATAATGTCAAAATCATAACAAATTAATCTACTCGAATCGACAAGAATACAATATTTAGAATGAATGACATGACATGACACCTGTCCGTTGGATTGGATCGATCCGGCTGAGCTCTGAGCTATTATTACGCTTTAGTATATTTGAGATATACTTCTTAGCACAGATTATGGTTTGATGATGCCAAGTCTAAGTACTTTATTAATGTTTATTTTATTCTTTCAGAATGATTCTATACCGCAAAAATTATAATTTTTTACTAAAGTAAAAGTAATCTAAATGAAAAGTACTAGTACTAAATATTTTGATAAAATGGGTTTAATCTGACTTTTATCAACGTCTTTAGTCGTGTCTGCATTAATACGAGGGTCATAAAATGATCTATTTCACATTATAATTATTCATTACACGCATTCATTTTTTTGAACAGAGTAATATAAACAAATATAAAATAAGTGTAATATTGATGTTATAGGCAAAATTAGTAATATTTAGTATATTAAAAATAAGTGTTATAACTTGGTTTAGTTCATTTTGGTAGTTTTGTTATTCAAAATTAAATGTTATTCTTCGTTTGACGTAACGTAATGTTAAATCGATTTAACTTGGCAGCTATTTTGTTTAATCTGTAAGCTGTTATAATATACTTTACTGCAGCTTTTATTATTATTGTTCTTGATGGAGTGTTTCCAATATCATTCGGCTTGTATTTGAAATAAATCTGTTTTTTTGAGAATAATAGAGCTACAATTATGCGTTTTTAATTAATATTTACCCAATACAACATACTCTGAAAACACTAATATGGTGGACTCAAAGCTGTGCCGAATTTGTCTCAGCAGGCCGGGAGATACATCACTATTCGAAATTCATGACGGACTACCGTACAGTGCGAAAATAATGGAATTTGTGAAGATAACTATCGCAGAGGACGATGGCTTCCCCAGCATGATATGTATTAACTGTACTGCTGAGCTTTCTTTATCGTATGAATTTGTGCGCAAATGTGAAACCTCCGATCTTACTTTAAAGTCCATCAAACCAGATGCTAAGCTTCATCCTGTACAGCCTTCGTTAGATATCAAGAAAGAAGACATTAAGGATGAACCGGATGATGGATATCTCAACTTTAGTTTCTTGGACAGTGATGACTGCAGATGGGATGAGCTAGGAGACAAATGTAAAGAAAAAAAAGGAAAATACGTAAAAAAGAGGAAGAAGGGTAAAATGGAACCAATTCAGTGCGTTACTTGTGGGCATATGGCTTCTAGTCCTTCAGCCATGGAGATTCACATGCGGATACACACTGGGGAGAGACCGTTTCCTTGCCTCGTATGTGATTCGCGTTTTGCAACAAAAGGAGCTTTGAAAAGACATTCTGAAACATTCCACACTGCGAGAGAAAGAAAGTACACTTGTGAGACTTGTGGCAGCAGTTTCTATAGAAAAAATGAAATAATAACTCATATGAGAGTACACACAGATGAAAGACCGTATGCATGCCCATTCTGTTCTAGAAGATTCCGACAAATTGCTTCGTTGATCCGTCACAAGAGGATTCACACAGGGGAGAAACCTTTTTCCTGTACACTTTGCAATAGGAAATTTGCTGACAAAGCTGTTGCCAAAAAGCATTTATTAGTGCACAGTGATGAGAAAAATTTTAGCTGCCATCTTTGCAATAAATCTGTGAAAAGCAAAAATGCCCTTAATGTACATATGAGACTCCATGTCAATAAGAAGCAAAATGTATGTAACTACTGTGGAATGACCTTTTCTATGAAAGGCAATCTTCACACTCACATACGCAGAAAGCATTCTGAAAAATCCGGACAATGCAACATTTGTACAAAGACTTTTTCTGACTTGGAAGTTCACATGCGTAAACACACAGGTGAAAAACCTTTTATTTGTCTGGTTTGTCAGCAGAAATATGCTACAAAGAGAAGTCTGACCCACCACATGGCATTTAGACATGAGAATGCTGCTAAATTTAAGTGCTCTATAGGGGACTGTGTCAAAACTTTCCCTACTGCTACTATGCTGGAATTTCATTTGTTAAAGGAGCATACTAATCATACTCCATATATCTGCCAGCACTGTTCACGAGGGTTCTTTAGAATGAGCGATCTCACAAGGCACCTCAGAGTGAACCACATGGAACTGCAATTAAAAGTGCCAAACAAAACTCCTATAACGTAACTCAAACTATAACTCAGTTCCTCCTTTTTCGTAGATACCCTGACTGATATGTTAAGACTTCTAGTCATAGTTACATAAAGTAATTATATTTTTTTCTATAAAATGCTGACTTTGTATTTAGAGAAACTCAACTACATAGATTCCTGTTGTTACTTAATCATTCAGAAGTGGGATGCATAATATGCATATGCAACAACGTTTCTAACAAATCAATAGTTTCAGATATCAGGCTACGAAATGCTGGAACAATATTCCTCCACCCATTCGTGACCTTAAACATAGGTCTAGTTTTAAAACAAAATATTGCTTATATTTATTAGAAAAACAAAAAGTTACTTCCTCTTAGTTCGTCCAGTAGTCTCAATAGTAGGTATATTCATTTTATAATTTGCCACATTTCTTTATCCCTTTCCTTTTATATAATGTATTTTCGAATTATTGTATAATCCTTCATTATTTAATGTTATGTAATACGTATATATATATATCTGCTTTATTTTGATAATCTTTTTTTTTTTTCCCCACATTTTTATAACGCAGCGTTTAAATGGTTCGGCACATTTTCGGCTCATGCGGCCGCCGCAGACTTGCCCTCTTTCTTGGTTCTGGCAGAATACCAGCGCTGCAGTTTCTGCAGCATTATGCTGAGTCAGCGCCTTTTCATCTCACGACACATGGCTCCTATATGGTGACTTCCTATACGGTTATTTTATTATTATTATTATTTTTTTACCTTGTTTAGCATGTTTTTGCTTATTGTCATGTTATTTTGGTTTGGTATTTTATTGTTTTGGTTTACTTTACTTTTTCATTATTATTTTGGAGCCTTGTTTGTTGGATGAATAAAGTTTTTATCTATCTATCTATCTAATATCCGACGATATTATTTACCGGCGTGGTTCAAATTTGAAATAAAATAATGATATTATTTTTACTAATGTCATAACTCAGACCATTTTGATGAAACCAAACAATAGCGGACGCCCACTTGCGAGGTTTCGTCTATAAAAACTCGGGCAAAACTTAATTACGGCTAACTGACCCAAATGTCTTCATCGGAAGCGAGCCTCCCTGTTTGCTATCGTTTTAAAAGGCCTTTAAATATAGAAGGCAACCAAGCCATTTTCAACTTTAGCTAAACTAGCGTAGTATGAACATCGAACATGTACTTTTTAATCTAGCCTCTTTTTAGATAATCCTTTCAAAGCCCACACCTAGGGGGTTCAAGTTACGTAAACCTGCTAGTTATTGGCACTGAACGCGTAGTTTTCCTGTTCCGCCCGGGGGAAATGCGACCCTTCGCGCGCCGGACCGTAAATCCGCGTTCGAATTACAAAATGGCGGGAACCGCCATGATGGATTGCCGGTAAAACAGCATGTCGGTAAAGCAGCCAGGTGTTGTGAGGTGTTATGCCCCTTTCTCTTTTCTACAGGTAACGTTATCGGGCCCTCTCACTCTCGCGGCCAGGTGTGGCCACTAGAAGCGTGGCGGATTGTTTTGAAAGGCTCTCGTGTTCTTTTTAACTATAAGTATGTGGGTTGTTTTCAAAAAAATTGTACATAGTTAAGGGCTTTAATTAAAACAAAACTTAATTGATTCCTTTGTGTGACGAAAGTTACCCATACAGGTTGTATGACTAACTTTCGTTATACAAAGGACGCGATCGTGATTTTGTTTCCATTAAGCCCTTAACTATGTACAATTTTTTTGAAAACGACCCATGTACGATACGAGTAGTTTTGTAATACTGCATTTATGGTGCAGGCAAGTAGATACTTTATTTTTTATTCAGCCCGTGTAGTGTACCTAATCGACTTTACCAATTGAAAATAATAAGAATCAAGAATAGTACCCGTTAAAGCTAACGAAATTGAAAAACTGAAGGGATTTGACAATTTTCATTTGAAGAATGTATAAATAAATACCTACGCGCAATTTGCACAACGTAAAATGTGCTACGAAATCTTGCTACCCAGTTATTTCCTATTAAGATATTCTCTAGTCTCCTTTTTATCATCATTCATCATTATTCGTGACATGACTGAGATAACAAAGAATATAAATTTCGAACACTCAATTTGAGTGTTAAGCTCAATAAGGATTTTTAAGAAAAGATATAAAAAGATAAAAGTCATTTATTCAGTAAGTAGGCCGCACAGGCACTTTTACACGTCAAAATCTACCAGCGCCGCGAGGAACTCTGCAGTCAGTCATTTTTTAAATATTGCTTATGACTAATAAAACTTAACCTAGCATTAAATAAAACAATGAATATACAAAAATACTGTCCATTGAAATTAAAAATAAAAAGACGAGAATATCACTTACCTACCCTAATATCGTTCTTGTTAGATCCGCCGTAAAATCGCTCCCGCTACGTCTCTGCTTATCCCCCGCGCGTTTTCTGGCCCGGCAGCTGGCGAGGCGATACGCGCCGCTCGCGAGGACGTTAGCCCGCCGACCGTCGGCCGTCGCACACGCATCGCGAGCGCGAGTGCACTATGACAAGTGTTGTGTGAAGTGCCAGGATACATACAACTTGAGTTCACTATGGGTGAAGTGAGTATGCTGTGCTACTACAGTTTAAGATTAGGGTCATTGCTCGACGCTGAATTAGCGCTATGTGAAAAGTTTGGGAATGTGTGCCGAGATGAGAAAGCTCTCGCATTCGGAAATTAAATCGTATCATTGGCTAGTGTTACCGTTGTTTTGCTACGCTAGTTTTTTAAACGAGGGTATTTTTAGTAGTTGACCCTCAACCGACGCCACATCAGCGATTGCGGAGCGATAACGATAAAGTATCGCCGATATTCAATTTTATTGTAGTGGCTATTGTCTTATCATTCAGGGAATTAGCGCTTTAATATCGCGTCGATTGTTCCATGTAATCAGGATTAACGGTCACGTTTGTACGACTATTGTTCTGCTTGATTAGTTAAATATAGCCCTTATTATGTATCTTACAATGTACCTGCCCTAATGTGCCTAATAAATTGACTTGTTCATATAGAATACCTAATGAAGATCATCCACCAATGTTCATGATGTAATTAATGCAACTCATTTGTTTCTAAGCTAAAGGAGATGAAAATGTGCATAGTGGTTAGTACACATCATGTGTAGCCTGGAACATGGATGGCAATTCATGTCCGTTCCTGTGTGACCTGTAGCCTAAACGCAGGATTCAAGGGTTTGTCGAGTAAGGAGGGTAATTCCAAATTCCATAACGCTACAGTACCTAAGTTGGTACTATAAAGACAGTCGCGTTTGCAATGCTTGCTTTGATGTATCCCTTTTGCTAAGAGGGTTCTAGTTAGAATTCTAAATACTAGTCCAATGTGTTCAGAGAATACCCACGACAATTTCTGGAATCTAATAAGACGGTCACTGCTATAGAGGGACTGGACGGTGTATTGGTAGTTTCCTGCCTCACCTCTGCCGGGTTAAGGGCCGACCCTCTGCCAATCGAGGCGTGACCCAATTGAAAGGCCCATGCCTGATGCTTGTCTGGCGTTAAATGTATGTTTATGCGTTGAATATCGTATTCTGTGCGAAATAACGATATTACTTTAGAAATAACACGAAGACCGCTATTCGTGTTGCATTGCACAAATATATACCTAGCCCTTATTAAACCTTACCGCTAAATCACGGTTTAGTATGCATTTAGAACATCAGTCTAATATAATGTCTTTAAGTAGTGTCTTATTGTTGTTTTTGTTAATATTTTTTACTCGTGCTCAAATTAGTTTATGGCATTCTAATGGAAGTGATTCAGTTCTTTAAGAATCAAAAGTGACCTTTATCTCTCTCCTTAGCCTTCTTAGGACCTGAAGACGATTGTGAGCGACGTATAAAACGCGTAACTGGGCATTTTCCAAAAAAAGTGTACATCGTTAAAGACAAAAGTTAAGAAAATTTAACTTTTCCATTTCGTCACGAAAATGAACGTAGGTATTAACTTATTCCCTTAGTCGCCACTTACGATATTCCGGGAAGACATTGAGTGGCACTATTTTTCTAAATACCTAACTAATTATGATCTACATAGGTCGAATGACCTAGATAATAGGACTACTTTAGAACCCCAATCCCGCACCGGGCGGCGTCGTGAATACTTTTCTCTCTCAAGAAGCAATGTCCAGAAGTCTGACGTATTTAACGTAGACGGTACATAATTTAGCACATTGTTGCGAATTGCGGCTGTTTTTTACTCACTATTGAGGAAATGTTTTTTTGCATCATGAAGGCAAACTAGCACGCACGCCCATTGATGGTAACTGGGATAGAGACCCATAGACATTTGATATCGTAAAATTTCTCATGCGTTGCCAACCCTGAGGACTAAGATGGAATTCCTCCATGCTAGTCATTTCGTCGGTTTTCTTATCCCCACACTGGAACCTACTTGAACACTAGGTTATCCTGTACAAAGTCCTACAGCCACTTATTCTACCATGTATTCGCGTTACACCATAGAAATCTGTCGCAATGACAGTCAAAATCTTAATCCCTAGTATGTAAGTATGATGTAAAGTTTAATACGCCACCCCATTAATTGCGACCGGGTTCTACGTGCACGCGAATACATTTCCCCGACTGTACCTACCTAGGTACCAACTTACATTAGTTTATGCTTAATCTTTTAAAACCTTACATGCATGGGTGACTGCGCGATATGTCTGTCTAAAGAAAAACCTTGGGAACGTTCACCCATTCATGTGCGATTACCAAGCGTTAAGTAATTTTACCTTATAAAAACCAATTAATTTCATTGTTGAAAAAGCAAAATCGATTTATTGAAAATTTAATTTAGAGAAGAAGATGACATTTCTAAATCGTTTTGATTATGATTTGTGATTTAAATTTACTATTGCCATAACTATCTTAGTAACACTGTGTTTGGGCATTGGGTGATTGGTATAATTAAGTCAATAAAAACGCCTTTTGTACCTACATACGTTATGTATTGTGCAAAGAAGCTAAAAATAACCAATAATTGGTTTTAAGTCTTGCAGTTGGCGATGAATATTATAATATATAGGACATTACTTAGTATTACCAATAAGGTTACATAAGGTTGAGAGGAATTAACATATATATGGCGTATTAACTCCAAAGCAGGCTTCAACTGGAGCACATTTACTTATAAAGCAAACTCGCATTAACCAAGTCCTGATAAAACTAGTATAAGTACGTTTTAAGACTTCAAGCTATGCGAAGATAACTATATATACTTACCAATAAATAAAATAGAATTTTCTCTCTGTGATTTTGAAATATATTATGTCGAAATTTCATTAAAAACCGTACAGTAGTACCTAGTCATAAATGTCCATATTTAGAAATTTGGAGTTGGTGTTTAAAAAAAATGTCTTGAATTAGACTCCGAAACGACTCAAAGTTTTAAATAAATAAATCAGGTATTAAACCAAGAACTCTACCTTAAATTTACGTGTGATTCATTTCAAAATATTGCAGAATTTACAAGATATATAAAACCGGAGCGAAGCGAGGACCGGTCGCTTGTAATAAATATATGAATCGGATTTCTTTATTTACTTAACGTGTTCATTACCTAGTAATTCTCGAGAAGGAAGGTATTTATTTAGCTTTGAAATTTGATCACTTCGTAATTGTAAAACCGAAACGTTATGCAAGCATTTTTAACGATAAAATTGATTGGCGTAGAAAACTGGTGATGATGTTTACTGTTATACTCGTAGTAAACGTTGAAGTTATGATTTAGGATTGCATTTAAAAATGTCATAGAAATGACTCGCAAATGATCGCGAATGAACATGACCTAACTAGAACTAATAGGTACATGTACATCCTAAAGTTACAATTGACTTGAAATGAGGAAAGGAAATATCCTGCATAACTTTACTTTGTAGCTATCTTTAACTTTTACTCATAGCGCAATTTTCTCAGTTTGTTTTTGGCTATCAAGTTTCTCGTAATTTCGCAATTTGGCCTGACAAAAAGCAAAACCAATTATTGGTTTATGTATTTCTCTGCATAAGTATGTTTATCGTTGTTTAGTACCTAAGGTACAAGCCTAGGGGTTAGTGTGAAACTAGGTCTATTTGTGTGAGATTATCCCCTGATATTAATAATAAAGTTGATGCTGCCTTGTCGGTTATCCATCAGCAATAGTCATCAACTCAACAGTATTATAAGTACCTACAGACCACTGTCCAAATGCATTGACTTCATGCGGAAGTTATTCGCAGATTTAATATACCATTATTATAGAGCTGTCACATTTAACCTTATAACTGTTTATGTTTTCAAAAACGCTTGCTAACAAGATGAATGTGCAATTTTCTTGTCAAATGTAACATGTCATCGATATAGAAGTCATAAATATGTGCCGATTTTTTAGTTTGCTTTACTTTCACTGTCTTGTGTGAATATGACTGTATGACGCAGAGATAAATCATGCCCTTGCGCCGTCTGCGCAGACGCAGTGAAAGTTGTGCCAATTCCAATTCGGCAATTCCTAAGAAGAAATTTCGGACATCCTCCTTCCGGTGTAGTTATTTTTATCGAACTTAAGTTAATTAGCATGAATGTAGAGATATCGTTTATTGTAAGAAGGTTCTGGTAAAATAAGTCAAGACCGGGAAAAGTGATTTTTGGAGTCGTACGTAATCTCGAAATCAATCACCCTCAATATTTAGATAAAACAGAAACAAAAACCGGTCAAGTGCGAGTTGGACTCGCGCACCGAGGGTTCCGTACCGCCGAACAGTTATTATTATTTTCCGTTTTGAATTCGATTTCAAAACGAATCAGCGCGAGCCCAACTCACACTAGACGATGTTTAGTACTTTTTGCTTTTCTTCAGCGTTTTTACTATAATCATACCAAATTTGTCGATTGTTTTACAGAGCTCATTATCAAATAAGTACTTTGCGAATACATAATTATAGCATTATTCATAACTATATTTGAAAATGGAATTGTTTATCAAAAACATCTGATTAAATTTAAAGAATGATTTCATTAATCTCCCGATATCTTATCAGAACAAATGTGAATGTTACAAACAATTAGTCACGTCCAATAACTATTCCTTTGCACGTACATTATTTTCTAGAACCACCAATCTAGGCAACGCTATTAGACTGCGCTGAATTATATCGATAACTGGTTTTCTTGATCGATAACTCGTATCTTTTAAGGTCACGATAGCGACTAGCGCTGACCTAGCCACGCCGCCAGCTACACCGGCTATTAACTAAATAGTCTTGTTATATAAACTACAAATGACATGCAGTTTTCTTCTTATGAAAAATGGTTCGAGAAGCCGCAATTACATGAGCACATAAATATTTTAACTGAGCAATTAAAACTAATATGCATGCACATAAAATTGATTATCAGATGAAAGCTGGGCAATTTACTAGCAATTACAATTTGACTAACATGTGGTTTCGTTTTTTTCAGTCGCTGCTTAAGGAGGATCCCCTCTCCAGAATCCAGAGGGAGATAATTGAAGTGACGGAGAGAGAAAGAGAGTTTAAGGAGGGTCACTTTAGAGTTAACAGACTGCTCTCGGAATCTACGATAGAAATGAATCATCAGAACGGACACGTGAATGGCGACGTCGACAAAAATCGTGTGCTGAACAGAGCTGTGTCCACGTCGCATCTGCTGGGGCCTATAGCGCCGGCTCCTCCTGTGACCCCTACGTTCCTCAACACAAATGGCTACACGCGCCGCTTCACGCCCCAAACAGGCACCAAAGGCATCATGCAAAGGTTCATCGCCAACAAAGGCAAGATACCTGTAACGTCTCCAATGACGCCGACGTCTCCGACGGCGTTCGCGCCACCACCCCTTCTCTTCACCCCCTCTCCAGTCGTGACTCCCATTAGCCCGATCAGTCCGCCTGTGATCACGCGGACTCCTGAAGGCAAACCGGTCAGAAAAGGTTACGTGCCGGTTGAAGAAAAAATACAGAAAGAACTCCAAGATATGAAAGACAGAGAACACGAGCTGAAGCGCATGAGGAAGAAGCAGAAGCCGTTTGATCTGGAGCTGAGCGACGGTGAGACGAGTTCAGAATCGGAAGACGAGGAGATTCCGTTGCCAGGGAAACTTAAAGCGACGAAGTCTATAGGAGAATTGTATGAAGCTCTGAACGAGGAGCTACGGTCGCCGTCACCTCGGAATAGCTCAGGGCATGAATCCATTGGCAGTTTGAAGCCAGCGAAGTCCCTAGCTGAGCTGTGTGAGCTCAGCCCTGGGCAGGAGTTCCTTGCGCCTAGCTCCACGCGGCTCATAGCGCAGTGGGAGTCCATCATACAGCAGAAGACCGAGACGGGCGCAGCTTAGGTGATAACTGGATTAAGCTAAGAAAGCAGTCCGGCGTTTGACGCCGCAGTGGCGGCAATCGTGGTGAAACGCGGACGCGGAGCCGAAATGTGTGTTCCCGAAACTTTATCTAGTGCGAAACACGACACGGTACAGCGGACAGTCTAATGAACGGGTCGCGAGTGTGTGATCGAGACGAAATGATGAAACTACAGTATTTTTTGCGCCGAAGTTGCGACGCGACTTCAGCCGATCGATTTCTTTCATCGATCAATCGGCGGAGCGCAATTAATTTTCTCCCGATCGCGAACAATGCAAATGATGGTTATCCGTAACAGCAATTATCTCGCGCATGCGCTGTTGGAAAGCGGCCGATATATGATCCAAACTCCTCTCCGAAGTGTGAGTAAGTTTCTTCCTATTGTTTAGCCTTAGCTACTGAAAAACTGGTATTTTTTGCCGCTTTCCCAGTCCAATGTCACAGGCACATTGTGTGGCTTTCTGCGCTGTGAGAATCGCCAACAAAAACTGTTATTACCCTGGAATTCGCTCCCAGTGTTACAATATAGCCATTAATAAAGTGCTATTCATATGTCTAATTCGCGATTGTTTTCTCGGGGTTGCCATACGGCTACAGCCACGTGTTGTTGCATTTAAAACACGCGATTCGATGTTCAAAAGATTAAGAAATAGTTTCGAGTTTCACTTGAGATTGATGGAGTTGTGAACGAAGCTGGTCTTCGAGTGGATTGTTTAGACTGGCCCGGCGAGCGACTTGTACTTGTACCTACTCTCGGTCATATATCACTTACGGTAATGACTCGGATTGCAAGCTCGTCGGCTAGGTCATTAAATTCCTTTTAACTTCTAGTATTACCGTTGTACTTAACTTCACTGTTTCTAAAGAGTGCCTTTTAAAGTCAGTAGTGTCAAATGGCGTGCCTTAAATATTCTAGAATAGTGCACCGACTGCAGTCTTTTGTTTTTTATCTTATCGTTTTTTATCAAACATTCCATTTTATTATGTTTTTTATGATTTTTTAAAGACTGGCCATGTGTAATGCTAACACAGTTTACATTTTTAATGAATGTCTGTGTTAATGAGGTAGATGTTCATCAGCCTTGATTGTATTTTTAATTCGGCTCTGTTTTGTTATTTTAGGCAATGTTGTTGCGTATTTTTATTCTAGTACATAGGTACCTAAACAAACCATGTCACTAGCTCTAGTTGGTAGGTAGCCATAAACGTTTTTATTTAAATTTTGGGGAAAATGTCATAGCGCGTTAAGAACTGACGTGTACATCAAAATCAAAATGGCGATTGGCGTTGACACTGTTTTGATAGGTACTGGTAATTGTTAGCTAAAGTGACCCAGCCTAAGAATCTAGCAGTCCTAGGTTTGAGACCCGCCGTAAAGGGAAAATATTCGTGTTACGAGCACAATTATTTTCCCGTGTTAAATGTTTTCTATGGACTTAAGTATTCATTTATCAACTACCAAAAGATCACGCTTAAAGCTTCTTTTTTTAATCTATAATACCTAGTAATTATATACAGTGTCAACTGCCAGCCAAATACCTATGTAAACAGCTGTTTCTGTTGCGATTTAAAATATAATAATGAATATAAAGCAAGTAAATGGGCTTACAACCTGTCGCAAATACACTGGTTATATCCTCCTGCCGCCCATGGCAAAAATGTTGTTAATCGAAATCAGTACATAGGTACTTACTAATTAATGTTTAAAATTAGATTATCAAAAGGCCTTTTAAAAGGCCTCTGGGCGCTAGGAGGATAAGATCTTAGCCTGATTGTGCAAAATCTGGTTACTGAATTATCAACAAGTTTTTTTAGAGTTCTTGGTACTTCTGTAGCTCTGCCTACCCCGCTCTGGGAATGAAGGCGTGATGTTTGTATGTATTTAAATAATGGGCTATGACTTTTCCCTAAAGTTCTCTTTAGGGATAATAAGGTTCGGTTTTCGTACAAAATAAGATAAATAACGTTACCTATTCTTTATTATTGTTGTGTTGAGACAATCACTTAATTCCAAAAAAAATACAGAAATTATGAAAGTGTTCGTAATTTTTAATTTATTTTCGACCTTGTTTTTAAATAAAACAAAATTTAAGGAAGTAAGTTCTGAATTTGAATTAACGCTGGAACAGTACGTGATTAGATAAGCCAGATACAGCAATATGATGTTTAAAATAAGAATTAGGGTTGCAGTTAAGACAATGTTCTTGGATTGTATTGAAACCTGACCTTACCGTTCTCTTTTATTGTATTAATAGCGGTACTAAGCTCTTGAATGCGTCCTACACTCTACTTGCTGTATTTATTGGCAGTAAATACATTTTAATCAGATTTAATAGCATAAAGTACTTTAAAAATGTTTTCATTGCCAATGGATAATAAATATTTAGCATAATAATAAATTAGTCAAAATAAACTAATTATATTAGATACTAGAGCAAAATAATTATAATTGAGATTGTTAGTATTAATTGTTGCAATAAATCAGTTGTAAACTTATTTATTAAATGGCCTTAAACAAACTAAAATATAAGTATATATACATTCTACTTCTGTACGTTCCGTAAAACAAATATTGTGATAAAAATTGCCTTAGTATTGTTAACTTTACACGTGAAATGAATCGTGTTGTAAAAATCTGCGATCACTAGACCGTATACAAATGAACTTATTTATATTGTGCATAGTAGTTATATTGTTAATTTATATATATTTAAGTTTTTGAAATAAATTCATTGTGAAACGTATTCGTTATTTTAATTACACTTCCTCCCAAACGTTGAACACAAAGAACTATCACGAGCTAGTTTAAAAAATCTGCATGTTTAATATTAGTTTTTTGTTTAACAATTACTGTTAATAATTGAATGCATTCATCGATAGTAATATTATTAATGCGAAATAATTAATAATATTTGGTATGAAGATAGATTAAGCCCGAGAAAGAACAGAACTTTTTGGGTTCATATTGGCTCACATAAAATACTTTTCCTATTCTGCCGGTTTTACTACCGATTTGTATTAATAATAATCACTTCATATTCTTTTTCCTCATACTTTTTTTGTTCATATTTTGCTATTCATAATCATTACAACTCCTAAAGTATTTTTTACTGAAAGCTAATCTAGCCTAATCTTATACAACGTGTTACAAAATAATCCGTAAAAAAGAAATTACGAAAGCAGTGTCAACCCTAGTATACTGTATACCTAAGATACTGAACTGACGTTATTTAATAAGGGTTGGCACTACTTTTGTAATTTCTTTTTTACGGATTATTTTGTAACACGTTGTATACCAGTTGAATATTTTTAAAATCCTGACAAACAGGTGTATTATTTTTATTATTTATTATGAGGTAAAATGGTATGAGAAATATTTTTATGAAGAGTGATCATTATGATATAAAATTGTATGAGAAATTCTTCCCCCTTCGACCGCGTACGTAACTCAGTTTTGTAACTAGTTACGAGCAAGGATATTTTTTTCGTGGTTTGTAGCCAAGTTACAAACGAAGAATTCCCGTCGGCCGCGCACGTAACTAAGTTTCGTAACTAGCTACGAACTAGGATTTACTTTTCTTGGCTTGTAGCCAGGTTACAAACGAAGAATTCAATTTTTATTGTTTTGTTTGCGTATGTAACTTGGTTATAAACAAATGATTTTTATTCCCTTCTATGTAGCTGGATTACGAACAAATAAATATTTTACCTTACTCACATCTACTCGTCTTGTCGAAAATAAATTCTAGTTCGTAGCTAGTTACAAAACTTAGTTACGTACGCGGCCGAAGGGACTTTTTCGGAGTTCCAATAATCTAATTTGCAATTTAATATGAACTTTTTCGCATCCGTACTTTTTATCGGAAATAAACAGCTTCCACGCGGACGAAGTTGCTAACAACAGCTAATTGTACATATTTTTAGAATCTCCTTCTGCAGGTAGGTACGTAATCATCGTTTTTTTATTGTTATAAATATAATAGAAGTCAGCATTCCAAAAATAGCTTTATATCTAAATTTTTACGTCTATATTATTATCATGGGTCGGTTTTTAAGTATCGGATATAACCTGAATCATCATTTCCTTCTTAATTTCCTCCAACGTAACCTTGCCTTCGGCCTATCTTTGGCCAACTTCCTACACTTAAAGCAATATCCTGGCCGCAACCCAGTTCGTGGTTTGGCATACATACGGACGTGAATACATTCATTGTCATAAATGAGTATAAGGAGATGACATTTAGGAGACAGCAGGCTAAGTCTGGGCAAGGCAAACGGTAAACGGAGGAAATTGGAGAGGCGTATGCCCAACGGTGGGCGGACACACTCTGATGAAGAAGAAAAACGACACGTTGACGACACGTTGGCCTAGTTGGGAGTGACCCTGCCTCCGAAGCCAGCTGTCCTGGGCTCAAATCCCGGTAAGGGCAGATATTTGTGTGATGAGCTCGAATATTTGTTCCTGAGTCTTGGATGTTTTCTATATATTTAAGTATGTATTTCTCTATTTAAGTATGTTTATCGTTGTCTAGTACCCTAGTACAAGCCTAGAGCTTAGTTTGGGACTAGGTCAATTTGTGTGAGATTGTCCCCTGATATTATTATTATTATTATTAAAAGAAGAAATGAGTTTCATTGTTGCCTAGATACCGCAATCAAATTTAAGGTTAGTTAATTTATATTCAAAAGTGAAAGACTAATCGCCGTACTCATTTGACGAGAGACATTTTAAAGATATTAAATTCGTCCCTTTTTAAACTTGTGCATGAAAATTTGCCACAGACTCCAAATGCGTTGCAAACCTTGAGTTCTAGTATAATAAAAATTAATGTTATGTATGCATGTTGTAATGTTCTACGCTAGTGATTTCCGGTTGTCTTATCCCCACACCAGGACACAATGCGACGACTGCTGCTTGGCTAGGCTAAAGGATAAGATGACGATAGCGATTCGGACAGATCTTGCTCAAGGTCCCACCACCACTTATACACTACATAGGTATAGATAAAACTCACTAAGTTATTAGTAAGTTATAATATTTACGCTAACTAGCGTTTCTGTTCATTTTGTTTTTAAACCAATCCCGTCACTGGTAGATCACGTGATGAAGTGATTTACCAGTGACGCGATTTGTTTAAAAACAACGAATAGAAACGCTAGTTAGCGAACGCATCTTGGGCTATTTTCTTTTCTATCACTCAAAACGTATGGGATAACGTTCTCGTGCGTTTCGGTAAACCACGTGGTCGACTGTCATCCCGTACATTTTGAGCGATAGAAAAGAAAAACGTTAGGAGCGTTTGCATCTTGGCTACGGCCTCTGGTCCCACCGCCGACGCTGACAGAGAAGCGAGTAGAGTCAGCGATCAATTATTAATACATGTGTCTCTTTATTTTACGAGGGATCTATCTTTTGTTGGAGAGAGTTCTCGCCGGCAGTGTGAACAGTCAGCAATCTACTATTAATGCGTCTCTCATTGACTGACACGGGATCTATATCTTTTGATCGTTTCTTGACCGAGAAAATAGTCAATAGCTACTAGCTTCCTGACTCTTGGCTTAAGAATACTACTATAGTGCCTAAGGGTCTCCCCAAACCTATCGACGCGGAATCGGCGTCAGCTGATCAAAAAATTCTTTATGTCTACGCAATAAGAGCGAATAGACGTCGAATCGGCTCGGCTGACGTCGGCTGGCGACGGCGGAGCCGAACGACGTCTTTTCGCTCTTATTGCGTAGACATAAAGAGTTTTTTGATCAGCTGACGCCGATTCCGCGTCGATAGGTTTAGGGAGACCCTAAGAATGCAAACGTAACAGTCAATGCGTCGTCCAACGTTATTATTGCTTTGTTTAAAAGTCGCTCTTTTTAAGGCATGCCTCCAAAACAATATTTTAATGAAGGTCAATGACTCATATGCGGTGGAAATAGGTTGAAAACTGAACGCAAGAACTCAGAACATATGTATTTATTAACAAATTGGTAACATGGTATTTATTGGTTTGTTCACGCCACAGTGGAACACGTATTAATTGGTGTATATTTTTTACATTTTATACTTATTGACTGCTTTTTACCCAATTGTGTACGAGTATTGTTTGTATAGAGAAAAACTCACCAAGTATAAATCGAGGTGAGTGTGCTGTTCTCTTTAGTTTCTGTTATGTTGCTATCTACCATGTACCATTCTGAAAATGAACTTTTGACTTCGACTTTGACCACTGACGCTCTTTATATTTTCTGTTTAATTCAATTCAAGCAAAAATCTCAATCCTTGCCCCAAATTCTGTCAACGAAATTTGATGTATCAAAACGAATGAATCTCAAGTTTCAAGTTAAATTCACCGAACAGAACAATCCTTATCCTCGTAATATACATAATCAGGGCAAATTAAATTAAACTATATTAAAATAAGAATAAAGTAATTTTTTCTTTGTATAAACATTGAAAATGGCATGAAAGAGCAAAACAAAAAGGAACTTTATTGCCTTGCTGGTAGATTCAAATTCCCACCAACTAAAATCTTTCTGTTTGTAGTGATACGAGGTTATAGTCCTACTGATGGACTGTCGTATTTACTAAACGTCTAGCTTTCGCTATTCCATATGCAACTCCTGCAAATACAATTCCGAGGGAAGAAATTTTCCGCAGAATCGTAGGTATTTGCATTTTTTTAGCTGGAGAAAATGAAGAGGACAACTATTTTTTTATTAGAAGTAATCGCTCTTAAATAAGGTTTTATACGGGTGTATATTGTCTGCCATAATTATTTTTAGTTATAATTATCGCAAGTTATAAAGTATTTTTAAGAAGCTCTTACTTATTCAGGATTTTTATTAACCAAACGTAACCTAACCTAGTCTACACGTTAACGAAAAGTTAACGGTTTCAGTGATATAAAAAACTATGACTATCAATGATTATGTCAGCAAAGACAATATGACCAAAAAAAATATGGGAACAACGGGCTCCCGTTTTTTTTTTCAAAGGTTTTAAACTGTCGGCACGCCTGACAGTCTTGAGAATGCAGTTGAGTGTGGTGCCAACAGACTACGAGTATTTATGTTACTTACGAGTATCTACGTTATGTTATGTTCGAGCAATGATTGTCAACCACAAGACAACTGATGTTTTCCGACAGTTGCGTAAATATTACATGACTGTGTACGCCCTTATAGAAATAATTGATCTATTGTTTATGCCCAGTTGTATTCAAGGATTCGTATTAATGCTGTTATTGTTTATTGTTCATCTCGTCTATTCATTACAAGTTATTACTTGACATTTGTATTTGAGTCACTCATAATTAATGTAACGCTAGCATTTATTTATTACTAATCCCTCGGTAATTGTATATTTTCGGGATAAGTAGCCTTTGTCCTTCGGGATTTAAACACATTTTTGAATAGGTAAGTACCGAACTTTACCACGATTGATTGAGGCGCACCCTGAAGATGGAATTTCCTCCCGTTAGCATGCTAAAGGAAGGAAATAAAAAGCACGTTGTTTAATATAAAAACCCTGAGGATAAAGACTATTAATATTTTAAATCCAAAATATGGACATATATCACACAAACACCACACCGACTAAATGTGGCACCTAATTGTGGTGGGTTACCTAATTGTAATGCCATTTCTCTTTTTTTCTTGCCACATTTAGTCGGTGTGGTGTTTGTGTGGTATATGTGCATTTTGCACTGACATTGACATTAGACATGCAATAGATAACTTCTCCATATCATCACAACAGAGGTTAAGGTTTAAAACAACACAACGCTGGGAAAATACATAGATCTGCCTGTAGGTATAAATTCGATCGTATCTCGGGAACGGCTTCGGAAACCGTGGTAGCACCCAAAGGGACTTTTGATCAGGACACTTAAGTCTATAACATATCTAAATTTCATGAAAATTGACTGAAACCACATTTTCCTAACAACTTTTTCGGGGTCCTTTAGTGGAGTAAATAGGTAGGCCCCTAAGTAGTACGAGTATTATCCCAGGGCGCCACAAATTGACGATCCGCCCCGAAAGATCAAGGAGTGATTCTCTCAACACAGCGCTGCGTCGATCTCAAAGGCGAAGTTTTATCCGGCAAGAAGTCCCGTCGGAACGTACAAAACACTTTTTAGCGCGGGCCATCTCAATTAGGCAGCAGGCAGGTGAGTCGAATTCAGTGTCGTATACAGCTGCCTAATTAAGAAGGCACGCGCTAAAATGTGCTTTGTACGCTCCGACGGGAGTTCTTAAGCTTGCCGGATAAAACTTCGCCTTTGAGATCGACGCAGCGCTGCGTTGAGAGAATCACCCCCGTTTAACACGGCCCTGACTTTTGCACACTAACGCTAAATCTCACAAGTTCACAGCTCAACCTCTTTAAATGAGTTCTTTCAATTAACACAACTGTAAAACTACACTATAAATATAAACATAATCAATTACATGCCCACAATGCCGACTCTTTGGCCTCTAGGCGTGACAGGTCCACATTACGCACAAATCAGTCTAATATCAACCCTAATACCCGAAGTTAAGGTCCATGAGAGTAGCCGCTGTGGCCCGTCGTTGTCAGACCATTGACATGCTTTTTACGCAAAATCGTCCCGTTAGCTGCCTACTCATTCCGTACATTAACATGGAAGTATTTCGGTAATGAAAATCTCGTTATAGTTACATGACTTGCGCATACGACTGTGTAACTGGTACACAGACGAATTGCAACTGACTTTTTTTTAATGGCGTGGAGTCTAACGAGCACACAGTCCACCTGATAGTAAGTGGGATTTGAGACCCATAGACATTTGTAATCTCAAGACTGTAATCCGAAGACTGCGAAAGCGATGCCAACCCAGAGGAATAAAATGAAATGCGTCTTACCCCTTTTCTTATTCCTACAGCGGAACACATGAATGCGAACACTGCTACTTGGTGGATCCAATAATCCCACTGGAACACAGTTACGTTGCGTTGGTACCAATACAGATGAAGACCACCTCACTCAAGACATTTATATGTATATAATATTATTATTGATGACAACTTAAGGGTGATTTGCTTGAATTGTGAATCGGTGCCATGACCTTCAAAGTGTGTCAATCTGGTATGGAAACAAAAGAGTTGAGCATTGAATTGAATGTATGAAAACAAAAAGAATTGCGAACTCATTATTTATAACTTTTTAAAAGATAAAAACCCAATATAGTGGTGTAACCATTTTTAAACCAACTTCAAAAAAAGGAGGTTCTCAATTCATCGTAGTTCTCAGATTACTTACCTACTTACTCCAAGACCGCTGGACCGTTTTAAATTTATTTCTGTTTGTGAGGGTAGTTTTATTTCTAGTTGGTCCCATTGTCAACACGTCAGGATCTGATGATATCTTCTCTGGCATGGAAAAGGTTTAACTTATAACACCCGTTTTATGCCGGGGTTTAAATTTTTATTACTGCTTAAACCACTCTGCGCTTATTGGTTTTAACTCGGCCGCCATTACAGTCAAGTCAATAGGAGCTATCATAACGTTGACAATAAGATAACATGTCAAAAGCATTATAGTTTTATCGAGTAGAATGAAGCACGAGTATTTAGCCTGTATTAGGGCATCAAATACCGCGATCTTGGAATTCACTGGATCCCGCAAGTGTTACATGAGCCGCCTATTTAAGTGTTGTGTGAAAAGGGATTTAAATGTTAAAAAATACTTGGGGCTCGGTATTTCGAGATTTCGGAATACCAGGATTAGATCCCGTACTACATACATACATACATAACATCACGCCTTCATTCCCAGAGTGGGGTAGGCAGAGTTTCAGAAATACCAACAACTCTAAAGACTTACTGATATTTCTGTAACCACATTTTGCACTAACAGGCTAAGAGGTTTACTAGTGTATTAGTGACAGGTTGCAAGCCCATCGCCTAACAGTACTACAAGCCCTTACTCCCTTAGTCGCCTCTTACGACATCCACGGGAAGACATGGAGTGGCACTATTCTAACCCGGCAACCACACGGGCTCCCATACTACTTAATGAATAAACCACTTTATCTTCTTTTTTTATCATCGTCGTCGTGATAGAACACACACTTTCCGTTACTCTTAAGTTTTTATACATTCATTTCCAGATCTTGAACTGTCAGGTTACCTGGTGGTAGGTTGACGGTTAACCTACTTGTGACTGGTGCCATTTGAATGGGGTTACCTTTATTTCATCAATAAAAACTTTTTGACAAACGAATTTTTCTCAGAATTTTTATAAAACTAACCTAACCTACAGGGTGTTAGGTAATGAGTGGATAATCCTTGAACTACGGATAGAGGGCACTTAGGACGATATGAAAAAGCTAAAATAGGTCTAGTAAAAGTCGCACGGTTTTCGAGATATTTGGACTTTTAATCGGATTTTTTGTCATTTTTCCTTATGTCCGTGTTACGAAAAACCCCTAAGTTCATGTATTAATTCAATTTTTTTTGGTTTCTTGCATGGTTAGAATCACTATGAACTAAGAAAGTTTTTAAAGCTACATGCCCAGTTTTTTTTCATGACAACTTTTTGAGTAAACGCACAAAGTTTGTTTTTCCATACTACGTGAAAAACAAACGCGGGCATTTCTTAGTATGGAAAAAGTAACTTAGTGAGTTTACTCAAAAAGTTGTCATGAAAAAATCTTGGCATGTAGCTTTAAAAACTTCCTTAGTTCATAGTGATTCTAACTATGCAAGAAAAAAGTAAAAAAAAAATGAATTAATACATGAAATTAAGGGTTTTTCGTAACATGGACATAAGGAAAAATTACAAAAAATCATATTAAAAGTCCAAATATCTCGAAAACCGTGCGACTTTTACAAGACCTATTTTAGCTTTTTCATTATTTTTTTTTTTTTTTTATTTATTTATTTATCATAAAGTCCTAAGTGCCCTCTATCCGTAGTTCAAGGATTATCGACTCATTACCTAACACCCTGTATACGGTTCTACACAGTAGTCCTGACATATTTACAGATTCAGAAAAAAAGGATCTTGTCAAATGATGTTTGGGAAATGAATCCGTATGTATTTTTTTTTAAGAAATACCCCAGAATGCGTCTGATCTCCAATCTCGAATAGTTACAACGACAACTGGGGTCTAAAAAGGATGGTAGATCGTTGAACTGGTTTGCCGCAGTTGCGATGGGGAGTACAGATTTTGTTAAAACTTTAAACAATGCATTCAATGTCAAGTTTAAGAACTGGTTTTGCCGCGCGAGCTGCGTCACGACTAGCGCTAGTACAGTCAGCGTCGGTATACCGCGAACGAGTAATGTGAAGCTAGAGTATACATCTTTTAATTTTCTACAATTAATGAAATCTACCCCTGTGTGGTTGCCGGGTTAGAATAGTGCCACTCCATGTCTTCCCGTGGATGTCGTGAGAGGCGACTAAGGGAATAAGGGCTTGTAGTACTGTTAGGCGATGGGCTTGCATCCTGTCACTAATTAAATACACTAGTAAACTTCTTGGCCTAATTGTGCACAATGTGGTTACAGAATTATCAACAAGTCTTTTTAGAATTATTGGTATTTCTGTAGCTGTACCTACCCCACTCTGGGAATCAAGGCGTGATGATATGGATGTATGTACGTTTTAGAAATGTTACCCGTTAACCGCGTTAGGTCCTCTGGCAGGCGGTTGTTTACTGTGATACAGCAACACTCCTAACTGTACATCGGTGGACCTTATTACAAGAGGCATACCTAACTGATGGACAGTTAACAGTGTGGGCGATGGCACATGTCTCTGTGGCAGGGAAGCGTATACTTTTGGGGCACACAAAACATAACAAAACCGGTATTTTTACCGGATAACTGGGTTTTTTTGTATATTTTTGTAAGTTACAAAAAAAACAAGTTATCCTCTATAAAACTAACGGTTTTCTATATTGAAACAAACAGACCAAGTTTATCATAATATCTACAACATATTCAAAAATCGAAAAAATCGGACTATGTTTAGTATAAGAATCGTAACAGCTTTTTGTATGGAAATTTACAGCCTCACGTCAGAAATGACATGACTATTTTGGTGTGGATATTTCTATCCCGGGTCATTTTTGATGTAATTGTTGATTTATAATAATGTAGCGATTAACCTGTCGAAGCTGATTGTACACAAGGAATTTCTATTGTACCATTAGACAGATGTCAAGCACTCCACAAGTTGGGACGCCATCTCACGCGGGCGGTAGCAATTAGAACACAATAGGGAACACGCATTTTTTTTTTCTTACTCTCTCTGGAAAGTGCTTTGAAAGAGAGGAATAACTGTATACGCGAAATAATTCACGTGTATTTTTTCATGAGATATGAAGTTTTAAAAAGTCATAGTTCAGACCCCCTGCAAAGACACTCTATACAAAATCGACGACAGAAATGATGTCACAGCTGTTGTTCCATGTTTAAAATATATGGACCTTGTAAAGAAATTTGCATTTATCTCATTAATTACTATATCTAAGCCAATATCGTTACATGATAATATTACGTAAATAGAATAACGATGCCGAAAAATACAATCTAAACATTACAAGAAGCTTTAAATTTTTAACAAGTTTTGATTTGTATAGCGTAGGGACGGAGTAATGCGTAAGAGTGAGAGATATTTAAAATATGTCGCTCGCTCTAACGTATATGTGCGTCTCTTATGCTGGCCCATGATGCGCCATTAACCATGTTACGATTGTCAATCGGTTGAGCATAAAACCCACATTAATTCATTGCTTCATTTTGAAGTGCAGAAGGGCAAACATTAGTTGTTTAACATTCAATCGACAAAAATTTTGCAGAAAAAAAATATACTAATATTATGTTGTTTTTTTTTTACGAAGCGTAATTATATGTATAAATAATAAGATAAATCGATCAAAATTCCGAATTTTCATTATTTCCGATGCATTTTTTATCATAGAAGTCTTTTATGTTTTGATATCGCTTAGAAATCAAACCAAATCTTATTTAAAACAACTCCAACGTAACATAGCTTTCGGAATAATGTAAATTCGGACAAATTAATATTCGGAATTATGACTCTTCGGAATTTTTAGTTGTTCCCAAGATAAAGGTACATTATCACAGATGGGCATGGCTATGACACGTATAATGCATAGCATTCAACCCGGGCTGCTAATATTAGTTTATCAAAAAAAGACAGCCGTCAAAGAAATACCAAAAGGTTAATTCTTCGATCTAATTATGATAACATAAATATATAATCTAAACAGTTTATCTCTAAATATACACCTACTTACAAAGCCGACCTATTAAGATGCCACTGATATAACTCTGTCTCCATCTAGCCGCAGAAACGAAAGTTAATCACTTAACTTATGCGGTGTTCGTGTGTGGTAGTACGTAGTAAAGTGAACATAACAATGTGTCGGAACTACATTGACGCACACACACTGATGTCGATTTTTAAGAAGCGAGTGCTTGAAACTATGGTGAGGTTATTATGACAGCTCTGCAGATCAGTTTACGCTGAGAGAAAAGGAAAGCGCTATATAACTGTTATAGCTCTGTCCTATACGCTCACCGTAAAATTAACTGCATAGCCCAGAAGGTAGGCTGAGAGCGATAGAGGATTGTGAGACGATGCTTAAATTCATAATAACCCCCAGGGGGCCTGGTGAAGATGGGATCATATCACAATATCTTATCCATTAACCACCCGCCAAGCAAGTGTTCACACTGTTGTGTTCCGGTGTGGGGATAAGACAACCGGTGAAATTACTAGCATTCTATCTTAGTCCTCATGATTGGCAACGCATTTGAGGTCTTGGGAATTCAAATGTCCATGGGTCTCAGATTCCACTTACCATCAGGTGGCCTAAGCGCTCGTGTGCCTTCTCCTTAACATTATATATATATATATATATATATATATATATATATATATATATATATAAAGTTCAAAATACATAATGGTCGTAATATATAATGGTTTTATTTCTGAAACCGTAAACTTTTCAGAATTTTTTATAAGGCCATTGTTTGGAACCCATTATCTATAGGTTAGGTTAGGTTTGTTTTATAACAACCCTGAGAAATTAAAAAAATAAAACCCGCCGATTAAAGAAATAAAACCATTATATAATATAAGCATTATTTACAATGACCCATTATGTATATTGAACCTTATATATTATGATACGTACCTGGTCAAGATGCATAACGCTAAGTTAGCAATTTTCGAAAATCGACAAAATATTATAGGATTGACGTAAGCTGACAGATTGCATCCACTTCAAGTCAATAGAAAACAAAAAAAATAAAAAAATCGCATGCGATGAAACGTAACAAACGCAAATTAAAAAAAATAATTTCCGTTTTACCGTTCTATTTTATTCCGAAATATTCTGATTCTTGTTATTAAATACGTGAAGAAGATACAATAAATACAATTGTATATTTATAATTGTACGTTTTAATTTACGTTTAATTCCAATTAAAAAAACAAGATTGCGATCGTCACCTATTAGTAGGTAGGTACACGCACATGCGCAGGCGCATGGCGGAAGTTATTTAGCGATAACCACATGCGCCTACGTCGATTGTGTCGGTAATAGCCACTTACTGGCTACGACATTATCCGAATTTAAAGCTTATAGCTTAGTTACAGAGCTTTTAGGGGACCCCCAGTTTCTAGTTTATTCTGAAAGTTCACAGTTTACAAATATCTAGGAAAGATAATAAGCAACTCTAATAATAATTTTGTGATAGATAATTTGAATAAACTGATTTCATCAAATAAATAAATCTGAATAAATATCAGGGGACAATCTAACACAAATTGACCTAGTCCCAAACTAAGCTCTACGCTTGTACTATGGGTACTAGACAACGATAAAAATACTTATATAGAGAAATACATGGAAAACATCCAAGACTCTGGACAAATATTCGCGCTCATCACATAAATATCTGCCCTTACCGGGATTTGAACCCGGGACCGCTGGCTTCGGAGGCAGGGTCACTCCCAACTAGGCGGTGTCGTTAAAGCAAAGCAAAGTAAGTATGTATTTTTTCAGAAAACCTGTTCAATAAAATTGTGATGTCAATTTTTCTCAAACCGTTGTCATTATCACAATAATTAACGTTTTGTTTATGCCCAGGAAATATTAAACGAGCCATAGGCCATCAGGGGGGTGATTCTCTCAACACAGCGCTGTGTCGATCTTGAAGGTGAAGTTTTATCTGGCAAGTTTAAGAAGTCCTGTCGGAGCGTGCAAAGTATATTTTAGCGCGTGCCTTCTCAATTAGGCAGGCAGTCGTCGAGTTCAGTGTCGTATAAAGCTGCCTAATTGAGAAGGCACGCGCTAAAATGTGTTTTGTACGCTCCGACGGGACTTCTTAAACTTACCACGGCTGGGATTCTACAAGGTAATAACGATATCGTTTTTGACCTGTTTCCGCATTGTCAACGTTTTGATAACTCTTATGTCATTTACAATAATGGCGACTGTGACATAAACGATTCTTAAACGTGTCAAACACGATATCGTTTTAACACACCTGAATAGAGGCCCAGATAAAACTTCACCTTTAAGATCGACGCAGCGCTGTGTTGAGAGAATCACCTCCCTGATGCAGGAATCTTGAGAAATCAAGTGGCCTGAGTGCTCGAGAGCCTCCTTGCTATAAAAAAACTTAAGGCCTCAGGAGGACTGTGAAGGAAAAAAATCTATACAAAATGCGATAACGTTTTTCTCCCGTTAAACGTTGTCCGATTTTTACGATTTTTGAATATGTTGTAGATATTATGGAAAACTAGGTCTGTACGTTTCTGCTTTTTTTTTTCCAAAAATATTTTCTTAATCGTGCAGACATTGTGGAAATCGGATTAGATTTAGGGGTGAGAAAGGTTATCGCCCGGAGCTACATTTGTATGGATTATTTAAGACAACTACGCGATTTAAGCATTCGGTTCACAATCCTCTTACTTAGGCATTCTGTATACTTATCATGGTGTACTCTAATTAAGAGGAAAAGCTTGGGATCAGATTAAAAGCCCGTTGATGTCTTTTAAATGTAGACGTCATCACGACTTCATTCAAAAGTACAGTCGACCACAAAGAGATCTGACTTTTTTACCATACTGCCTTATAATAAGGTCCAAAAGTGGATACCTACATCTCTTTGTAGTCGACTGCAACTGGGTCATTCTTCTTTCTACAACGGTGATTTTGTTTTATACAGAATTTTTTTTTTTCAAATTAAACCACCAAAAAAACTGAAAAGCGTAAAATAATAAACCTTTTTTATTGAAACTTAATAAATGGTAGGTAATAATTGAAGTTTTTTAACCAATAGCCGAATTCAATTGAACTGTCCGATCATTTTATTAAGTTTAAATAGAAAAAGTATATTATTTTTTGCCCCGTGTGGTTGCCGGGTTAGAATATTGCCACTCCATGTCTTCCCGTGGATGTCGTGAGAGGCGACTAAGGGAATAAGGGCTAGTAGTACTATTAGGCCATGGGCTTGCAACCTGTCACTAATACACTAGTAAACTTCTGGGCCTCAATATGCAAAATGTGGTTATAGAATTGTTAACAATTCTTTTTAGATTTGTTTGTTTTTCTGTAGCTCTGCCAACCCCACTCTGGGAATGGAAGCGTGATGTATGTATTATTTTTGCTTTTAAATTTATTCAGTGGGTTATTTTTAGTTAATTTTTATTTTTACTTTATGTTTGAACTACTGCATTAATTTGTCAAATGTGTTCAAGTGACAGAATACCAAAGTAGCTCCTTATAAGGCCGACTGTACAGCTTAGCTGTGATGTTTGTGACAGTAATGCACCATTTCGTCATAACTCACCTATAATTTTTATGGCCTATAATTTTTAATTTCCGATTTAAGTAAATAAATAAGTTAAAGTATTAGTTCTATTAAAACTTCACTAATACTAACTTACTTTTGCTATGTTACTTACTTTTTGTGCAAATCTTGTAATCTATATTAATATTATAAAGAGGAAAGATTTGTTTGTTTGTTTGTTTCGAATAGGCTCCGAAACTACAGGACCGATTTAAAAATTATTTTACCATTAGAAGCCGACATTATCCCTGATGAACATAGGCTACTTTTTATCCAGTGATTCAAGAGGAAGGTTTTTGTACAGTGTCTTACCGCCATGAGGGCTTTCCTTGATAAAGAGTAACAATGGGCAACTCCTTAATGTACGTACATGTTTATTTTAATTAAAACAAGATAAAACAGTATACGCTTGTTTTCTAACAAAAAATAAATTGCAAGCAATGTACACTGTGCGTTAAAGTTAATTAATAAAGTCACGTGACCAAACTAAGACTTGTTTATATTATAAGTGACCATAGCAGCCCCATTTGACGTCTGAACTCGTTGCACGGCTTCTAATATTGAATCTGGGATTGTGAGGATGTCGCCTGTTCGGGTATCTTTCACGATTCAACCTCAACGCTTCTGCTGCGTTGCTGTGTGTTTCGCCGCCGTACAGTAGGCCATTAGTTAAACTCACTATTTATGAAACATTAAATTATTAAGAGAGGAATGACTTTTGTTCAAGTTTGACAACCACAGATTAGAAGGGTATTTGACAACGATTATTTTCTGTCATTTTAGTTTCTCAAATCTGACAAATTCAAGGAGTATTAATAACTCTCTATGTTCTGCCCCTGTACCAATGTATGCCTTGTACCAAGTAGTAACGATATTGATTACGATACTTACACATAGCTCCAGTACGTTGATGATAGTTAAAATCTAAGAAGTTAAATTGCAGCGTTACGTTAGTTAACTTCGACTTAATTATACCTGCAAATAGTTACTTAAACAACATATTATCGTTAGTTAAAGTAGAAGCCCTCATGCCAGTAACACACTGTATAATACTTTAACCCGAAGCGAAGCGAGGGCGGGTCGCTAGTCTTACAATAAAAAGATTACATACCTACATAAATACTCGTTAAACAAGACGAATTATTCACAACGTTAACTACTATTATGATAATATATACACAGAATTATATTAGCGATTTCTTTTTGATTAATAAGAAAAAAACGAAAACTGTATAGTAGCCAGCACAACTTTTGTAAGAAATGTCTTATTAATATTAATAACAAAACTCTTAAGCAGTATTCCAACATTCTAAAGCATTAGGAACGCAAACAAACGTATATGTACATACAAAGTTTGTGTGTATGACATAATGTCAAGTTCAAGTCGCCGGCTTGCCTTGGCCACCCTCCGTTGAACTTCAGCTTTTATATCAAAACAGAACAAGTGCCGTGCCATAGCTAACATCGATTAAGTTCTTTGACATTATTAATAAGGTTGAATTTAGGATAGCGGTATTAAAACAAATGAGTTTTTCTTTAAAACAAGTGATATAGATGATTATGTTAGAGAGAAACTATACGATACAAGAATATTGATTGTCTTTGATAAGTCAGGTTAATGCTAATGTGCCATAAAACATGATACTAGTTTAAAATCCGTAGGGGAGACTGAGAACACTTAATTTTTACGGGGCACACGGTACACGGCATTTACAAAGCCTCTATGAATATTCTGCTGTATTTTTAGTTAGCAACACGAGTAATCCAGTACCAGCTAACTTTTTAAAGTCTCCTGTCAAACTTGACAAAGTGTCAAATGGCGGACGTTTTCATGTTCAGTGCGCGAGCAAAATATTTTCGGAAAGTTTTAATTTTGATTGGTTAAAAATAGATCTATATTTTAAGACAATGTAGTCGTCTAAATACTCAAGTGTCTATTAATATAGTTTACAGTTCTGTAGAGAAAAACGCTTAGTTTAAATATAGAATTCTATTTTTGATTATTTATTTATATTTTTTAAAAAAACAAGGAATTTGTAGACAAAAAATAAAAGCGGTCATCAAGTGTCTCCTGTCTCCCCTACTTATTTATCTTTTAGCTAGCGGGCATTCAAAATATCCAGTCTTACCCTTATTAATTCTAATTTTTGATTTCAATTAATTGATTTCATTCTTATTAAGGTGTATTTCGCCAATGTCGATTTATTTATAGACATTCCCATGGATTTATTAGAAATATAAGTCCATGCTCATATATGTATGTCGTAGTACTGTTAGGCGATGGGCTTGTAACCTGTCACTATAATACACTGGTAAACAACTTAGCCATATTTTTTTTAGAGTTGTTAGTATTTCTGTAGCTCTGCTTACCCCACTCTGGGAATGAAGGCGTGATGTTATGTTATGTAAGTCCATGGATATCACGCGCGAGGACAATTCAAATGTACTCTTGTGTACTAAACAGAAGCACATGGGGTTAGCTCCACGCGATTCTGTGAAGTCCCCGATTTTAGTTACCGTATGCGTTGTAAATTTCCGTCAAATGTAAATATCACGGTGACATATTTCAAGAACAATTTAGCCATCGTACGTTTATGAATATAAGGATTCATTATCTTTACACAACTCACCTTTCAGTTTATCAATGAGAAAGATGGCAGTAGGAATCCGGACAGATCTTGCACAAGAGTTACATAGAAGTTGCGGTAATAGATTTTGGATGTCTGAAAGAAGAAAGAAAAAGAAAAGAAAAATACATTTATTCACTGAACACAACGAGACACATAAATAATAAAACAGTAAACAGAGAAAGAAAAACATAGTGGTTGGTGTGTCTTCGTGGCAGTGAACCGGACACTGGCTCAGCATAATGCTGAGGTGCTAGGCACCTGCAGCGCTGATTTTCAGCCAGCACCGAGTGTGACAAACGGACGGAACGTTGTACAAACTAGTAAATAAATGAAATGTAATTACTTATTATTAAACAAATAATACTCATAAAAAGATATTCAAGGGAATTAAATAAAACCTTTACATAAACATACTTTAAAAAGAAAAGGTACCTACTTAGCTAGTATACAGCATTGGCAATTCAAGAAATAAAACTCAAATTTAGAGAAAAAGAAAAAGTGCTGGATTGGGATTAGGATTTTTGTAGCGTCAACAAATAACCATTAAGCTTACGCTTAAAGGTGAACTTGCTAGGCGCTCCTTGGATGGGTGGGGGGAGATCATTCCAGCACTTGGACGCCGCGAACCTGAAACTACCCCGAAATGCCGCGGTTCGGTGAAACGGCACGATTGCCCTACATTTATACCGGCGCACACTACTCGTAAAATGGACCTTTTTAAAGAGGTACGACGGAATCTCATGCTGCACCACACCGAACATAAGGGTCGCCAGGTGCATGCGCCTCCGCGCAGACATGTTCAGCAGGTTAGCGGCGTTCAAATACGGAGTGATATGGGAGCGGGGAGGGACTCTAAAACAAAAACGAGCACATGCGTTTTGAACTCGTTGTATCAGCCTCTTGGATCGACCAAGTATGCAACCACCATAAACGACATCGCAATAGTTTAACCTTGATAGTACAAGTGATTCGCACAGGTGGACACGCAGATCAACACTGCTCTGCTTTGATAAGCAGAGGAAATTCAACCAAATCATAACTTTATACTTACCAAAATATATGTAGTACCTAGCTATAAAAACACACATCAATTTGAATAATAATAATAAGGTATGGGTTGAGCTTAGAGAGAGTGCATAAGACACTTTTTATCTTGGAATATTTCACTTTTAACCGACTTAAAAACAGGAGGAGGTTCTCAACTCGTCGGATTTTTAAAGTATGTTTCTCAACATGCTCGGAAATATGAACATTTTTGGTCTAGTTTGGAGTCAGAAAACATCAATTTAATGACAGGCCGCTATCAAACAAAAAAAAAAATTGGTCTTCATACCATCGCCCACACTGTTAACTGTCCAACGGAAGACCTTATGCCTTTCGTAATAAGGTTCACCGATGTACAATTAAGAGTGTTGCTGTTTGTACTAATTACGTATTCAATTTTAAAAACGTGTTTTTTTTTTTCACGCTTTAGTTGAGAAAAGCACTGTCTGTCACGGCAGTAAGGACAACAATTAAGTATATATCGATGGAAGAAACGTTAAAAGAATTTTGCGTGGCAAAATATACATCACAATAAAACAATATCTACTTAACTTTACTGCTGTCAAGTATTTAGCAATCCAAGAACAGTTAAACTACATTACGGCAAACAACAGGTGGTCTTATCGCCAGCAAGCGATCTTCTCAAGATCCGATAAGTCTATTCATAAACGATAATATCAGTACTCGGGTACGGAGTGCTAAAGCGTTGCCAACCCTGAGGACTTAGATGAAATGCTAGCCTAATCATTGGTTTTCTTCCTCCCACACCGGAACACATGAAATGAAAATAATTTATTTGCTAGAAGACAGTATTATTTAGTTGACAGTATGTGATCATTCCAATGCGTTCAGCATGCATGTACACGTGCAAACATGATTACAAAAATTGAATTTAAATAACAATGAATAATAACAGATTAAAATTAAGCAACTAACTTTTCAATACAATGGATTCTTACAACTTAATATTCCATCACCAAATTACAATACTTATTTCATAAATCCCATATTTCAACATTCACATTGTTCATTATGATAGATAAAGTCACGAACACTGAAGAGACACTTTTCCAAACGCCATTTTGTCAATTTAACCAAGAGAGTGGTTGCCGGGTTAGAATAGTGCCACTCCATGTCTTCCCGTGGATGTCGTAAAAGGTGACAAAGGGAATATGGGCTTGTAGTACTGTTAGGCGAAGGGCTTGCAACCTGTCACTAATACACTATAAACTTCTTGGCCTGATTGTGCAAAATGTGGTTACAGAATTATAAACAAGTCTTTTTAGAGTTATTGGTATTTCTGTAGCTGTGCCTACCCCACTCTGGGAATCACGGCGTGATGATATGGATGTATGTATGTTTTAAAAATGTTACCCGTTAACCGCGTTAGGTCCTCTGGCAGGCTGTTGTCTAATGTGATACAGCAACACTCTTAACTGTACATTGGTGGACCTTATTACAAGAGGCATAACGTCTACTGATGGACAGTTAGTTAACAGTGTGGGCGATGGTAGATGGCAGGGAGGCGTATACAATTGAGGCACACAAAACAATGCGAATGCTATTAAGCGGTAGGTAAAGGACAGAAGGTTCGCTGACAGACAGACGGACGGGCGAACAGAAGGACGAACAGCGGAGGTACAGTAATAGGGGCCCGTTAGCACCCTTGGGGTACGGAACTTTTAAATTTAAAGGGCGCGCGTTACGAAGCAGACATTACTTTGAAATATATACAGTATTTTTGCAACATTTCCTGCACCAATGTTTCATTTTTATATTAAGATGATTATAACAATACGAATCAAATGACTATAAATGTTGACGACGTGGTTCTTCTTCCGTTTTTTTTCGCAATGTACTTGACAATAACTAGATATAATTAAAAGATGCAATCGTGATCGCAGAGGTCGTTAGATTAAGTAAGTTTCAAGTTAGTAAACTAAGATTATTCGTTTAATATTCGTCTTAGTACAAACTCATCGGTAACCTTAATCACTTAAAAATTCATTGTGTTATCTGCCATATGACACGATTCCGGTAGAAAAAACTAGAATCATGTTTCTTTAATTCGTCATTATAACATGCCTGTAGAATTAGTCATTTCTTTAAAGTGCTTAATAAAAGGTTATTCTCCGCTGATTCCTAATGAGTCAATCATCTATTAGGTTTGGTCAGATTAAATTTGAAAAATTTAGAAAAACATGTTAAAAATTAATTTATTAACTAAAAAAAATGCAAGATGTGGTTACAGAATTATCAACAACTCTTTTTGTAGTTGTTCGTATTTCTGTAGCTCTGCCTACCCCACTCTGGGAATGAAGGCGTGATAGTGTGTATGTGTATGTGTGAGTAATATATATACCTACACAAAACAACAGAGAACTTAAACTATGAACTACACACCTACATATGTACATACATACATAAAATCACGCCTAGTTCCCAGAGCGGTAGCCTGACTGAGACCACTTCTTTCCACCTGCTATGATCCTGACAAATCTCTTTCACGTCTTCCACATTTATACATCGTGTTATGCATGCGCGTCGTTTTCAGGTACTTAAGATTCGGCCCTTTTCCAGTAAGTATTTATCCGATTTGATTAAAAATACGCCTAGGGCTGCCTCTTGCGAATCTTCCACTCACTTTCGCCCTGTATATCTCTAAACAACACAAAAACTACCTAGGTTTACTACCAACTAGCTCCTTGCTCGGGTCTCTATCGTTTGACCTAACTATATGCAATAATTTCACTTGCCCGAACTTCTTATGACATAACTTTATATGCCATAACATTAATTTGTCATAAAAGCATTTTTGCTTGAAACCGTGAACTATTCAGAATTGTAATAAAACAAACCGCACCTAACCTATTGGGCTCTATTCGATGGCGTGTAAAAATTACCTGTAAGGATTACGAATTTAGAAAAATGCCTTTATGGCAAATTAAATTATGGTATGTGATACCTATTAGGGAAAATGAATGTTATAGTCAGTGACCATTATGGCAAATGAAATTAGTGCAAATGAAATTATGAAAAATGAAGGAATACCCACTTGCCCAACTAGTCTTTACCCATATTGAAATAATCTTGTTAAGATTATGATATAGAGGCCAAGACCTCGCTGTCAAATCTTCTTTAATAACCACCATACTATAAGCAGCGAGTTTTTGTAAGAGGGACTTTGAATCTACCAGCAAGTAAATAAAATCCAATTTCATTTGCTCTGAAATGCCATCATTTTTGAAACAAAGTATAATCAACTTTATAAGCATTAAAATATAGTTTAAACTTAATGCGCTCTTTATTATGCCCTTTATTACGCTCTTTATGATAAATCAGTCCGACTAATATATAATAATTCTAATATTAGGACATTTAACAAAATGTCCAGTACTATGAAATATCATAACATTATTTTGATATTATATTATGAAATATATCGTGACACAGTACATTGCTAAATATTGAATAATGTAGAAATAGTTTTGACGACACGTTGGCCTAGTTGGGAGTGACCCTGCTTCCGAAGCCGGCGGTCCCGGGTTCAAATCCCGGTAAGGGCAGATATTTGTGTGATGAGCACGAGTATTTGTTCCTGAGTCTTGGATGTTTTCTATGTATTTAAGTATTTATTTCTCTATCTAAGTATGTTTATCGTTGTCTAGTACCCATAGTACAAGCCTAGAGCTTAGTTTGGGGCTAAGTCAATTTGTGTGAGATTGTCCTGTGACATTTATTTATTTATTTTATTTTTTCCGTGTGGTTGCCGGCTTAGAATAGTGCCACTCCGTGTCTTCCCGAGGAAATAAGGGCTTGTAGTACTGTTAGGCGATGGGCTTGCAACCTGTCACTAATACACTGGGAAACATCTTGGCCTGATTGTGCGAAATGTGGTTACAGAACTATCAAGAAGTATTTTTAGAGTTGTTGGTATTTCTGTTGCTCTGCCTACTCCACTTTGGGAATAAAGGCGTGATGTAAGTATGTATGTATTTTATTTTTACCTCATACTGTTTGATGTGTGTATTTAAAAAAACCAGAAACTTAAGTTCGCACACAATTCTTGTCCTGGTTTACCTTTTAAAGTAAGTACTCGTGTACTCGTAAATAGGATCTTAATAAAATCTACCCACTGCCATATCCGATTACGCACTTACTGCGTAAGTAAATTGACAGCTGTAATAAAATTTGTGTTATAATACTTGTTATGCAATACTTTCACATTGACGGGTTGTTTGTTCAATTATTTTGTCCCTTGAATTGCAATCGTGTAAAAGTTTTGGAATGATTAAAGTGAGATATGTAAGATGTAAGAAATCTTGACTTTCGAGGGCGGGATAGGCTGTTAATGTAGCATCAATTGTAGAGGCCTTGTAACACACCGTGAAAAAACATTGTTCACTGAATTTGGAACATATAACAGGGTGTTCCAAAAATCGACGCCAAGCCGGAGATAGGTGATAGGGCAGCTCATAAGCTATCGATTTAACACCCCCATGTATGTTCAGCGATTTTTCGTACTTTCGGAGATATTGATCATTTTAATCGGAATTGTTGTAATTTTTCCTTAAGTTCATGTATTGTTTCAATATATTTTCAGTGGATTCTTACATCGATAGAATCATTATGAACGTAGGATGTTTTAAATGACAATTATTTTTTATGACAACTTTTTGTGTTTTTTTTATGTTAATGAGAAGGCACACGAGCACTCAGGCCACCTGATGGTAAGTGGATCTGAGACCCATAGTAATTTGAATTCTCAAGACTATAATCCTTCGACCTCAAATGCGTTGCCAACCGTGAGGACTAAGATGGAATGCCTCTAGACTCAAGTGTGTGTGTGTGTCCCCCACAGCCAAAACTACAAGTACTAAAAGTCAGAAAAAAAAACCGAAATGAAAGATCATATAACGAATTTTAAAGGAAAACTATCACGACTAAGTAGACATCATTGGTTCTTGAGATACAGGTGATTACAGTACTAAACTCATCCTCGTTATACCTACTAAAATCATGTAAGATGGCACCTAATGACTTTAAATAGACATTTTGTTATAACTTGTTGCTTTTTATGTTTGTAGTACTTAACGGCTTTGGGCCCTACCCTGAGCATGGTCCGACATGCTCTTGCCCAGTTTTTTATTCATCTACTTAATTAATCTTGATTGACTTATAACTTGCAGCGAGACACGGAAGTATGTGAAGGGGTTAAAATTTCAATAACTTTCACTTTCGATCCGAAATCGAGAAGTGGCGTAACCGATACCCCTCGACGAAACCTTGTGAATGTCACCGACAAGTCCGATAAAAAGTTATTTAAAAAGTATTTGATTGATGGGTATATCACATTTTTAAACTTGAATGCCCTATAAAAGTGACTGCTAAAAGAGATGTTGATATACTTGACATAAATTAAATTAAATAAAGCTAATAATATACTCACAAAGTACAGTCAAACTCAACTAAGAGCCGACTTTTCAAAGCCCAAAATATAATAAAATAAATAAATAATAAAACTCACTCGCTTTTGCCTGCGACTCCGTCCGCGTAGTCGTTTATCGCTGCTCCGACGGAAACGCTACAATTTCCCGATACCCGGGACTCAAACTATCTCCATTCTGAATTTCATCTAAATCGGTGCAGACCCACTTTCGCATTTATAATATTACTGTGGATTAGTATGGACGTGGATAATATGGATTATTGTCTGTCTGGAACTTGGCAGGATTCAGCAGTTCATGACACGACCTCAGTCACGTGAAAGGGCATTTGTAAGTAAAGCAAGTTAAAAAAATATTATTATTATTGTGAGCTCAGAATGTCCCACTGCTGGGCAAAGGCTTCTCTCCCCCTCTTCCACTTTACCCGATCTTGACCGGTTTCCCTCCATTTCTTATCCCATGATCCCAAATCATCACTCCATTCCTGGGGCGGCCACGATTTCCCTAAGCATTTTCCAAACAAAAATATGCATAACAATTATTCTTCACATATGCTTTTATATGTAGACGATGTATAAACACGAAATTATGTCTTCAAGTGATATCTTCCAGTTACCAGTCCACAGACCAGGGGGGGGTCAAGTCAACATGCATAACGCTAAGTCAGCGATTTTAGAAAATCGACAACCGAGGATTCACAGAAGCTGATGAGGGATCGTGTCGCCGCATATGTCAACGCCATACATTTTGTGTCGATAGAAAACAGAAACGTTTACAGAGTTTGCATCTTAGCTACGCCTACAGTTGTCAATGTTGTAATAGATCACTAATTTCTAGAATCTTCCTAAAACAACAACCATGGTTAAATTCTAATCAGTAAGTATGTTATATTAGCACATTCCTAAATAAGGGACGGTTATTTAACTAACGATAAAAACGTTAACGCGATCCCTCGAGTCCCGGCGGCAAGATAACGCGGTTAATACCTCTCTTCCTCCCGTTACGAGAGTCAAAGACCTCCCTCACGGCCCGCGGCCCTGGGGTATTCTTTAATGCAATAAAGAGTTCGTTGACGATGGTTGACGAGAATGACGAGCTCTACAGAGTACCAACTAAACTTGAACCGTAGAATAGCATGAAATACGGTAAGTAATGAAATACGGAGTTCGGAAGTCAATAAAGAACTGTTATATTTTCGCTATGTCTGTCTAACCTTCGCGACTGTACGTCCGTCCGTCCGTGGCCTAGCGCACTAGTACTAGAAAGCTGTAATTTGGTATGAATACTAGCTTTGTATTAGTCACGCCAACGAAGTGGTACAATAAAATGTAAAAAAATATATATTTTTATTGTACTCGTACCTCCCCTACACGTAACATGGGGATGTATTTTTTATTTCTGGTTTACCCCATAGTGTGAAGTGTCGTTGGATAGGTCTTTCAAAAATATTGTGGGTTTGTAAAAACAATTTTTCGATCAAGGGATCCGTTTAGGAAATATTAAGCTTTAAAGCGCTAGTTTTTGTTAGAGTCAAGTATCGTCCCCCCCGCCTACAGCCAAAACTAAAAATATTAAACATCTGAAAAACTTAAATGAAAGCGCATATAACAAAAACATTAATTACGTTAGATTAGGTAAGACGTTTAAGACACCCTGAAAACATTATGGTTTCAGCAGAAAATAGAGCTCGATGAAAATGAAATTCGATGAAATTATACATTTGATGAAAGGTGTTTCGATGAAACGATAGACAACCACACCACAGACTTGCATTTAAAAAAAACTGATAGGCCGTTATGTAATATAATTACAGTACTAGATTATCACATGACATAGGTTTTTTTTTGGACAAGTTTGGATTCATCTGGCTTTCTTAATTAGCTCATCAATAGCTCCTGAAGGCGACTGAGAAGAAGTGGGGCAAGATATAAGTGGGTCAAGATTTAGGTTACCGTCTTTCCTGTGGACACACCGAAAGTTAATGTTTTTAAGGCATAATTTTCTGGCTACGCCCATTCCCGCAAAAACACCTTCAGGACTGCTTTTGACCTATCATATAAAAACATAACTTATATGCACACAAGCTCTTAACTATTGACCACAGGAGAACCAACTTTTGTTTTTAAGAGTGTGTATGACCCAAGTACTTTTCTGCCCAAATACCGTCGTGTTCACGTCGTGTCTATTGACTACATCTGTAACTGATAGGCCAATGTCCATCGACGAGCTGTTAGTCATGGCTCTGTAAGAGAATAACACCGAGGTGACAGACACAGCTACGATCCACAATTATGATGTACGAGTATCATTAGAAGAATTACAGATGGGACTGCCGGGGAAATACGGTAATTAGATTGCTAAGAACAAGTAGTCGGGAATTAGGTAAATTGTTGCATTTGTAATACAGGCCAGGGTCTATTCTAGTTGGTAAAACCATATTGCTTTTGAAATGTTATCGTCAGCGTTACGATAGCTCTTATTTTCTTGACAATAATGGCCGCTGAGTTAAAAAAAAATACAGACATGTAACATGTGTAAAAGGGGTGTCTATAAATTCATCGAACCACGTTTCATCGAATGTAGCATTTCATCAAATTTCATTTCATCGAACGCTATTTTCTGCTGAAACCATAATGATTCCATCTTAAACTTCTAACCTAATTAACCTACGTAATTTATGTTTAAGATACCCTGAAAACATTATGTTTTCAGTAGAAAATAGCGTTCTATGTAATGAAATTCGATGAAATGATACATTCGATGAAATGAGACATTCGATGAAGTGGTGAGTTACCGTGTAAAAGCAATATGTTGTCTGTGTGTAATTTGTACACGGTTTTGAATTTGATTTATTTACTAGTTTCATAATGATTCGAACATTTTGGGGATATCTTGTTATCGGATGCAACTTCAGTCGAATAATTGTTTGTATTTAACGTTATCGTCTTTATCGCTTTTATCGCTTAATTTTGTGTCTATTTTTTTGTTTTATTTTAGTATATATTGTAAAAATAGTTCAGGTTAAGTTGGGTTAGGTAAAAAAAAATTGTAGATCAAATCAAATTATGCGTCAGTCAAGATCGAAAAGATACAAAATTACTCTAATTACTCTATTACTTATGCACAATACAAAACTATACAAATGACTTTATTTTGCACCATATAAAAGCATTACAGAGAAACAGCACATCCTCATATTTTTTCTTACTCTCTCTGGAAAGTGCTATGAAAGAGAGGAATAACCTGTATACGCGAAATAGTTGTCGTGTAATTTTTTCATGAGATATGAAACGTTAAAAAGCTATAGTTCAGACCCCCTGCAAAAACACTATACAAAATCGACGACAGGAATTACCTCACAGCTGTTGTTCCAAAGGAATTTACATTTATTTCGTAAATTACTATGTTTAAGCCAATGTTGTTGCATTAGAATATTACGTAAAAAAAATGAGGATGAATACTAAACATTAAAAGAAGTTTAAAACTTTCAACAAGTTTTGATTCTATAAAAAATCTTTATAAACGGGTCAAAACTTAGCGTATTGCGTTTTATATGTGTCTTTTTACATTTTATGTTTTTTTTTTATCACATTAAAAATACTCGTCATGTTGGCAATCGCTTCCAGTCCAGGGCCTCTATTCAGGTGCGTTAAAACGATATCGTGTTTGACACGTTTAAGTATCGTTTATGTCACAGTCGCCATTATTGTAAATGACATAAGAGTTATCAAAACGTTGACAATACGGAAACAGGTCAAAAACGATATCGTTATAACGCAGTTGAATAGAGGCCCTGATAACCTTCTTATATTTACATATGTCTACAAATAGTCTTTTTGATTCCTATTTCATTAAAGGCCAGCACTCTATGGTAATTAGTAGAATAAAACTGCAACATTATCAAGCAATCGTATTGTAATTACAGCGCGTGCGCAAAAACTGGCGATCGACGCAATTACCTGCGCCCGCGGCGGCGCTTCCACGCAGGAACAGGAAATAAAGGGGATACCGATATTGAAATCTGTAGTATTTAAATTTTGTTTTAAGAGGCCGTATACGAAATTTTGGCGATTTCACTGATTAAAATACTTTGCTTTAACAAATTTTAACGCAACACGAAAGATTTTCAACGAATGTACGAGCTACTTTTTTGTTTTTATTACTTATTTTATTTTCATTAATCGACCTGAAACCGGCAACTGTTTTGTGAATTTTGCTGTAAGAGGTTTAGAGTTTATTAACAGTTATTTTTAGAGCTGTTGATATTTCTATAGCTCTGCCTACCCCACTCTGGGAATGAAGGCGTGATGTTATGTATGTATGTATGCAAGTAGGTATCTTATATAATCCAAAAACTTCCATCTCTGCTGAACAGAATGATGCAGAAAATTCGAGCGATAAATTTTCTTGATAGAAAATTTTAAAAGTATTTTCATAAGACTGTGGTATAAATAATTTTTCGGGATCGGGTAGCTGAAGGCGAAACTTGTAGATAATCTATTCCTTCGTTTTAGTACGAAAAAAAAGCTTTTACAGTACAGTACAAATACCAGTAAAAACTAAAGAAATCGAGACTCAGAATAATATTTACTAATAAATTATGAAAATCATTAAACCATTTAAGTTTTACATTTTATACCTATTGAGAGTAATGAGACAGGTAACTCAAAGAGTACAGTGTTAAAAACGGGTATATTAAATAAAATAACACACAGACATACAAAACATCACGCCCTCATTCCCAGAGTGGGGTAGACAGAACTACAGAATTACAAACAACTCAAAAAAGACTTCTTGATAATTCTGTAACCACATGTTTACCAGTGTATAAGTGAAAGGTTGCAAGCCTATCGCCTAACAGTACCTACTACAAGCCTTTACTCCCTGAATAAAATAAATAAATTAAAATTAGTTTATTTGCCATAAAGTAAATGTAAGTACAGGTTACCCGTGACCACCACACTAGGCAAAGCCTGTCTCGTGGGGTCAGTTTGTCATATTTTAATTTATTATACATGCCGTCACCGGATGTTCATCATTTCATCGAAACGCCATTCATCCAATGTATCATTTCATCGAATTTCATTTCATCGAACGCTGTTTTCCGCTGAAACCATAATGTTTTCAGGGTATCTTAAACATTTAACCTAACCTAGCATACATAATTATTGTTTAAGATACCCTGAAAATATTATGGTTTTAGCAAAAAACCCGTTCGTTGAAATGATACATTCGATGAAGTGAAGAGTTACCGCCGGCACCATATTCATTCCAGCCCAAAGACGTCTACTACTGAAATAGGCTTCCGTTCTTTACTACAAGAACCACATACACATGCATTTACTCACTGAAAAATATACCTTAAGCGATTATAATGATCACGTGCTTATGCACCTTGGCGTATTAATTCCAGTTACCATATAACTTTTATATAACTATTAGAACATATCAGTATTCCCTGTTTTATTAAGAATTCTCCCATAGATTACTAATCGATTCTGTATATTTTAAGGCGCCAAAGTGGTTCTATAAACGTTTCCTCCACCGTCGGCGTCGCCAACCTTGCTCCACTGCCCCCGAGCACTAGCATGGCGCGTAGAATGACGTTACATACATAACATCACGCCTTCATTCCCAGAGTGGTGTCGGCAGAGCTACAGAAATACCAACAACTCTAAAAAGACTTGTTGATAATTCTGTAACCACATTTTGCACAATCAGGCTAAGATTTTTACCAGTGTAAGTGACAGATTGCAAGCCCATAGGCTCATATTACTTCAAGCCCTTATTCCCTTAGTCGCCTCTTACGACATCCACGAGAAGACATGATGCACTATTCTAAGCCGGCAACCATACGGGGCTAGAATAACGTTAACATTCTTAATATACGAGTAAGTAGTAATTAATTTTTATTGCATACTCCTCCAGCGGTTTCGCCCCGCTGCAAATTTCTGACTTTTACGGTGGATTTTTCAGTTTACTTTCATAAAAATCTGCTCCTGGCAGTAACAAACACAATTAAAAAATTATTAGCGAAATCGGTTCAACTGCTCTCGAGATTTGCGCGTAGCAACACATTCAGCGATTTAATTTTATTATTTACTAGCGGCCCGCCAGCGGCTTCGCCCCGCTGTAAATTTCTGACTTTCCCGGAAATTATTCGAATTTTTCTCGCCGTAAAAACCATCCTTGGCCTTCAACGAACATTTAAAAAAAAGAATTGTTAAAATAGGTCCAGGCGTTGTTGAGTTATGCGCTTACCAACACATTTTGCGATTCATTTTTATATTATAGATAATAATATTGCAAAGAAGAATAAATAAAGAAGTAAACTCTGTACACAAAAGCAATAGAAATTTTAGGTGGGTTAGGACCAAAAAGTTGGACCATAGTTAAGGGTGAATCTTGAGAGTACGAATTTTCACTGTCCGGAGGATAAAAGTACCTGTGGTATTGAAATTAGAACTAAAACTATTTTTTTTACGTTTCTTTAGCGCATAATCTAACTAGAACTCGCTAGATAATGTGAATAACTAAAATCTTAATAGCCTAAAAAAAAAAACAGCAGCTAAAAATTGATAACCGTGGCGCGTCCGCGCCTCGTTTTATGAACAAACAACCGCCAAAATACCAACTTCTAAATTGATATTTAATAATTAATATTATCTAATCGTTAGAAGATTAATTATAGTTTGAGTAATAAATAAACTATTAAGTGTGATTCTCGTAGTTTTCTTAACAATAAACAAAAAAGGTTTGTCCGGAGCTAAACATTGATCCCCTTGGCGCAGCACTAACCAACGCGTACATCCCTTGTGGAACGTTATAAAACACGTTGCGCCCGCGTCGCGATTTGAGTCTCAGTAGCGCTTTCGACATCGTGCGGGAAGGACAAGCCTCGTTGTTCCAGATCCGAATTACGAAGGTAAGTATTTGATTCCCTTGGCTTTGGTTTACTACATCGTTGACTCCCCTGGCCGCGTTTATTAATCTTATATTGATCTTTTGGTGTATGGTGTTTAGTGTTAACGAAATCGCGTGAAAGACAACATTTGGTGGTATAAGTGTTATTATTATAAATTTAACATCTTCATCACAATCGACAAAAAACATACTTTTATTGATTCCATAGGGGTTGATCCCCTTGGTATTTGAGACAGAGTAATCAACGTTTTCCTAATTTTCTCTGGAAAGAAAAGACTTTTTCTTTCGATTTCTATAATATTTCCCCACATAATTATTTGTTAATCCATTCCATCGCCAAAAGTGTCAAAAAGTATTAAAAATCGAGTTCAGTTGGTACATGATTCTATCCCATAGTCAGCTAAGCCGTTACTTTATACAAATTAACGACTTATCAAGCTATCTCAATCACTGCAATTAATTAATACATAATTTTCAGACTTAACAATGGCGCCTAAGCAGACGAATGAAGAGAGGCTGGAGAAAAAAAGACAAGCAGAGCGCAGAAGATTACAAAAAATTAAAGGTGATCCAGAACTTCACGCTAAACTGAAGGAAAAAGAAAGACAAAAATATTTAAAAAAAAGAGACTGGGTAAAATTAAGCCAATAGGTGAAATGAGTCCGCGGCAGCAAAAAATAATGCGAAAAAAAAGTAGAGAAAGTTCAAATCGGCACAACCAAAAAAAGAAATTGAAACGTCTCGAAGAGTTTGAAAGGCAAGAGATTTTTGAAGACAAAGACTATTCAGATATAAACGATGATAATAACGAAGATGCTCTACGGGCTTCTACACCACATTCTACGGAGTCTTTACCTATTGAATTACTTCCTCCGCCAAGTCCCAAAAGTGATGTATCATCAATATCAAGTCGGATTACAAGATCTGTGCGAAGAAATATACTTAACGTGACTCCCATACAGCAATTTGGTTCGAAACCAGACCTAACTTCATTTAAAGATTGCGAAACACCTTCACCTCGAAGTCCACTAAGTGAAATAAATTCCGATGCAACTCCACATGAAATGCAACCTGTCACAGTTACACAAAAGGCAATTCGTCAGACGTCGATAAAGAAAAAGTCTCCTTGGAAATACCTTTTGAGAAAAATGAAATATAGGACACATAAAGAATTGCAAATAAAAGAAAACAAAATTCAAGAATTAAAACGATTAAACGAAAAATTTAGAAAACAGTTACACAGATTGAAGAACGGTAAAAAAGAAATAAAAAGAATTGAAAGATACAAAATACAAAACAGTCAAAAGAAAGAAAATATAAATAAGACGCAGAAGCTACTTATTAATATGTCAAAAGCCAAAATGAAGACAGACATTGAAATTTTTTTTGAAGAAGACGAAAATAGCAGACTTTGTCCAGGAAAGAAAGAATATATTACAAGAAACAAAACAAGAAAACAAAAGCGATATCTTAACTACAACTTGCATCAGTTACGTCAAAAGTTTCTCCAGCAACATCCCGAATACAAGATAAGCTATAGCTTTTTTTGCACGGCTCGCCCATTTTGGACAGTAATTCCGAACGTCAATACCCGTGATACGTGCCTGTGCACTATTCACGAAAATATGGATCTTGCAGTTATGGCTCTCAAAAGGAACGGAATTATACAAGAAAAAACAACCTATGAGGTAATCAAATCTCTATGCTGTGATCCTAGGAATGTAAAATGTTTAAGCAGAAACTGTAATAGTTGCCAAAACAGACACTTAAACTACCAGGAATTTGATAACTCTAAAGAAACTCACTACTGGATCTGGACAAAAACAAAAAAGAACTATATAAAAAATGGACAAGAAAAAGTAACGGTGCAATCGTTAAAGCAAAAAGTAATGTCATATCCTATAAATATCATAGCGCATTTTGAGGAGCTATTAAAACCATATATATGCCACTGCGCAAATATTGTCAACCAAAATAATTACATCAAAAAGTTGAAATTGAATTTAAAACCAGGAGAAGCCATAGTGCATTGTGACTTTAGTGAAAATTACAACACTAAATATGCGGCCGAAATACAATCATTTCACTTTGGGAGCTCGAGACAGCAAGTGACACTACATACCGCTGTAATTTATTATGTAAATAATGGAAAGTCTTGTACTAGGTCATTTTGCTCTCTGAGTGAGTGTTTGCGACATGATGCTGTGGCAATTTGGGAGCACTTAATGCCTATCCTAAAGTTTATTGAAAATGAGGCTCCTGAAGTGAAAGCTTTATATTTTATATCGGATTCCCCATCTTCCCAATATAGGAATAGAAAAATGTTCTATATCATGGCCAAGCTCCACTGGAACTACCCTAACTTGCGTCGCGTCGTTTGGAACTTTACTGAAAAAGGTCGTGGAAAAGGAGCTCCAGATGGCGTGGGAGGATTACTAAAAAGAACAGCCGATCAGGTTGTTGCTCAAGGAAATGATATCCCAAACATTGAAGCCCTTATCAGCCACCTTAAAGTTAGATGCACAGGAGTTACGATAGAGGAAATTGGTGAATCTGGCATTTTGGAAAAGGAACTATTAATTCCTTCAGATCTTAAGGAATTTCATGGTACAATGCGAATTCACCAAGTGATATGGACCTGTAATAATACCGAAACTCTAGCCATGAGGTCTCTCAGTTGTAATTTGGGAGAATGCTCTGAAGAATCGATACAATGTCCACATGGACAACATATTGGCTTTTATAATATAGATAATAAAGCCTCGAGTAACACAGGTAGATTGATAAATAAGAATACTTTTGCGGTAAGGATGAGAGGCAAAACAGCTCGGAAAAATAACGTCAATAATAGTGCCCTTCATAAAAGCAGTGGCAAGGCTCACGGGTCTTTAACTCCTAACCTTCCCATTACCCATGTGCTTGGTGAAACTTCAGCCCAAAACAACCAGGAAATGTGTGTACTGTCTGATGACAGCTTCTGGACTGATGTTCCCTCAATAGATAAAAATATGATGTCAGATTCCGTGACTAACGTCGTATTTTCAGCGTTGCATGGTGATAATAATTCAGAGTTGGTTTTTAAAGCCTCGAGCATTACTGATCGGTCAAAAAATAACAAAAGTTACGGGAATAGGGTGAAATGCAAAACGTATCAGAAAATTAAAGCCAAAAATAGTGCCCTTAACAAAACCAGTAATGTGTCTTACGTGCCTTTCACTTCTAACCTTCCCATTACCAATGAGTTTGGTGAATCTTCTGTCCAAAACAATTTACCGTCTGTTGACAGGTTCTGGACTGAAGTCCCCTCGGAAGATGAAAATTTGGTAGTAGCTTCCACGTCCAAAGTCGTATTGTCAGCACTACTAAGCAATGATGATTCAGATTCAGAAGATTATAATATTTTTTAAGTTCCTATATTTTGATTGTTTACTCTTTTTTGTAATATTTAATTATTATTGATCTCAGACTTATTTTTAATATTTGAAATAGTCAAAGAGCATGTTATGTTAAATTATGAAAAGGAAAAGTTTATGTTTCTAGTTTTAAGTGGACACATTTTTACGCATTGTTTTCAAAATATGTATCTATAATTATTTAATAATGATCTCAAATTATATGTGAATAATGAAAGATAATGTTAACTCAAAGATTTGTAATAATATTTTAAGACTGGAATATTTTGCATGTTGATTTTATTTTATAATGTTTGACTAATTGTAAGATCGATCTCAGATTTTTTATTAATATTTCTATAATGAAGGAGCTTGTTATGTTGAAATTTAAAAATATGGTTTGTCGTTTGTAAGTGGACAAAATGTTGCACATGTTTTATAAATATGTACCTATAAATAATATTGATGATAAAACTTTTAAATAAAACTTTGATTGATAAAAATACGAATATTTTTATTTTTATTTTGATTCCCTTGTCACTTTTTTGATTCCCTTGCCATGTTTTTGATTCACCTGCATTGAATTTTGATTCCCCTGTGTGCCAAAAATATAAATAGGTATATTTCTGTAACGGCTTGGACGATAGTGATGCCTATTCGATAAATGGGTATATACTTGAATAACAAACCATGTTTCATAATTATTTGTAAGAAATTTGTTAAAATAAAATTCACCAAGGGAATCAACCAAATACGCCCATTCTCAAGATTCACCCTTAAGCGTAGTTAACCGTACAAACAACGAAGGCGAAAAAAAGTTCCCTATGCGACGAAAAGGTATCCTTACAATATTATGGAAAATTTTCGTCGTTTTTGGTGATCTACATAAACATAACTACGCATAGCTGTTTTATTCTTAAAAAATAAGTACTAAAGCTATTTAAGTTATTAATTCATTCTGGGTATCATTTTAAATTATACCGGGTGTTGCCTGTAATAGGAGCAATAAATTGAGGGATCGTTTCTACTCTTTAAACGTAGCAACATTTGTTCTACAACATTTAAAAAACATTTATTTTATTATTTGGGATTCTTTCAAACAAACTAAATACCTAGCATTTTCAATGTACTCCATCCAATAGTCTAGTTGACATCTACTGTCAGCCCACTAACTTCGTAGTTTTCGCAATACATTGCTTGCTTGGAAAATCTAAATTCATTCATATTTAGTTAACAATAAGTTATTTTCAAAAGTTGTAGAATAAATGTTGCTACATTTGTGGTGTGGAAACGATCCCCAAATTTATTGCTCCTATTACAGGCAACACCCGGTATATTTATTTAATAACTCAAAAAGACAAATTACATTAGAACACAGGTTCCGTTAGTACTACATAAACTTTGTCAATCGACACTTTGACGCATACAAATTGTCTTACAAGTAAGTGCGTAAAATATCTACCTTTACCTACAAATGAGCATTTCTCGATTTTTTGCCACTTTGAGTGACATCTCCAGATTTAAAAAAATGGGAGGTAGGGACGGAACATCAAACTATGCAATAATTTAATAATATTCTAATGTGTCCCAAAATATTTGTATGGAAAGTTCCTTTTGTGTTACCAATATTCATACGTTTTTGGTAACGCAAAAGGAACTTTTCAAGCAAATGTTTTGGGACACATTAGAATATTATTTAATTATTGCATAGTATGATCTGTAGATGTTACTAAATGTGGCAAAAAAATGAGAAATGCTCAAATGGGTATTAAATGGGTAAACTTTTACATGTGACTAACGAAAATTAGTTATACAATCATATGGTCAATTTTCGTTTCTGACATGACTGTAAAAGTTACCGTTTCTTAATTTAACTCCTAATAATTAGTTACAATTAATTGGAAAAAACCCATATAAGTATGCAGTAGTTGTCGATAAGGTGCGTTATGCTAGCCACACAAGCCGGGGCCGGCTGCATATTTGATGATTTGATGACACACATCTTCGCAAAACGACACGCAAATGGACTTTTATACGACGATATACCCTCGTTAGACTTCCATGGGTTCCGTGCATATTACAACTTAAGTTCCAAATTCTACTTTGTAAAAGAATATTGCTTTTTAGGGTTCCGTAGTCAAACTAGGAACCCTTTTAGTTTCGTCATGTCCGTCCGTCCGTCCGCAGCCTAGCGCAGAGACTCTTTAGTACTAGAAAGCTGTAATTTGGCATGAATATACAAATTAGTTACGCCAACAAAGAGGTCAATAAATAAAAACTTTTTTCTTGTGTAGGTACCTCTTGTACACGTGAGGTGGGGATGTATATTTTTTTCTCTTTGTTGGATAGGTACGGCCAAAACTACAAAGACTATAAATTAAAAAATAAATAAATGAAAGCACATAATTATAACGAATTTAAAAGGAAAACTGTCACGAATAAATAGACATCATTGGTTCTTGAGATACAGGCGATTAAAGTGTTTATACCTACTAAAATCATCTAAGACGGCACCAAATGAGTTTAAATAGAAAATTAGTTATTACTTGTCCTGTAAGTTATTGTCTATAAAGCTACCGGTCACTTTCTTCATATTGTATTTATTCCATTTGAAATATATTAAGGAGAATGTCAGGAAATCGCGCGTCAAGGCCATTGGCCCGTGGTAGCACCTTAAGCTATCCCTTTTCATTATTGTGTAGGCGTGGCAGCATTTTTAAACTTTCATAAACTAATTCACGTAACGTACACAAGTAAGTAAATAAACACAATATACATACACTTAACTCTTTCTGAATTATTTATCTCCAAAATAAAAAACACCGTGTAGTTACCGGGTTAGAATAGTGCCACTCCATGTCTTCCCGTGTATGTCGTAAGAGGCGACCAAGGGAATAAAGGCTTGTAGTACTGTTAGGCGATGGGCTTGCAACCTGTCACTAATACACTAGTAAATTTCTTGGCCTGAATGTGCAAAATCTGGTTACATAATTATCAACAAGTCTTTTTAGAGTTGTTGGTATTTCTGTAGCTCTGCCTACCCCACTCTGGGAATAAAGGCGTGATGTTATGTATGTATGTTTAGAATTGATGTTTGTGTTTATCATTATTTATCTATTTTTACAAAGGTACTTAGATTAAATTACCTACTGTACACTTTATATCTTGCATCGATAAGATAATGTAACAATGTACATTGTCGGATGCAAATACAAATTTTATAATCTATGTAATATCCGTTCCCAATATCGAAGCGGGGAATTTATGAAAAATAAATTAATAATAATAAATCACGAGAAAATGTCACACAAATTGACCTAGTCCCAAACTAAGCTCTAGGCTTGTAGGTACTATAGGTACTAGACAACGATAAACGTACTTATATAAAGAAATATTTATACTTAAATACATAGAAAACATCCAAGACTCTCGAACTCGTGCTCATCAGTGATCACATAAATATCTGCCCTTACCGGGATTTGAACCCAGGACCCCTAGCTTCAAAGGCAGGGTCACTACCAACTAGGCTAGCGTGTCGCATATAATTAAATATAGGTAATAAATTTAATTTACGTCACATTTCAAATATAGAGTGTCGAACGGTGAACTTAATAAAATAAATGAAATGAGTGAAATTAATGCAGTGAATGAAATGAATTGTCGAATAAGTGAAATTATTTTTTCGCCATAGAAATAGGCTAAGTTGGAACCATTTCTTGACAACACATGTCTTTTGATTCATGTCAAAAAATTTGTTACTTTTTGTTTGTCACGAATAAATGTTTTTCTTTCTTTTCTTTCTTTCAAATAGTTACGTTATAGCACATAACCTAACCGCAATCGGCATGCAAAAACGTTGCTTATAAAGTAATTCAGTTATAAATATTATTATGCGTTGATGTAAGCTTATTCCTCCACGCTCCGATCTCGACCGGCGTGGATTGGAACAATACAAACCGCTCCCGTCTCTGCCACGCCTCTACCACGTTAGTGTGTAGACGACTTATGATAAAGAGCGCTATTCACTAGCAGCGAAGGCGAGATCGCTGAGCTAGAACAACGAGAACTTCGTCGTTTTTTTTTTATCTAAAGTAAGTAACAGTAAAACAGCAGTCTACTGCAGTTTTGTGATGTCTGATCCGCGCTTTAATCAGTCATAAAACGACATTTCTCGTGTAAATTTTCACGGGAATTTGTGATTGTCAACTATGGTATTACTGACATACGAAGTAACAGTACTACAGCAATTATTCCCAGCCATACGTCGCCGTGAAATATTGATCGTTTACTGTCATGTAATTATTCTCTTAAGCGATGGTGGACCCTTTTAGTGGTGGTAGGACCCTGTGCAGGGTCCGTCCGGATCGCTACCACCATCTTATCCATTAACCATCCGCCAAGCAACAGTGTTCGCATTGTTGTGTTCCGGTGTGGGGATAAGACAACCGGTGAAATTACTAGCATAGAGGCATTCCATCTTAGTCCTCAGGGTTGGCAGCGCATTTGAGGTCTTAGAATTATAATTTTGAGAATTCAAATGTCTATGGGTCTCAGATTCCACTTACCATCAGGTGGCCTGAGTGCTCGTGTGCCTTCTCCTTAACATAAAAAAAAAAAGCGATTCACTTTTCACCTAATATAGACCGGCGATTTTGAGTTGTCCCATCAGAGCATACAAAACACAGTACAGGGGGGTGATTCTCTCAACACAGCGCTGCGTCGATCTCAAAGGTAAAGTTTTATCTGGCAACTTTAAAGGTCACAGCACACACATCAACTCGGAAAGGGATCGTCACCCTATCAACTCGAGCCGTTCAGCATCATTTGTATGAAACTCCCTACTGCAATGCAGACTAATCAGCACCGTAACGGCATCGCCTCGCCTTGTATGAATGAGGCGAGGCGATGCCGATCCGTTGCCGAGCGGTTATGTCTGCGTCAACCCTAAGAAGTCCCGTCAGAGCACACAAAACACATTTTAGCGCATGCCTTCTTAATTAGGCAGCTTTAAACGACACTGAACTCGACTCGCCTGCCTGCTGCCTAATTGACATTCCGACTTCTTAAACTTGCCGGATGAAACTTCATCTTTGAGATCGACGCAGCGCTGTGTTGAGAGAATCGCCCCCCAGGGCGTGCGATCTCAACTAATTGATAACGCACGAGTCACGCACGAGTCAGCGAGGCCCAACTACCTAAGTAGCTCTCTGACTCTCTACTAGGTAATAACATATTCATTGCCTTTGACAAGTTATCGTATTGTTTCCAACTCAGACGCCATTACTATCAAGTAAACAAGAGCTATCGTAACGTTGGCAATACGATGACCTGTCAAAGGCAATTATGATCTTACCCCAGTATATCTTATCCAGTTGAATAGGAGCCCTGGCCTCTTACGTATTTGTATTAACAAGGTGGATATCTAGGTTTAGAGACCGTTGAACTGGTAAAATAGGGCGTTTGCTATTGATAATGTTTGCTTGCAATCTACGGCACTATTCTGGAGATTGAAGCTTGGTATTTAATTGACAATATGAACGCGGAACTCAGTGGAGGGCCCTGAAAAAAAGTATATAAAAAAATGGAATGAAATGTGTGTATGTATGTATGTGTCAATAGGTGTAAATACGACATAGAATAGAAGCCTTTTTAGGGCTTGAATTCTCAATTACGTAGCTCAGCCGTCGAGTGAGCTGGCTCGCTCGCATCGAGAGGATTTGCGAGTCTAAAGAACAAAAACCTACTGTACAATCGAAAAATATACTGCCAGTGTCTCATACAACCTCGACATTGGCGGAATCATCAAGACTGATGGGGCCATACTTTTTAATAATTGAATTGAATTGATGTTCAGCAGTGGATGCCTTTCGGCTGAAGCTAAGTGTGAAGTTGGGCTACAATAAATCGGAATAGAACCGAAGACAAGTGGCTCCGCGATCGTGCAACCTCATCAGAATACGTCCAATTCTATGCGATAGTGTTTAAACAACTGCGTCAGGGTATTTGCATACGGCAGCATTCCTGGAATACCGACTGCCGCCATATTTGTGATAAATAAACGATTTTAAATTTGTATTACCTTCTTACCGTGTGGTTGCCGGGTTAGAATAGTGCCACTCCATGTCTTCCCGTGGATGTCGTAAAAGCGACTAAGGAAATAAAGCCTTGTAGTACTGTTAAGCGATGGTCTTGCAACCTGTCACTAATACCCTGGTAAATCTTAGCCTGTTTGTGCAAAATATGGTTACAGAATTATCAAGAAGTCTTTTTAGAGTTGTTGTTAATTCTACCCCACTCTGGGAATGAATGCGTGATGTTATGTAAGGATGTACAGAGATGGGCACTAATCGATTAATTTTTTAGTTAACTAATCAATCGATTGAAAATATCAATCGTCATTTTTTAATCGCGATAAATTTAGTTGCAATTAAATTAGTTGTGAGAATGTTCGACTAACAACTAAATTATTTTTAGTTTCAATCGACTAAATTTCACGATTAAATCTATAGTAAAACTACGTAGTCACCCGTTTTTTGCATTTTTTATTTTGCAATATGTAACTACAAGAAGGTATGTATGTAACATTGGAGGTACTCGTATGTTGTAACTATGTTAGTTTGGGTTGAATTTTGCGACTTATTTTGAAGCAGATATCTTCAACCGAACCGATTGAGCTAAAATTATGTATACACGATACACGTATAATTTGAAATGCTTGAATGACGACAAGGCAATATTGTGAGCCCATTATAACGATATATTGGTAACGACAAATAGCGAAAAACTGCAGTGTTTTCAAGTCGCAAACAATAATGTATGTTTGTATGTATTTATTACCTTGTTTTAAACTAATACGATTTTCACACATACTAGAACTATAAATCGTATAAGTTAAGTTAATATATTATTTTCTGGCTACTTCTATGTTTTCAAATGTTTAACAATACAATACATTTACATATACAACCCATATACATTTGAATTCTCAAGACTATAATCCTAAGACCCCAAATGGGTGAATCAACTTTTAAAGTCCTCCTTTTCTACACGCTAATAAAAACTTACTAGAATATGTGAGATTGATAATGGTTTACACATGTTAAAATTAGATAATCAGATTTTCGGATTTCACTATTCATAATCATAAACCAATTCTATAATTTTGTAAAAACATGGTAACGCAGTGGAAAATGCACGTTTTTCATACAAAACCCGGGGACAACGTCGTCCCCTGCGTTACCTGATATATTTGTGTAAATCATAGAAGAATTTTTAAAATTGTCAGCTAGATAGTAAGTTTGTCTGATTTATTCAATATATTGACCACATCAAAAAAAAAATTGCATTCTACCAAATTAAGGTGACATAGTGAGACATGTCGAAAATTGGGGAGTACCTTAAAAGTTGATTTACCCAAATGCGATGCCAACCCTGAGGACTAAGATGGAATGCCTCTATGCTAGTAATTTCACCGGTTGTCTTATCCCCACACCGGAACACAACAATGCGAACACTGTTGCTTGGCGGGTTGTATAAAGCTCTCCAGGCTGCTCTTTGTTGAGGTTAAGTGTGGACTGGGTGTTGCAGTTTAGGACGACGAGTAAATAAATGTTTTAAAAATCATTTTTTTATTTACTTAATTATTTATTTTATTTTATACTTATTTGTGATCATAAATCATAATACGCTGTTCCGTAGTCCCACTTATTAGTTGATATGAAACTTTAAGTTTCAAGCGCGGCGCAAGCAACGCCGCCGGAAAGTCATAGTCATATTTCAACAAGTAAATATTCTTCTTTGTAGTCGCTCAACTATCTTAATCGAGATGTCTGATCGCCACCCTTGAAATAGGTACCGTTGTGGAGTTCCGGTGGCCATCTGTGGTCTTCATCATCATTTCCACTTCCCCAAATGATACTTTTTGAATGCAAATGCTAGATTTGTTACTAAAAATACTAAAATCACTATATTTTTGCCTACAATAATTGAAGAGTGCCCTCAATTCCTCACTAATCCCCTCATCAGATTCAGATTTGTTGACAATGGGATTACCTCGGAAGTATACTCTAAAAACCAAAAAAAATAATTCAAAGTCGGTCCACAATTGAAAGATTAATCGGTGAACATACATAAAAAAAAAAAAAAAAAAAAACTTGGAACATATAACCTCCACCTTTTTTTGAAGTCGGTTAAAAATAGCTGAATTATATAATGTCGATGATAGAGTTGTCCAGGAATGAGGTCAATAGAGCGGAAGCGAAAAGTTTTAGAGGACAATCTCTTACCCGGTGGACAGAACTGCCGAAAGATGTCACCAAATCATCCGTAGTCTAGTCCACTCGGAACTGGAAGAAATTGAGAAAAAGTGCGATGGAAATGTTCTCGAACAAGCAAAAGGGAAGCCACGACCAGCCGTGTATATCATCCCAACAACCACAACGAACAAGCAAAAGGGAAGCCACGACCAGCCGTGTATATCATCCCAACAACCACAACGAACAAGCAAAAGGGAAGCCACGACCAGCCGTGTATATCATCCCAACAACCACAACGAACAAGCAAAAGGGAAGCCACGACCAGCCGTGTATATCATCCCAACAACCACAACGAACAAGCAAAAGGGAAGCCACGACCAGCCGTGTATATCATCCCAACAACCACAACGAACAAGCAAAAGGGAAGCCACGACCAGCCGTGTATATCATCCCAACAACCACAACGAACAAGCAAAAGGGAAGCCACGACCAGCCGTGTATATCATCCCAACAACCACAACCAACTGAAAGAAGAAGAAAGTCGTCATTTAAGTCACGTCATGGGTAAATGTTAAGACGTAAGAAACGCAGTGTGTTATGTGTAAGACGGGAGCCCGGGTGCAGCAATGCCAAGCCCAAGGCCTCGTCTCCGATGCATCGTAATTGCCTATTGTTTCAAGTTTCAAGTGTTCTGGAACTCAGGGTTGTCACCTTCACAAGGCCTTTTGTTTGACATGACGCACTATCTATCACTTGCACTGCCGTCATTCACTCAGAAATGTCTTCAAGGAAAGGATGCTCCTGACAATAACTGGGATATACATACTTGATCTTTGTATCTTCGTAAAGGGTAATGGAGAGTACTTCACAAAAATGACATCGCTTAGTCGCAATGCGCACCCAATATAAATATAATTGTCGTATTCCCAGGCTTCACAATAAACTTATTGTACAAGAGTGCTTTTATTGCTGCAATGCGAGTCATTAATAGCGTATTATCATCTTTGTAAACAGATAAACAGTAAACGTTATTCTATTCTATTTTCTATTATATTCTATAAACACGTAAGCTGGCCACTTGATGTGTGTACTTTGCGCCCAAAGACATTTGCAATCTCAGGACTGCAATTCTGCCCTGCTGCGACAAATGGCAGTATCTCAGACAAAACTCCTGTAGCAAATGCAGCTTTATTGCTAACGAGATAGGATTTAATCTGCTTTGGCTATTGAATTTGAGAGTGAACCCTGTTAACGTTATCTACACCTTTAATGAAAATATAGTACGGTACTAGTAGTAGTTATTAGGGTACAAGTTTTAAAAAAGGGAGTTTCCCTTTTTCTTACACACGAATATACCGAGACAGAACTTATTTTTTGTGTCGTTTAATTTTTTTGGGATCTTGAATCAACGACACTCGACTTCAACTTCACCGAATTTCATTTCATCGACGGCAAATTTCTGCTGAAACCTTATTGTTTTTAGGTTATCCTAAGCATGGGTTACATTCTATGACCACCAAAAAATTATCACACCTGCACGTGGAAATGCCAGTCCATGCAATGAAAATTCGGGGAGGTAAAACATAATATAAATTGAGTGTCTGACTGTCATGACGAGTACACTAATGGCGTCATATAAACTATCACTTTTTATACTTACATACCTATTAACCTCCATACGACCTATCGCTTTAACAATTCATAAATAATAGCTGATTCGACCCGCAGTAGGGTACCCTATTGATAAATATAAATATTAGTGGTGACAGCCCTAAGCCGAGGTCGTTAATCTGCGCCAGCGCATATCAGCACGCTCGGAACAATCGTGTCGCAACAGCTGATCGCGTTGATTGTAGATCCTCTTAAACCGTGCTACCTCATACCTGATACAAAAATACAGTATCCATGGACGAGCCAGAAAAAAGCCTTCAAAAGTTTAAAAAGTATGTGTTAAAGATGCAACAAAGAACTTATTTTGGAGGCCCTACTTCTCTTATATAAATAGTGAAATGTTAAAATCATTAATTTTTCTCCATTGTTATTTCTTTTTAAGAAAAAGCCAAAGGTTGCTTTGACTACCTAAGAATTCTCCTACTCTCTCCTATATTCTCGTGATAAAAGATCAAAATTTTCATTTTCTTAATTCCATTATTAATTACAACCCTGTCGCTAACTGTATTTCTATCAAAAATTCAAAATTTTAAATATTTATTCCGTAAATTGGCCACATGAGGGCTCTTTTACACGTCGGTAATATGAAGTGAATTTACTAGCGCTTTGGACGAGACCATCATTGCGGAGAAGAAACGCCGCAAGAAACTCCAGCAGAAGGTAATCTTTTCAATCATTTATAATAACATAATGAAAAAAAAACAAAGTAGCGCCAATAAAATGATTACAAACGAAACATTAATCATAAAATGAAAAATAATGACTAGGAGATTACGAAGAGGACTCTTTCTACGAGTACATCAAAAATATCATCAGTATCACTGATAAATAACATTTTTTTTAAATACAAATCAAACAAGTAAAAATAAACACGCATCCTATTGCGTAGGTACATGTTTTCATCACATCTACTCGTAATGCTACCAACGTAATGGATGACCATTTATGAATTCTCGTGATGCTTGTAAGATATAGCAAAAATGCCGCCATGCCCATATTGCTCATATTCCGAGGTATGAATGGCATTGCCCATATAGAGCCCGCCCAAACGAGCCGCTTTCCCGGCAGCATTCCATCGAGAGCGACGGTTGACCGCCTTACAAAGATTCTTCGATGTACATTCGGCATCAAAAAAATCGCACCTTTTGAAATTTTCAAAAGAGGCCTCTCAGTCATACCTTAACTTAGATGAAATATGGTTTATATCTGCTTCATTTCAATATTACAAAGGTTTTTTTTATTATAAGGAGAAGGCACACTAGCACTTAGTCCACCTGATGGTAAGTGGAATCTGAGACCCATAGATATTTGAATTCACACGACTACATATAATCCTAAGACCTCACCCTGCCAACCCTGAGGACAAATGGAGTGCAGTAATTTCACCGGTTGTCTTATCCCCACACCGGAACACAACGGTGCGAACACTTGCTTGGCGGGTGGTTAATGGATAAGATGGTGGGAGCGAAACAGACGCGCCGAGAGCTGATTCCACATAGATAAGGTGCCTGGTAAAAAGGCTCGGGAAAACGCATGGTGGAAGATTTCCAACTATTTAGGTTCTCGCTTGAGGACAAAAATGCCGATCATATAAGGAACCTCATAGTTAATTCGACAAGGTAGCAGTTACAATGTTACTAAAATGGGTAGGTATTGAGTCTTACTCCACTAAGAGAATAAGGGCTTGTAGTACTGTTAGGCGGTGGGCTTGCAACCTGTCACTAATACACTGGTAAACATCTTGACCTGAATGTTTAAAATGTGGTTACAGAATTATCAACAAGTCTTTTTAGAGTTGTTGGTATTTCTGTAGCTCTGCCGACCCCACTCTGGGAATGAAGGCATGATGTTACTAAGGTTTAACGATGTGGGCTATCATATCATCTATTAAAACGGCTTTTATTCTTGTGAGCCCCACCATACTACAAACAGGGAGATTTTTGTAAGTGGGAATTTAAATCTACCTCCAAGGAAATAAAGTTCAATTAACTTCGCTTTTAAACACCATTTTCAATTTTGAAACAAATAAAAATGAGCTTTATAGTCATTAAAATATAGTTTAGAGTAAACTGCCTTGATAATGTACCTACTGTAGCACACTGGGTCTCACGAGTATAAATTTACAAAATTTTCAGCGAGCTCTACTTCGAGCCACAGTATTATCAAGCAGTTAACAGTCACTGGCCCATGCATGTACTAGCAAACGATACTACTCGCTACGCGTTACTATTGCATTAAAGGTTCGAGCTACTGTCAGCTGTGGCTCATTCTAACCGGTAAAACCATATCGCTTGTGAGATATTATAGTATTGACGACACGTTGGCCAAGTTGGGAGTGACCCTGCCTCCGAAGCCAGCGGTCCCGGGTTCAAATCACGGTAAGGGCAGATATTTATGTGATGAGCGCGAATATTTGTTCCAGAGTCTTGGATGTTTTATATGTATTTCTCCAAATAAGTATAATTATCGTTATCTAGTACTCATAGTACAAGCCTAGAGCTTAGTTTGGGACTAGGTCAATGTGTGTAAGATTGTCCCCTGATTTTTATTTATTTATTTATAGTATTGTCAACGTCACAAATAGCTCTATGAGGCTATATAAGTTGTATTCGATGATCGTTACCGTTTATATTTTGATAGGCAAATTTATGGAATTGACTTAAGCCACCGGGATAGTACTACGTGTCTATATACATTTTTAATCAATACAATAGGTAATGTTGATCGAATGCAACTTGCCTAGCCCCAAAATTTGCTTGAAATTAATGGCGGCTGAGTTAAAAAGTCTATTAAAGCGCCTGATTTCAGTGAAAATATTTTGTATATTATACTCGTAATAAGAGGAAAATAACAAAGAACTTGGTAAAAGCGTAGGCTTTGGATGAAAGCGTGTCGCGCGGGATTCCCTCCTCGACTTCAAGAATATAATGACTAGCGCTGACGTCAATTGGTATTTTACAATCACTCCCAGCTTCTTATTGGTGTCCGGGTGGCTAGCTGTCACACTCGCACTCAAAACCGACAGTCAATGAAAAACTTTGGTAAAAAATATTGTGGGACACCGACTTCAGATGGACTGATTCTTGCTTATTGAAGACGTGTTTTTGTTTTTATAAAACATTAATTTTATTTCATACCTTTTAGTGATCATAATGCACTGTTTTGTCGTCCCACAACTCAATTAATAAGAAAGCAGTAACGCCGCGGGAAGGTCGTATGTTTGAACCATTTGAATGTGCTTCGTCATAGTCGCTCAACCATCCTAATCGAGATACCTTATCGCCACCCTTGAAGTAGGTACCGTTGAGGAGTTCCGGTGGCCATCAGTGGTCTTCATCAGCGCGAATTCACCGAATGATACTTTTTGATTGCAAATGCTAGACTTGTTACTGAAAATACTCTATAATATTTGAGGAGTTCCTCGATTTCTCCAAGATGCCATCATCAGATCTTGACGTCCTGAAAATGGAACTAACAACAAAGTATACCCATTCAAAAAAAAAGAACAAATAGGCCCAGCGGTCCTTGAGTACCTAATCGGCTGTTTTTTAATGTTTCTTACCTCAAAATTCCGAACTTTATGAACCAGTTCGATTTTTTAGGGTTCCGAAGTCAAACTAGGAACCCTTATAGTTTCGCCATGTTCGTCCGTCCATGCGTCCGCAGCCTAACGCAGAGACTCTTAGTTCTAGAAAGCTGCAATTTGGCATGAATATGCATATTAGTCACGTCAACAAAGTGGTACAATAAAAGGTAAAAAAAAGTATTTATTTTTCTTGTCTTGCCTATATTGTGGGCTGTCGTTGGATAGGTATTTCAAAAATATTACGGGTTCGTGAAGACAGTTTTTCGATTAAGTTATCCGTTTATCAAATATTAAGCTTTAAAGTGCTAATTTTTGTTAGACTCAAGTGTCGCCCCCCCCCCAAATACTAAAAATCTAAAAAAAACTTAAGTGAAAGAGCATTATAACGAATTTTAAAGAAAAACTATCACGATTATGTAGACATCATTGGTTCTTGAGATACAGGCGATTAAAGTGTTTATACCTACTAAAATCATCTAAGACGGCACCATTAATGACTTTAGATAGAAAATTAGTTATTACTTGTTGATTTTTATGTTTGTAGTACTTACCGGCTTCGGAACCCTACACTGAGCATGGTCCGACATGCTCTTGCCAGGTTTTTTGTGTATCCGTTGCTTGATGTATAAATAAATAAATGTATGTGGTGTTTAATAAAGTCATGTTTTGTTTTGTATTGCGTTGTATGAAGACCTCAATTGTACTAATGATGAAGACAACTGATGACCACCGGAACTCCTCAACGGTATTTATTTCAAGGGTGGCGATATCTCGATTAAGATAGCGACTTTAACGAAGTACATTTGTATGGTTTCAATACGTAGGTCCTATACACTATGACTTTCCGCAGCGTTGCTTGCGGCGAGCTTCAACAATCCTAAATTTTGTAATTACTTGTAAAATGGGACTATATAACAGCATTTTTATGATCAATAAAGAATACTAAAATAAAAATGAAATGTTTTAAAAATTGTGTTTTTACGGGCGGTTATTTGTTTAATTTTTATTTAGTACCTTTTGCTATCTGACAGTCACTCGTGTTTCATAAAAAAATAAAGACAGCCTTGCATTTTTTAATACATTTAATGTCCAAGAATGAATTCCTACATTATTTTGATGTTTTGCAACGTATACAGTAAATTGAATGGATTGCATTGTAATGTTGGTGATATAGGTGTCATTTTACCGAATTGTCACGTAACCTATCAGTGTCAAGGGTTTCAAATATACTGCTGGTAATACTGTAGTTTGATGGAGAATAAATTACCATCCACACATTTTGTTTTGTACTTTTAAGTCGAATATACCGAGTTATATCTCAATCGAGCTGCCGGGCAGGGGCGATCAGCTGATCGATACCGCGATAACGAATACCGATAGCTTCCGCCAATACTCGTATGGCGTGACTCAGAGCAAACACTAGCCCAAACAACGCTATATCACTCGTTTTTAAGCAAACTCACACAAAAACTTTCGCGAAATAATGATACAGCCATCCAATAAAAACGATAAACATACTAAGAACCATGCCATTGTAAATGTCAATACCTTGTCATGCCCATTTGATGTTCAGCTTGAAGTTTATTGGGACAGTGATTAAACTACTTAAAAATGTTTTTGGGGTTCTATTCTATTTCAATTGGTTTCAGCCCATCTTGCTTCTAATCGTAATAATTTTATTGACTAAATTGTAACTCTTACTGTGGTTACATACATACGTAACATCACGCCTTCATTCCCAGAGTGGAGTAGGCAGAGCTACAGAAACACTAAAAACAACTCTAAAAAGATTAGTGACAGGTTGCAAGCCCATCGCCTAACAGTACTACACTACAAGCCCTTATTCCCATAGCTTCTTACGACATCCACGGGAAGACATGGAGGGGCACTATTCTAACCCGGCAACCACACGGCACATTACTGTGGTTATACTTTGGACTACAGATGTAGTGAAAATCATAGGACATTGTATTTTTTTTTAAATTGTCACGTATCGTCTTGCTTACTCAACTAGTCGGTCAAAGGATATTAAAGCCGACGTAGAAAGATAAATACGAACTTTTCCGAGTAAATATGAGTCGTATGTTTATTGACTAGTTTTGTCAACATTATGATAGCTCTTATTTACTTGACAGTAATGGCGGCTGAGTTGAAAACTGTACTATAAGTACTATAACACGTCAAAGGCAATATGGTTTTACCTAGTACAACAGAGGCGCAGATGCCTACTTTGGGTTAGGTAAAATTGTCCGAGTAAATTGGGAATGGACCATATTGTAACATCAAAAAATGATTTTAAAGTAATTATATATTAAAAATGTCTTTCTATAAAAACCAATAAAAAATAAAATGAATCTTTTGCTTAAAACAAATACGCTAAATCTTACAAGTGTAACAAACAGCAAGTTTTTAAATCTAGACATGTTTCGATAATGTCGTCTATGTATGTAAAGTTACCCTTTGTATATTTTTTGTGGCGCTGTATTGTTTTTGTTTTAGTGTAGGTACCCAGTGACACTTGCGACGTTAAGACGAATCTCACGACACCTCGCTAGTTGAAATCGGCCCATCCATCCAGCCTCTACGAGGGAATATAGAGTCGGACATACAGGTCGAACACATAACCCTCCTTTTAGGCTTTGCCGCAGTGGGGTGAAAATGGGCCCGTGGTATTGTCCCTAAGACACCCAAGAAAGCTGGCACATCTTAGTTTTTCTTATAGGGTCATCTCAAACCAGGGATCGTTACCGGTATTCTGCCTACCGGTTTTAAATAAGGTATAACCGGTTATAATTGACTATCACTATTTATACCGCTAAAGCTCTGTTCAGCGGTATAATGAATACCGGTATTTAAGTATATTATCGGTTTAGCCAATTGACAACAATACCTCTTTTTGATACTTTACCCCTAAAAACCATAACCGGTAATACCTGTAAGTATCAATATACTTGTTTATTTGTATAGGTAAATGTGTTCGGTGCTGTTACAAAAAAAATAGATTCGCCTTAGACAAGTCTGAAATAAACAGTTAAATAAAGTCTAATTGACATCTCACTTATGAGGTACAATAAATAGCGGTATTGATTACAGGCATTTAATACTGTAAATAGTGTATACATACCGATAAAAACAAAAGCGGAATGACAACAATACCTCTAATTTGAATACAGGTATTATTTTTTAGCGGTAATAATTTGACAATGTAAATACAGGTATTGAATAAAACCGGTTTTACAATCCCTGTCTCAAACTCGTCGTAGGTCTTTTGACCCGACTGCCAAGAAGGGTTATGATTTCAATTAATTAGTCTTGGAGGAAATAGAATATTAAAAAAATTCTTAATCAATAAATTTTATCGTGGCGTGAGGTAAGTATATATAATACGTGGAAATCATCCATCCATATTAAAAGATAATTGTTTGTAATGATTTCTTATCAATCTTCAATGATTTCATGATACGAGAATGTTCGACTTTCAAATAATACCGATAATTAAAGTGGCCACTTGAAATAAGTATCTATTTTCAACAATTCCTTCCATTATTCCTGTTAAAGGCACTATTGACTAACAGTTTACCTAGAGTCATAAGTCTGTAAGACCTGACAGTCCAAAATCTGTTAAGAATTGTATGAAACCTTAAGAGAAACTGAGTCTACATACATACATACATAAAGTCACGCCTTTATTCCCAGAGTGGGGTAGGCAGAGCTACAGAATTACCAACAACTCTAAAAAACTTGTTGATGATTCTGTAACCACATTTTGCACAATCAGGCTAAGATGTTTACCAGTGTATTTAGTGACAGGTTGCAAGCCCATCGCCTAACAGTACTGCAAGCCCTTATTCCCTTAGTCGCCTCTTACGACATCCACGGGAAGACATGGAGTGGCACTATTCTAACCCGGCAACCACACGGAGAGATGTTATACACTGATCTTGACTTCCTATTTGCTTGTTCGAGAACACTTCCTTCGCTTCCCATATTTTTCCAGTGGCATTTTTCCCCAGTCACATATTTTTAATAGTTTTTTGTGTTTTTTCTGTTTGTTTCATTCCTTTCTTTTAAATATTAAAGATAATATTTTCTTGTTACCATATTTTAATAGTGTTGATTATGATATTTGTAAAAAATAGTGGAATTAGGTTATAGAATCGTAGGTAGGTATAGGCAACGCTAGTTTTACAGAAGGCCCGGAGGGCCAAACAACCCAGAAATAGGAGCTCCGTCGACACTGGCTAATTGATGTAAGTATTGCTAATATTTTTTCTGAAAATGCTTCTGGTAATTTTCACCATTGGGATTTATAAAAAAGAGAAAATACGGGGAATGGGACAAAAATATTTTTTGAAAAAATATCCATTGAAAATAAAATATTGCCAAAAAATACCACGAATAAAAAAACATTTTCTTATATTCTCTATTTCTATTTCAAAGAACAAGAGTTTAAATTACAAATATTACAGTTTAAAATTAATGCTGAGCCTTGCCTCACGGCAGTAAAGGTACTTACAATTAGGTAGGTAGTTGGTATACTACACCTGGTATAGGGCTGGTTGTGCTTATCATGGGTATTATCGATACATATAACCAGCTATCAATGCTTGGTAAAACAATGCAGTTCTGGAACTAGACCGTTATAAATGGTTCCACTTTCGAACGGCTTTGTAACGAGTCTGGATCTGGATATTGGTTCCACGATTAAAGCGAAAGTCATTCTGTCTGACGTTTTGGTTTGGATAAAGCGGCCTTTGACGAAAGTGCTTGAAAAACTACAGAGTGTAATGAGTGATTTATGCATCCAATAAATCAATAAGATTGGTCTAGATATATCGGATCGATATAGCAAGTTGCTACGTATAGCCAATGAATAATGGGCATGAGATCAATTAAATCTCAGGCCGAAAATAGAAAGATAGAACATTAAGAGAGACGAATATGAACGAGAGAAGACGTGGGTTCAAATCCCGGTAAGGGCAGATATTTGTGTGATGAACGCGAGTATTTGTTCCTGAGTCTTGAATGTTTTCTATGTATTTAAGTGCATATTTCTCTATATAAGTAAGTTTATCGTTGTCTAGTATGTACCCATAGTACAACCTTTAGCTTAGTTTGGGACTAGGTCAATTTGTGTGACATTGTCCTGTGATTTATTTATTGGCCAGTGGTTGTTATTGCTACGAGTAAATATTTAATTTATCAATTTGTTTACTTGCCCGCCAAGACTCTTGAGTAAATACAAGTTATCGCGTCAAGTGGCTTATCGCCGATAGCGACGATACTGAATTAACGCCATCGCAAACAAATTAAACCTTTGTGTTGCTAGGATTATTTACTAGTGTGTTCAGTAAATAATTTTATGTATAATATAGTACAGAGATATCCCTTTGCGGTTTTGGAAATGAACTATAATGAAATACTTTAAAGGGTTACGTATCATAATCCCGAAAGTTCGTAATACCTAATGGTTTTTTTTTCAAGGCTTTTATAAAATAAAACCTAACGTAACATCTGGGTTAGCTGGGTCATTCTACTTTTTAGCGCATAATAATCATTGGTGAAATTAAAGGCATTTTTAGACATTTTTTTCACGTAAATTTGACTTATATTGAAACTGGAACAACTAAATTTAATAGTTCAAAACAAAACACTTTAAATTTATTGATATTTTATCAGGAAAAGTTGGTAACACAGCGGTAAATACACTTTTTCCATACAAATGGCGGGGACATGCGTGACCACTATGTTACCTACTTTAAAGTTAATTATAGTGACTTTTTAAATGTAGTGATAATTTTAAATGTAAGCCAAGTTGTGTAACTATTTCAATATTAAATTACAAAACCGAGCACTTTAACGTTTTTATAAAAATATTATTTGAAGAGCACTTGTCAAAAAATCGAACTGCGCTTAAAAGTAGAATGACCCTTCTGCAAAATTTCAGAAAAAATACATTAGGTATTAAGTATGAACTTTCGGGATTATGGTCCAGGAATCAGGAAAGACTCAGGACTAAGTAAATACTCTGCTCATAACACAAATATCTGCCCTTACCGGGATTTGAACCCAGGACCCCAAGCTTCGAAGGCAGGGTCACTACCAACTAGGCTAGCGTGCGTCAAATTTAGCTTTATTTGTAGTTGTTTTTTAATAATAAATGCATCAATTGTTACATCCTCAACAGCTCGAAAAAAATCCATTATCAGTTGAACGTACTTATTGCAGCGTGCCGGATTGGTCGCGTCACGAATCCGTCACGCATTCAAGAAATGAAAATATCTGCTGATAAAGGAATATTCAATTTTACAAGGCCTAAAATAAACAACAAAGTATGTGTGATTAAAAACGGCATAACAAATCGCTGGAGCAAGCAAGCGCTGCAGTGTTTCAAGAGTACATGCTGTTGAATATGAAGGCGTATTATTCTTTAATACGCTAATTTGCTCGACTGCGTTTCTTTTTTAGGGTTCCGTAGTCAAACTATTAGTACTAGAAAGCTGCAATTTGGCATGAATATGCATATTAGTTACGTTAACAAAGTGGTACAATAAAAAGTAAAGAAAAAAATTTTTTTAGGGTGCCTCCCCTACACGTAACGTGGAGATGTATTTTTTTTCTCGTCTACCCTATAGTGTGGGGTATCGTTGGATAGGTCTTTCAAAAATATTTTGGGTTTGTGATAACAGTTTTTCGATTAAGTAATCCTTTTATGAAATATTAAGCTTTAAAGTGCTAATTGTAATGTTGTGCCAAATGTATTTCATTTATTAGTAGTTTAGTAGTTTGTGTTTTGCATCAAATAAACGATTTTCTTCTTCTTGTTCTTCTAATTTTTGTTAGACTCAAGTGTCCCCCCCCCCCCCCCCCTACAGCCAAAACTACAAATACATCGTACACGCTATAAATGCGATCTCCTAATATTGAGCATAAACCTGAAAAGGTAATCAAAGTTACCTATAGTCTTAATTACTAGAATGAATTGTTAATCCGTAATACTAAGCAACTATTGTTGTTAAAAAAATAAAAATAATTCCAGCGGGCAAAGCCGCTGGCGGGTCGCAAGTTTTAAATAAAATGAATAATTTTGATGCTATAAGTAGGTTTGGTTAGGTTTGATTTAAGCGATATCAAAAAAAAAATCTTCTAAAAAAATGCATTCGGAATTATGAACATTCGGAATTTTGATCAATTCGGAATTATGACTTCGGAATTATGTAGTTGTACCCCATGGAACTGTCAAAGTGACATAATCAATAAAATCGAAACGTCATCATTAGTACCTTTTTGCATGAAAATTGTAGTCATATTCCCTTCAAAAGGTTCTGCAAAAAAGAACTACTGGTACTTTGAATAATCTATCACTAGGCATTTGATTTAGGACGTCGCTTTGGCATTGTTGGTTGTCTAAGAATCTTTCTGAACGTACATTGTATGAGTTCGCAATTTGCAATTGCACAAAAATATTTAAACACTTTCGACTATTTTGTACGGTCATGGATTTTAATCACCACTATTTAGAACCATATCTCAAAAATGCAGTGATTTATTTTGACTGTATTTTGCTCTTGTCACGTTTGCACGTCATTAAGATAGAGTTCTAACTCTAAATTTTTCTAAAAATAAAGTTTCGATACGTCATGCAAACAATGTTACCTATAAACAAGAATGAATATCATTTATAAATGAATGAAAGGCTGACCTTTTAAAGGCTGTTCAACTAATCATCACATAATGACGAGTTCCGTTGAATGACGCTGCGAGAAGCGCGCGCGCATGTCCGCCATTATCAATGATTATTAATCATGATCTACGCGAGATACCGAATTGTCTAGTTATGATCTACTTGTTTTTATGGGGCAAGTTTTCAAAGTATAATAAATCAATTCAAACGTGTATTGTTGTATGAAGTTATAATTATTACTAATTAATTGTAATGTAACAAAAACAGTTTAAAAATATAAACTTACTTAGTATTTTCTGAATCCTTTAACGTGGGGTCTGACAGTCTTCATTGTAATGATCCAACCATGTTCTTTGGGTCTGACAGTCTTCTTTGTAATGATCCAAACATGTTCTTTGGGTCTGACAGTCTCCTTTGTATTGATCTAACCAAGGTCTTTGGGCTCTGACAAACTTCTTTGTAATGATCCAAACATGTTCTTTGGGTCTGACAGTCTTCTTTGTAATGATCCAACCATGTTCTTTGGGTCTGACAGTCTTCTTTGTAATGATCTAAACATGTTCTTTGGGTCTGACAGTCTCCTTTGTATTGATCTAACCATGGTCTTTGGGCTCTGACAAACTTCTTTGTAATGATCCAAACATGTTCTTTGGGTCTGACAGTCTTCTTTGTAATGATCCAACCATGTTCTTTGGGTCTGACAGTCTTCTTTGTAATGATCCAGCCATGTTCTTTGGGTCTGACAGTCTTCTTTGTAATGATCCAACCATGTTCTTTGGGTCTGATAGTCTTTTTTGTAATGATCTAACCATGGTCTATGGGTCTGACAGTCTTCTTTGTAATGATCCAACCATGTTCTTTGGGTCTGACAGTCTTCTTTGTAATGATCCAACCATGTTCTTTGGGTCTGACAGTTTTCTTTGTAATGATCCCACCTTGGTCTTTGGCTCTGAAAGTCTTCTTTGTAATGATCCAACCAGAGTCCTTGGGCACTAATCATGGTCTTTTAATGGTCCGCAACCTTTATAGACTAACTCCATATTACCGACGTGTAAAAGAGCCATGATTTGTAGCCAAATTACTAAATTAATGATATACTTCAATATATTTGTTTACAAACAATAAAATTACCATAATAACGTGATGATGATAATTCACAATTACAGAAACTTTTCTAAAAGGTGTTCTGAAAAAAAACATGCTTATGGAGGTTCGTCAAAAAGCAAACTATTTTGGAAAAAATATATTGTATTTATTAACTGAGAAAGTAAATAAATTAATTTTGAATAATGGCTAAAGAGCTTAAACGCCACATGCTCTTTCCTACGGCACAGATAGTGCTAGACTAAAAAAAAACAAAACGCAATAATTTAAAAAAAAATAGTTTGAGATATGAGCTCTATAAGTATGATATCTTTCACTAAAACCCTTTTCAAAAAAATCCTCTTGTCAATTAATGTACAAGCAAGATGTGCTGAAACAAAGTCTCATTTTCGTACGTGACTTGTAACTTTACTCGCGCAAAGTGGCCTAAAACTGCCTTGTAACATCGCTATACCAGTTAATAACTCGTCAACAAGAACACGACAGCATGGAGGAAATATACTTACTTACTTTTAATACTCTGAGTCAATACCAAGTTGCAGAGCGAATCGTTTCTCAACTAATTTGACACAGGCCAACGACGTTGCCATCATAAATCACCTAAGTGCTTTATAATAAGAGCTATTTTAGCACTGATAACTGTAGTGTTCGCTTGGCTTTGGCGTTAGCTTTGGTGCTCGTCTCGGTAGCACCTAATTATATCTAATTTAGTTTTCTAATTGCGTAAAGCCTAAACTAATCTGAGCCTAGGTCGGAGACGGAGTCGTGGGAAACTGTGACATCATTCGATTATTGCAGCAAAAATAATGACAACATTAAGTACCAATTTCATCATACGATGTTAAATTTAATCAATGTCAATCGACTGTTAGTTCATACATTTTGACAACTGTTAACGCTCTAATCGTCTGTTAAGTGGTTGACATCGTATGATGAAATTGGTACTTAGCAAGCTTAATAAAGTCCATGCCGTGTGGTTGCCGGGTTAGAAAAGTGCCACTTCATGTCTTCCCATGGATTTCGTAAGAGGCGGCTAAGGAAATAAGGGCTTGTAGTACTGTTAGGCGATGGGCTTGCAACCTGTCACTCATACACTAGTAAACATCTTAGCCTGGTTGTGTGAAATGTGGTTACAGCATTATCAACAAGTATTTTTAGAGTTGTTGGTATTTCTATAGCTCAGCCTACCCCACTCTGGGAATGAAGGCATGATGTTATGTATGTAATAAAGTCCGTTTTTTTAACGTTATTTCTGTTTTCTCCCTAATTTATCTTATCCAGGATACACGTTGTGTTTTTTTTGTGAAACTACACTGGTTACTTACAGTTTTACTCACGATTTTCCTTCACCGTCGATTACCAAAGAAAGCGGCAGGCTGTAAAAAAAACTCATTGACACGTCAGCGGCAACTGGGGTTCGAACTTGGTGCTTTGCGATCACGAGTTGATACCTAAGCCACTATTAGGGCTAGAAAGTTCTAGTACCTACATGTAAATAAAAACGTAGAAATTTTCTGGTTACAATTAGGTACCAGACCCTTATAGGGATAAGTTTGACTGTGTTTTACGTCGTTTTATGTTTCTATTTCTTATTTAATTTGTTATTTGCTTGTGCAATACATAAATATATGTATATACATATTTTTGATGAAATAATGCGTAATGTTACGTACGTTGAAATGGGTTTCGATAAAATAGGTACCCAGTCCATAATACACTGCTTTGTGTTATGATCGGCAGCATAGCATTTAGTCCTATAAGCTTATAATGCTTCAAGTTAATATTTATACAAATGACCCCTAATTCATAGAAAACCCACCTAAACCTATTAAGTAATAGCTTTGTTACCCTTTGTTAAACTGAGAAGTCACATTGAAATATAAAGCAAACTATAGTCTAAGCTTGGGATCGTAACTATCATAATTATATAAAGCTCAAAATACAAAATGGTTCATAATACATAATAGTAATTTTATTTCTGTAACCGTAAACTTTTCAGGATTTTATAAAAGGCCGTTGTATAGAAACGATGAGATTAGGTTAAGTTTGTTTTATAACAATCCTGAAAAGTTCACCGTTTCACATAAAATAACTTTTATATATTATGACCGTTATGTATTACGAAGCATTATCTATTTTGAACTTTATACGTCATTATGATACTTTAGCTACTGTGTGTGTTTATTATTTTCTATTATAAGCAGTAGCCCGTAATGGACAGCGTTACCTAACCGGCGGCATTGTGGGAAGGTCGTGACAGGGACGGAACTGGGTCGAAGGGCCCAGCCCGCTGACCTCAGGGACAAATTATTTCATAGGGTTAGTGGATAACAGTAGGTTTACGGCGTTTCCCAATGCATCCGATTTAAAGAAATAGTTTGTAATGTAGAAGGCAAAAAAGCGCATGGCCTGTTCAAGGGCAAAATCAAGATTGTAATGCGTTGACAAACCTGAGGATGTAGATGGAAAGCCCCTATGCTTATAGTAAAATATTGTATCAACTGTCCTTTACATTAAGGTAATTTTGTATGTAGTTTACTTATGTAAGTTTGAGAATGTATTTAAATGTATAAATATATCTTTGTGTATCTATTTATTTCAGCGGCAATTAGTTAGTTACATTGAGCCGTTAACTGCATGCGGCCAGCACATTTGGTTCAAATCTGAACTTAAAATGAAGACAGAATTAATTGTGATTGCCGATTTATGTAGATATTTGAATGTGTTTATGTTTTCTAGGTTTTATTAGTTAGTTTAATTGATAAACTATTTTCTTAAATAAATGACAACACGCTAGCCTAGTTGGGAGTGACCCTGCCTTCGAAGCTAGGGGTCCTGGGATCAAATCCCGGTAAGGACAGATATTTGTGTGATGAGCACGAGTATTTGTTCCTGAGTCTTGGATGTTTTCTATGTATTTAAATATATATTTCTCTATATAAGTAAGTTTATCGTTGTCTAGTTCCCATAGTACAAGCCTAGAGCTTAGTTTGGGACTAGGTCAATTTGTGTGACATTGTCCTGTGATTATTTATTTTATTTTTATTTAAATGAGTATTGTCTACTTGAAGCACAAGCTTTCATTTTTCTCAATTTCTTAAGGGTTAGCTGGAAAATCCCTTAAATGGATAAGTTCGCGTTTGTACGATGTTTTTTATCCTCACCGTATTGTTTTAATTTTCCGGCTGTCTTATAAATACACTGGAGCACACTAACGCGAATACTAAGCCGTGTTCGCAGGCAAGATGGTGCTTGTAGGTGTATAATTTGCAGTTTTTAAGACCAGGAAGATACCCTTCACTGCAAACGCCTCTAACTATCTAAAAACTAGAAGAAAGGAGGCTTAAACTTATTGGAATAAGGGCCACGTAAGTAGTCATGGCACATTATAGTACTCTACATTATTAGATGTGTGTAACAAGCGCTTAGAGTACACCGAGCGCGACCAATGCGCTCCGCCCGAACCAAACACCGTTTTCACGCTTGTGGAGTGTCGTTGGATTACAACTATGAAGAGACGCCTTAAATTCAAATTTCTGAAAAGTGAATACATCATGTTTTTCGTGGCCTCATCGTCTTTACGATATGCTGTGGCCTTAGCCAAGATGCATTCGGCGAACGATATCACCGAAAATGGATCTAGGATTGATTAGTGCTAGCTGTCATGTCAAAGTAATGAGGTGTTTTGAGGACGCACTTAGCCTAGTTAGTTAGTCACCCTGCGTATGAATTTAGCTGTTCCGATATTTTGATAGGCGTGTTATTTTTCCCTGAGTCTTGGATGTTTTATATGTGGGTCATGCACACTTTTAAAAACAAATGTTGTCTCTCCTGTGGTCAATAGTTAAAAGCTTGTGTGTATATAAGTTATGTTTTATATGATAGGTCTAAAGTAGTCTTGACGGCGTTTTTGCGAGAATCGGCTTAGCCAGAAAATTAGGCCTTAAAAACGTTAACTTTCGGTGTGTCTACAGGAAAGACGGTAACCTAAATGTGTAAGTAAGAAAATTAATAAAAAACAATGTTTTTAGCTTAATAAATTATATGTGATTGTAAACTTTCATTTTATGTGCCAAATATTTTATTTTTACATTTATAGGTTGTCCAGTACCTATAGTCAACCCTAGAGCTTAGTTTAGGACTAGGTAAATTTTCGTGTCCCCTGATATTTATTTTTAAGTAATTACGACAAATTTTTATCATTATACTTTTCTTCGACAGGGCTCTAAAGTTGCTGAGTATTTAAAGTTGTTGACTGCATCTCATAATATAAGCCTCAAGTTTAGTTTTGGACTAGACAAATGTATCTGTTTCCTAACATTTATAAAGTCTATTTGGTCGCATTCATTAAAACAGCTACAACCGTGGGCCACATTTTGTACACCATGCAGCCTCCAAGCTCATTGTAAAGCGTTCCGCTCACAGACTATCTACATACGACCGCGGCGGTCGGCGGTGAACTATTTTGCATGACAATGCACGTGAATAGCGACCCTATGTTTTGATCGCCGAACAACATTAGTGTACTAACCTGTCAGGGCCTGTCGTTTTATTTACGCTGGATGGCTACGTCTAACCAGCTTATCGTGATCCTTAGATCCGTATATCTACTACCAAGTCATGGTAGATCTTATTATAGTTATTATGATGCTCGTTTGTTGCGTTTCTGTTAACCAGCGTGTTTTTCACACGAGCCCATGTGTAATGTCTATCCGTATACTAAATTTCACATCTATCAATTAAAGCGTTGAACCGTAAAGATGAATCAAACAAATATTACAGCAGTCTTGAGCTTGCAGTCGTGATATTACATGGGCTCGTGTGAAAAACACGCTGGTTAACAGAAACGCAACAGTCAACAGTCATAATAAGATCTGCCATGACTTGGTAATAGGGTTCTCTGCCAACAAATCTTTGACAAACGCATCGTTTCGCAACCTAATTTGCCAACCCTCTGTTTTTTCTGTAACTAAAAATAACCTTACCTAACCTATAGGGTTCTACACGATGTTCCTGAAATAAATCCAGAATTATTTACAGTTTCGGAAAAAAACGCGGGTTGTCAAATGATATGATTGTGAAATGAATCATTTGTGAAACGTTGGTTATGAAATGATCAAGGATCCCGGATAGGACCATATTATTCTAGCTTGGAAACAGAACACTTAAATAATCTGTTTATCAGACCAAACGAATGAGTCCCAACATGGTGGGTCTACGTTAAATCAAAATCAAAATGTTTATTCAGTAAATAGGCCCCCATGGGGCTCTTTTACACGTCGGTAATATGAAGTGAATTTACTAGCGCTTCAGATAAGACCATCATTGCGGAGAAGAAGCGCCAAGAAACTCCAGCAGAAGGTCATTTTTTCAAACAAAAGTACAGAAAAGTAAGTTACATTACAAGTACTTAATAAAGTAATAAATAATAATGATTAAAGCTTGAACAAATAAAATCAATACAAATGTAAGGCTAATAACATTAAACTAAAAATAATAAGTCTAGGAGAACAACACGACGAGGTCTCTACGTCAAAAGCCATATCTAGAAAATATAGTGGAGATCCTGTCGCCACCTTCCGAGTACATCATCAGATCAGTTCTTAGATACTATATAGCATTGTCATCAGGTTTACATTATGAATGTTGTCCCAATTTGATCCCATTCCACTAACAGGAGTTGGTTCAAAATTGACTTGCAAGATTTAACCTAAACATGTACGTTTACAATTACATAATTGATTTTTTTTTCTGACGCTCTTTGTAAAGTGCTATGAAAGAAAAATAACTGTATTCGCGAAACAATTACCGTATTATTTTTTCATAAGATATGAAAGATAAGAGCATAAACACTCCATACAAAATCGACAACAGGAATGACGTCACAGCTGTTGTTCCATGTTTTACCTTATAAAGAAATTTGCATTTATTTCAGAAATTACTATGTTTAACCTTATATCATTGCATAAAAATATTACGCAAATTAAATGAGGATGCCAAAAAAGCAATCTAAACCTTAAAAGAAGTTTAATTTTTTTGGCAAGTTTTGTTTCTATATAAAATCTCATCGTCAAAATTTAGTAAGTAATTTGCTTTTTATATGTTTTTTTTTACATTTTCAACAAAATCGTATTAATGAAACTCAATTCTGTTTTTCATGCTTGTCCCTATTCGAAGAAAAATTTAAAAACTCTGTCGGATTTTTGGTCTGGGTCAGTTCATTTTATTTCCGGCAACGCCAACGAGGCGAACGCACCTGTCCACACTGACCACATACTTTTGTTTATTTTTTATTTTGAGCTACAAATTCCACCAACCCTAAACACGCATCTATTGTAATACTAAATAACTACTGCTACAGAAAGACAAATAGCCTTAACTTTTGTGTCGGGATGTTGCATTCCAACTGCGTACACGCAAGGAAGCAAGCTCTTTACATTCTTTAATGATGAGGGTATGTTACTGTATACCAGGGCTGGGATAACGATATCGTCTTTGACGTGTTTCCGTATTGTCAACGTTTTGAGAACTCTTATGTCATTTACAATAATGGCAAATGTGACATTACCGCTTCTGAAAACACCTCAAACCCGATATAACGCAATAGAATAGAGGCCCAGAGGCCCTAGCCAAGATGCGTTCGCTAACTAGCGATTCGATTCGTTTTAATTTGAAACCAATCGCGGCACTGGTAGATTATATCGTATATTATAATTAATTTGTTTTAAAATATTATTATAATGATAATACTAAAACGAAAATATTTTAACATCTAATGTTTATGTTATTAGGGTTCCGTACTCAAAGGGTAAAAACGGGACACTATTACTAAGCCGTATCCCATGAACCGTGACAGCTAGACAGTTGAAATTTTCACAGATGATGTATTTCTGTTGCGGCTATAACAATAAATAAAAACAAAATAAAATAAATATTTTATTTTAAACGTGAACAAACGTGATTTCTGCCGTTTTTGCTCGACATTAATAACGACAACGTCGACGACAGGAAGACGGTTGAAATATGTATTCCCAGAATACGGAGTCGTATATTTGTGTTGTATAAAAAAAATAGGGATACATATGTATTTAAGACACAACAAATACATACAACCGATACAAAAACCCGTGATTTTTTCCGTTATTTGCTTGATATTAATAACGGGAACAGGTAGACGTTTGAAACATTCTCAGCATATTTAGTACCTGGTAAATTCGCTTAAAAAAATAATATCTAAATTTAAATTAAATAATTTTAGCGGGCTCCCATACAACAAACATGATTCTTTTGCCGTTTTTTTCTCGATCTTAATACAGGCACCGTGGTTGTATAGATACGTACGGAACCCTTCATGCGTGAGCCCGACTCGCATTTGCCCGGTTTTTCGAGTAAATATACTTTAGTATGTATGTATGTTTGTATTGAACTCTTTATTGCACAAAAAAGCTTAGTTAAAGTTGAACTTTCAGTCAGGACGTCAGTTCAACACGACTCTAACGGCGTACGCGCAGTTATTATATTATTACGTGAACAACAATAAGACCGAGCTTTCTGCGCGAATTGAACCTACAGCTCATTCAACAAAATCAAGTGCCTCTTATTATTATGTGACAGTGACATTAGCCTGGGTCTCTATTTTACTGCCTTATAATGATATCGTGTTTTAGAATCGCTTATGACTCGGCCGTCATTACGGTCAATGACATGAGAGTTATCAAAACGTTGTCAATACGAAAACACTTCAAAGGCGATATCGTTTTTACCGTGTAGACTCTCGGCTCGTAGTAATACCTACCTACACATTCATTATTATAAACAGAATATTGGCCTTCCGACTAAATTGAAATTTTAGTAAAGCAGTGGCCCAGTCGGCCTTATAAGTAGTTGCACATTTAAGTACCATGTTGCTTTAACACCTGTGACAGATTAGTGCAGCAGTTCAAATATAACGTTAAAGTGACAAAGCACTAACGTGTGCAGTAACTAATAAATAAGGCTAAATTCGATCTTTTCCTCGTAGTAATAAATTGCACATGCTACAGAAGGATAAAGATGTTTTCACTCTTAGCATCCAAATACTAATATAATAAATTCAATCTGATAATCGTAATTATACAAAAAGTTCCTTACAGACAGGTAATTTATTTTCAAACTCTTTATAACAAATCGCTTAATGAAGTTGATATTTTTGCTAATAGTATGTCTTCCTTTAAAAATAAAATTCGGCAAATTTTATATTCTCCATAATGGTAGCTTAAAAATTGTTTTGTATATTATATTGAACACTTATGTAGAACACTAGTAAAGTTTAGTAATATAGGAAACTATAGGCCTTATTTAAGTAATTTTATTTAATGTAATTTTAATTTAAATGGCTGTTTGTTTTCTGAATAAATTAAAAAAAAAAAAAAAAAAAAAACTCTATAAAACGTCTTAAAGTACTAACTATAAAAAAAAAATAACCCTTGCAGTTCATCCGCTAGTGGCATGGTCCCTAAAATGCTGGCCGCGTCCCCCATTTGCTACAGAAGTGTTAATATTTTAAAATAATTATGTTCATTTAATAAATAGACCTCACGAATAGTTTAACACGTCAAAATCTACCAGCGCTTTCCAAGAGACCTCTTCTGAAGCGCCGCAAGAAGAAGAATTTATTTATTTATTACAATATATAATACTTAATCTAGCGTTACATAAAACTAATAATCATCATGCGTATTTTTGCAGAAAAACGTGGTAGAGTTATTATTGTAGACAAAATTGTGAAAGATACCGCTATTTGGCTTAGCAAGGTGGCTTATTTCTCAAAGTACGTCAACCCCACAAACAAGCACATTCTTTGGCTGAACAAAGATTATATATCCCACGTCGCGACGCGGTAAACGTGGTAAACGGCGCTATTGTCGCACGGACAAAGCCGGGTCATGTCACATGTATTCGGGTTGCGTAAGGACAGACTTTCATCACGCAACGGATTACTTAATCCAATCAGAAACCTAGCGAGCATCAGCTTTGTGGCTTAGGGTGTTGACGGTTCATACTTGTTTTATCTCGAAAGCGGGTGGGCCATACTGACGCGCAAATCATAACAACCGTGACAGACAAAACCAAAAATGGAGAAAAACGCGTACAATTTATTATTTTATTTTTTAATACAACAGGCTGTTTTAAAGATTCTCAAAATCTGATGGGTAATTATATTTGCCTGAACTTAATTTCTGTAGTGTTATTTTTCCTAAATTATTACGATTAATATTAATTTTAAGTCGAAATGGCGTTGATGGCTTGGAGTATTTATGTCACATTCCTTATCATAACTACCGTATCAGCTCCTCTTGCTAGTTCTAGTAGTGAGGTGGCTAGTTACATTACAAACCCTCTGCAATCATGTTTCATCCGTTAAAATAGGATTGTATGCCTAATTTGACGTTTTTAACGCTAACTGGGTAGTTAAATTTAGTATTAATCGCAATTAGTATTAATTGTGGCTGTTAAGGCGCTTATGACTTGTATTGGTTTGGAACATTTTCGACTGTGACAATTCGTTGTTTAAATATAAAAGTGCCCCAAATCAATAACAAATACAATTTGATTTAAAACTTTAAGTAAATACCGTTCCGAATTTAAATGCAACTCATTTTATTTTGGGGCACTTTTGTAGGTACATATTTAAGCGACGAATTCATAACCGCCGTAAGTGGATGATACGGTGCTTATGTCTAGTATTGGTAGTACTAATTTAACCGTAATGGCGGTTACGGTTTATATCCTGCAGCTGATGGATATAAACCGTATATATTATGGTATATAAACCGTTATTGTATGATGCAAATAAACGTTTTATCTATCTATCTATCTATCTGATGGTGGAAATTGGCTGTTACGGTGTTTATGCTTAATAAAATCTCGGTAATAATAATATACATTTTTCAATATTTCTGAAATTGAAGTATACATAGATCTCATTACGCTGATTCCAAATATGCTAATAACTAATTTACTTCAAAAATGCTTGTTACAGTTGTTATGATTTGCGCGGCAGCATACTCGTGTGGTGTGTGTAGATACACGTGCACGTTGTCTATAAGTCCGTAGCTGTCGTCGCTAAGCGTTGCCGTACTGTAGGTACGTGTCTATACGCCATACAACTACAAGTATGGGCCACCCGCTTTCATGAGATTAAACAACTCGACGAAATAACTCCTGTACCACTTTTCGGCTCTATTTTGCGTATTAGGGACCAAAAGTTGTTAAGTACTTTCCTGTTCGACAATACCAAAGAGATTTTCGATCTTAAATACAGGGGACAACCCGATAGGTACTGTTAGAGTGAAGGAATACATCGTGAGGATATGTGCACATTCGAACAGCTGAGTGCTAATGCACAAAAGATACTACAGGGTCGAAGTGTATCTAAAGGGGTTCGTTTGTATAGATAAGATAAGACCAAAAACCTTAAGCTAACCTTGATGATTCTATGGGTATACTTAGGGCCGTATTAATAAACTCACCTTGGTTGAGACGCCCGTCACAAGATACGTCAAAGTAAATGTCGAGCCATAAAAAACTGTCGTTTTTGACACATCTTGAGACGAGATTAGTTTATAAATACGGCCCTTAGATCTGGGGCGTTATTCTACTATGTCTCTACACGAATTGTTATCGTATCGTTTCGACGACGCAGTTAGCCTAGAGGTAGTGAACCTGCCTACAAACCTAGCGGTCCCAGGTCCGATTCCCGACCGGCCAGGGGAAATATTTGTGTGATGAACACGTGTAGGTATTTGTTATTTTATTTTATTTTAACCGACTTCGAAAAAGAAGGAGGTTATCAATTATAAGAATAAGAATGATTTATTTGGACACACATTTACATAAAATGACATATGGCAGTCTGTATTAAACAGTGAAAATTTCAAATTAATAACAATAACTTACAACTAACTATTTACAATGGTGTCCAAAATGGTCTCTACTCAGCTTGTGTCACAAGATATGGTGATAATGGGACGCTGATTTTCAGTAGGGCCAGCCAGACGAGACGAGATGAGCGTGTGTGTGTGCGTGTGTGTGTGCGTGTGTGTGCGTGTGTTTGTGTGTGTGTCCAAGTATATTTTCTGATTGAGCTAAGATTTAGATATACAAAGGAACAGTGGTTTTTTACGCTATAATAAATAAAACAGTTCAACTGTATGCTTTTTTTTTCTATGTATGTTTATCGTTGCATAGTACCCATAGTACAAGCTCTAGAGCTTACTTTGGAACTAGGTCAATTTGTGTAAAATTGTCCCCTTTTATTTATTTATTCAACTTGGCCACCGTAACTGTCCATTAAATAAAAGCTATAATAACGTTACATAACAAAAGGGTAAATAGAGTCCATGAAAATATGAAAATCCCTTTTGTAATAAAAGTACACTCAGGAACAATGAAAACGGGTCACTTTCTACAAAAAATCTGTGTTAAGTGACCCGTTTTCATTGTTTTTAACTATACATTAAGGCTACAGGTTATAGCCAAAGACAACGATTTACAAAACCTATAAGCACGTAGCATTACAAAACACATTCAGACCCTTACCCTCCAATTTCAATGCAAAATCGACTCCTCATCGTGGTCATGGCAATCTGTAGGAGTCAAACGGCGAAAGTCGATTACAGTGAACCGAAATAAGAAACACATTATTATTGCAGTCAAAGGTCGAGAGAAAACATGAATAACATACGAAAATTATATAATGACTATAACAATGAGGTAAACTGTTGTTTTTTTCAAGTTAACGTGTTATACAACAATATTAAAGTCGTGTGAACTGAATTTTTAGTTATTTTACGATGCTGGCTCCCTATTGTGCCAATGAGATGAAATTTAAAAGTTGACTGCAGCTTCACATACCAGAAATATTCGTATGTTCACAAATGAAAAATCTGGAGCAGCATTTATGTGGAGCAGTTGCTATTAATCCACATGGTATTGGAATCACTTTAACTTAACCCACTTTGCCTTTACCTTTACTTTGCCTTTTAATCACTTTAAGTTTTTGGTATTAACTTTTTAAACATTCCTAGTTTAATTGTACTTTAAGGATGTTGGTATTTCTGTAGCTCTGCCTACCCCACTCTGGGGATAAAGGCGGGATGCTACGTATGTGTGTAATTAAAATACAACTTTAACTAACTGATTTTATACATTATGCATTCCTGTATCCGTTTAAAAAAAATGAAAACACTGAAAATATTATGGACTGGCCAGAAAAAAAACACATTTAAACCACATGTCAATTTAAAAGAAGTCATGGCTTTACTACAATTTAACTAAAAAGTACGGTGAAAATAATGTGACTTTGAACTGTGTACTTTGTTTTTTTCTTTCTCAATGATCTAGTTTCGGGGCGCGTCGCCATTTTGCGGATAACATTTAGAGTTCAACGCTCCTGCCCTAAAGAATAAGGAGAATAGAGCAACGGCGAAAGTATTATGAATCTAGATTACAATGTGTAAAAAAAATATACCATCGTGGAACCCTGTCATAATTAAGTAACGTATTAGGGCGTTTTCCAAAAAAAGTGTACATCGTTTAGGGCAAAGTTAAGAAAATTTAACTTTTTTCCATTTCGTCACGAAAATTAGCCATACATTTAGATACGTTAATTTTCGTGACGAAATGGAAAAAGTTAAATTTTCTTAATTCTGTCTTTAACGATGTACACTTTTTTGGAAAACGCCTATTGAACGTGTTGTAGATTATGCCTAATCTCAGCTAATAGCGGTTTAGACATGTACTTTACTTTATTATTACTACCAACATAGATTATGCTACATGATCTTTGACTTCTGCCCAAAATCACAGGTTTTACTTTCGATTTCAGCTATAATAGTTTTCCGGAAGCGATTATCTGTGCTTATTAACTACGTACTCGTAAGTAATGAGTGTTGTCATGTAAGCTCACGTCGTGAGAGATGCTCAAGTCTTGCGCGTCGCGTGACCGGGCTTGCAGTTTTTTGTCTATCTCATTACATACCTATCCGCTAGCATGGTGAGGTTTTCCAATAGTCTATAGGAACAAAATGTAAATAAACTACATTTCCAGTTTTTTAGTTTTTCAATTGCTCGGAAATAATATGATCATTTTTGGTCTGGTTTGTGGTCAAAAACACAAAAAGCATCACTTGTATGACAAGCCATTTTCATAAAAATAAAACAATTCTTGGCCTATGTCATAGGTACTGGCCAGGTAAATACGTAAATAATTGAAAAGTAGGTACTAAACAAAAACACTATTTTGCCTCGGCAGAAAGTGCAAATTATGGAAGTGTGAATTATTATTAATTGCGTATCTTCTACCCTCGGCAACACATTATTCTAGCATGCATTTTTAGATGATTTCACCGTTATATTTCATGGTAATAACTAATTAAGGCAATAAAGTAAACTCCACGATATGAGACGGGGTGATAAATGTAATTACATTTTGAGAAATATACTGTGTGCCTAACCTAAATGATTGATTTACGAACTCCTCTCGGCCTAATTGTGCAAAATGTGGTTATGGAAGTACAAACTAGTCTTTTTAGAGCTGTTGGTATTTCTGTAGCTCTGCCTACCCCACTCTGGGAATGAAGGCGTGATGTTGTGTTTGAGCTCTCAAAGTCAAAAACAAAAGTCAAGAAAAGGCTAACCTTTACTTTTGTCTTATTTTAAAAGTGTAATCGTATAAATTGGGCTCATTGCAAAACTATAATCAATCGTCACGGGGATTGATCATATTTCATAATTTCAAAAAGTCATAAAGTCCGTTTAGGAAAAAGTTATCCTTTCAATCCCAATTACTAAAAAACCAGGCAAGAGCATGTCGGACCATGCTCAGTGTAGGGTTCCGAAGCCGTTAAGTACTACAAACATAAAAATCAACAAGTAAAAACTGATTTCCTATTTCAAGTCAATTGGTGCCGTCATAAATGATTTTAGTAGGTATAAACACTTCAATCCCCTGTATCTCAAGAACCAATGATGTCTACTTAGTCGTGATAGTTTTCCTTTAAAATTCGTTATATGCGCTTTCATTACGGATTTTTTCATATTTTTAGTATTTCTAGTTTTGGCTGTAGAGGGTGGGGGACACTTCAGTCTAACAAAAATAAGCGCTTTAAAGCTTTATATTTCATAAACGGGTTCCTTGATCGAAAAACTGTTTACGCAAATCCGTAATATTTTTGGAAGATCTATCCAACGACACCCCACACTATAGGATTGACGTTACGTGTAGGAGGTAGTCTAAAAGATTTTTTTTACATTTTATTGTGCCAGTTTGTTGACGTGACTAATATGCATATTCATGCCAAATTACAGTTTTCTAGTATTAAGAGTCTTTGCGCTAGGCTGCGGACGGACGGATGGACTTGGCGAAACTATAAAGGTTCCTAGTTTGACTACGGAACCCTAAAAAACGACCAAAGTGATCTAATTATACCTTTACTATCTTTTGCCAGCGGCTCCGTCCGCGTAGAAATCGTTTATCAGAACTACATAATTTTCCGGAATAAAAACTATTCTCTATGTCTTTCCCCGGGTCTCAAACTATCACCACACCGACTTTCATCTAAATCAGTTCAGCCGATTTAAGCTTGAAGGGGTAACAGATAATCTTAATATGGATAACATATAGTAGAATCGTGATGCTAGGCCCAAGTTCCTTGAAACTAAATTAAGAACATTATGTTGAAAGCGAAATTTAACTGTTGTTTCGTAAGAACTTTCGTTCGGGATCCTGTTAATGGAGCTTTTGCTCGAAAGCTGCGTGCGGCGGAATTAAATGTTGATTAAGTACAAATAAAGCCAATTTGGATTACGTTGATGTTTTTATTACCTTGTTAAGGCAAATGCAAACTGTTTGTTTGAGGCTAAATATATATAAAATGCAGCGTTGCGCAACTCTGTAAACATTTATTTGAAACTTGCAAAAGAAAGTTAGCATCCAATCGACCGCTTACAAATATCATGTTTTTAATAATGATCAATCAAATTAAAAGTAATTAACTAGGTTTTAGTGGTGACAGGGCCCTGTGCAGGGTCCGTCCGGATCGCTACCACCATCTTATCCATTAACATACCGCCAAGCAACAGTGTTCGCATTGTTGTGTTCCAGTGTGGGGATAATACACCCGGTGAAATTACTAGCATAGAGGCATTCCATCTTTGTCTTCAGGGTTGGCAACTCATTTGAGGTCTTAGGATTGCAGTCTTAAGATTATAGTCCTGAGTCTCAGATTCTACTTACCATCAGGTGGCCTGAATGTTCGTGTGCCTTCGACTTGTCATGAAAAAAATTAGCAGAATGTTTTACAAAATTGTCGTTTCTCAAATTATCACTTCACTTATTTTACTTCGACAAATATTACCATCTTCGGTATTTTACCACATCCATACCGACTATTATTATGCTAATGCGATTTTAATTAAACGTTGTATTTATAGCTTAAACCTCCGGAAAGGCCATTGGGTAATTATTTTTTTCTGGAAAAGGGGTCAATTCCCGAGGGAATGGAAACAAAGGACATATACGCAGACGGATATATAGGGTGTAACGGGCGGTCCGCCGAAAACTGTAACGGTTAAGGATCAAATACCTACACTACACAAACCGAAGTTGATCGCTGAAAATAACATTTGCTTGCCCTTATCCCATTTACTTGGGGTCGGCGCAGCATGTTTTTTTCTTCCATTACCTCACTGTCTCTCGTCATCTCGTCACTTACTTCCTTCCTTATCATATCGTCTCTCACACACTCCATCCACCTTTTCCTTGGCCTACCTCGTCTCTTCCATTCCTCCACTTTCATACCCAATACTTTTTTGGTCACATGACTGTCATCCCTCCGCATAATATGCCCATACCACTCAAGGCGATGGGATCTCACTTTGTCGATGATAGGTGCTAATTTCAGGCTTCCTCTAATATACTCATTTCTCATTTTCCATCCTTGTCACACCACACATTCATCCCAACATTCTCATCTCCGTAACATGCAGTCTCTTCAGATCGCTGAAAATAATAATAATAATAATAAATCACAGGACAATGTCACACAAATTGACCTAGTCCCAAACTAAGCTCTAAGCTTGTACTATGGGTACTAGACAACGATAAACATGCTTATATAGAGAAATATAATACTTAAATACATAGAAAACATCTAAGACTCGGGAACAAATACTCGTGCTCATCACACAAATATCTGCCCTTACCTGGATTTGAACCCAGGACCTCTAGCTTTGAAGGCAGGGTCACTACCAACTACGAGTAGGCTAGCGTGTGGTCTGGATTTCGCAGTTCAGCGTTCTATAAGTAAGTATTGACAGTAGTAATTGACGGACCTCGTGTCCATTCAGTTAGCAGCTCCCGTTCACGAGTAGCGGCAGTTCCCGTTTTAGCTCTAATTCGACGTCAAACTATGTGGTACTAGCGAACTCAGGACATTACAGTCAAGAGCAAAAAGATGGGACTTGGTTTGTTACTTGGCGGCCGAGTTGGTCTAGTTGGGAGTGACCCTGCCTCCGAAGCCAGCGGCCCGGGTTCAAATTCTGGTAAGGGCAGATATTTGTGTGATGAGCACGAGTATTTGTTCCTGAGTCTTGGATGTTTTCTATGTATTTAAGTATTTATTTCGCTATCTAAGTATGTTTATCGTTGTCCCCATAGTTACAAGCCTAAAGCTTAGTTTGGCACTAGGTCAATTTGTGGGACATTGTCCCGTGATATTTGTTTATTTACTTCTGTTCACTGCAGATTTGGACTCTAGACTTTCTGAACCACGTCTTAAGGAAATTTTTTGTTAGCACATGCAACCACACCATCGGAGATGAACCCAGTCGCTTTGGCCAAAACCGGTCGTTACTCGGAAGTAACTATGAGACAGTGAGGCCAATTTCGAACAGCATTCTCTCATTCGTACTTAATTAAATTTAATTTATTGATTGATGCCTGTTAGATTACACTGTCACGCGATATATATATGCATGAAAAATTTCAGCTCGATCAGGAAACGGGAAGTGGGTCAAATTGAACTTGCAAGATTTCATTAGAGACAACGAGACAAGATGAAAATAAATGCTCGTAAAAAAAATGTAGAACATAAGTTAAATTAGTTTAGAGTACACTTGAAACCACAAAAAATGCTACGGCGGGAAGAAACTTTCAGTGAAAAACAGTAATTTGTAAAGCATAACTATACTATTAAAGGCACTTAAATAATATTTAACAACTACCTATGCACCTTAGATATACAATGCCACTAAACATCCAAAACATAATGACAATATGGCACCTCGCCAAAGACTCGATCGTTACTGACGTTCTAGCTCCTAAGGTACAACTGTAGTGTACTAACTGACCTAGGCCATGGAAGCATCCGGCATGTGACCTCGGTCAACCCCGGCTTTACGACCTGGACAAACAGGAATTCTCAATTGGTACCTGTATTAAGTAGCCTAGTCTAAATTAGCTGGATGAAAAAGAAAACCAACGAAGAAGTTTTGAAGATGATGAATGAGAAAAGACATTTTAAAAACTATAGAATGTGGAAAAGGAAAGATGATGGGCCACTCGATGCAACGTCGAACGAGAGTGAATGTTATTAACTGGTTGTATAAACCTCGTTGCTTTATAGCTATCTACACAAAAAATGTAATGTTTAGGAATAAGTTGACAAATTGGCTTTTTGATAAGTGGTATTACAGCGTTAAGGATTTTCTCGAGCGTAACATTGGTGTTAATTTGTAATTTAATTTATATTTGGTTGACATTCGATTACAATTGAATTTTGTTTTTATCATTTTACTATTTTATATTTATAGCTTTGTATTTAACTTGATTGCATGCAGGCTGAATACACTGGACTTTATAATAATGTGTACTACTTAAGAAACTGTATCAGCAAATAAACATTTTGATTTGATTTGACAATATTTTCTTTTTGAACATTCTGAAGGGTAAAGTTGAAGGAAAAGGAGGAAATGGAAGCCCTAAACTTATTTACTTTAACCAAATAAGGCAGAAAGCCAATGTCGTGTCGTATCAGGAGGTGAAAAAGCTGAGAAAAGTGGCAATTACTCCACCGACAAGAGCCTGGCTCTTAAATTTAATAATTATAAGTAGCCTAGTCAAGATGCATAGCGATAGTGTTTTTAATAAATCATCAAAATGAATAGGATTGACGTAAGTTGACGAACAGGGTAGCTTTATACGACACTGAACTCGACTCACCTGCCAGCTGCCTAATTGAGAAGGCGCGCGCTAAAATGTGTTATGTACGCTCCTTAAACGGGGCTTCTTAAACTTGCCAGATAAAACTTCATCTTTAAGATCGACGCAGTGCTGTGTTGAGAGAATCATCTCCCTGAAAGAACGGGTTTCCATAATATCAGGTTTTATTTATTATGTAGGTATGTATGTAAACGGTTAATTGTACAAAAGAAAAACCAAACCAATACAATGAATTATTATAGAAGGTTTCAATATTCTTTTTCGAATCGTCTGTTATCTCATTTTCCGTATTACCCTTGTGGCGACCTAGCGACATCTAGTGACAACTTGTAACAAAACAACTCGCCAGCGCCACCAGCGTCAGACAGCGCAACTTAATCTGACAGTGCGCTGCATCGCCCTAACGAAGTTTCTTCAGTCGGTTGACTTATATACAACTTCCAACTTCATCCAAATGGACTTCAGTCCCCAGGCATAACACCCGCCAGGAGAGAGATCTCTGTATTGTCCTCTCTACCTACATTGGTGACCCCGACGTGATTGTCTTACTACATTGGTGACCCCGACGTGATTGTCTTACTACATTGGTGACCCCGACTTGATTGTCTTAATACATTGGTGACCCCGACGTGATTGTCTTACTACATTGGTGACCCCGACGTGATTGTCTTACTACATTGGTGACCCCGACGTGATTCTCTTCCTACACCCTGTTTTATCCTTCTTTCCGAAATTTCCAAATGGACGGTTGACCTCGACGAATAAGCGACAATTTTTGTATTTGGCGTAACTAAGACCTTGAGATGTAATTGAATTCATGAAAAGTTTAATTTACAAAGTGTGTGACACACATCACACACACTATTGTGTCCTTATTTGGCACGCAAACGAAGGTTTCGTATACAAGACGGTTTCTGTGTGTTAGACCGGGAGCCCACTGCGAGCTGTGCTTTCTGGCTCTGTGTAATTAATTAGTATTTTTCTCATATTGTGTTCCGTTTGAAAGATATTATAGGTTAAGATTATATGGCCCAGGGCCCTAAAACCTTTTCAACGCCATTGACGGATATTTCCGTCATGATTGACAGCGCACAATAGACCTGAGTCAGGCGCGGCTCACTCCGCGATTTACGTTCATCGCTACAAGTACATGCCGGTTACCCAGATCCCGGGTACTGTTCAGTGGCTGCCACGCTGTGCGTCGGATCGCACGCGCACGCTACTTCGCGCGCACACGCTTACGTAAATCGTAAATATATCGCAAGTGAAAGTGCCGCATTCGTCTGTTTTGCATTGTTTCTGTTGAAATGAATAAAAATACACCTAAAAGATTTAGGGTACTTAATACATTATTATTTTATTTTTGTCGTTGACAGCCCTGACTAACGGCGACGCGGTGAGTGAGCTAATTCATCTTCACCGTTTGTACACAGCCTTAACGTTCTTTTTGGCTTGCGCTGGAGTCGACAACGTCAGAGGGCCACAATGTTTCGGTTAAGAAAAAAGCGGCTTTGGTTAAGATCAAAGGAGTGTGCCTTCTGTACTTGTACTATCTATTCAGTACCTGAGTATCTATGAGGTAGACTTGACATTCGCTCTGGTTTTGTATTTGATATAGTGTTGAAAAGGTTAAATACTGCGTAAAATTTGCCAGGGTGAGCCACGGGTTTCTAAAGATATTAAAAGGTTGTGGTCCCCATCTACATTGTGTCAGAGCTGCATATTGCCTTCCTGAATATTTTTGTGAATATTATGTTTATGTTCAATAAGTTTTTTGTATTGAATTTTATCTACTCTTTCTAATAAGTAGCTCACCTCGCAGTCGTCTCCCGGTCTACTATGACCATGTATTTGTATGTACACCTACATTATTCTAACAAATTACACGGTTCTTCTGCCCGTGCGCAACTGTCCGTTTATTCAGGTGTTTGCGAACAGGCCTAAGCGCTCAAGGCGACTTTTCAATTCTCAGTAAGGATCATTATACGATCGATGTTAGAGAAAACTTGTGGTGTTGCAATGGGAAATTTTGTTGTTTTTCTTGTGTTTGCGACTCTGCTGTTCGCCATTCATGTGAGTATACTTAACTATATAAACAGTATGATATATCTTAAGACTCCACCGAGCGTCCAGTGGCGCCCCCATTAGGTACTATTATTGTGTTTTCTAAGTAACTAAAGTATTGCCGTGCAATCGAATAGGTAGTGTTTTTTTGTTTCGCTCTTGTTGGTGGAGCATTTCATTGGCCTCCATTTTCTATTCCTAGAGATATGATATGACATAGCATTTCAACAAAACCTTATATTTGATTAAAGGTACTATAAGCCTATCATCTCTTTTCTCCTTCACCACATTTTTTCCTCTCCCACTGTGTTTTGTACAAGTATTTCATACATAACTACATACTCGTAGGTACAATCAAGGTTATAAATATGTATACACTTTAGTACCTTGTCTAATTAACGTCATGTTTAAACTGCCATATGAAATTGTCACAGAGATTAAAATGACAAGGTACTAAAGTGTATACATATTTATGACCTTGACTGTACATACTTTTAGTGGTGGAAGGAGCTTGCGTAGGATCGTGTTATCCTTTAACCTGGCTTGGCAACGCATTTGCAGTCTTGAGATTATAATCTTAAGGTAAAATAATTACCCACAAAAATGATTTACGATCTTGCTATATGATTTCAAAATATTTGCAATAAGGTAATTGTCTACATACGATAATAAAAAAACATTGTTATCGTCATTATGCATTCCACTTACGGTCGGCACGCACTGTGTTTGCAAATGCAGCGTTTTCGATAAGTAGATCGATGCATTGTGCAATGCGTGACACAATCACACGCAGCTGTTTACGCGATCTGGATCAAAAGTAACAGTTTTTGAGGTTTATTTGTTTTTAAATTATTCCTTTTGAGGTTATCCAGTTTATTGCATTATGTATATGCGGTTTTGGGATCTTTGCCGTTTTGGCAATACATTTTTGGTCAAATATAATCATTTCCTTAAAATATAATTTCAGTTTGCATTAATTGTAAATCTAACCTTACATACGTAATAAGGGATGTTGGTATTCTGGAAATAAAACGAAAATAACACAAATAGCTTTTCGTAAAATGATTTAATTTAATATATTTATTTATAGATAATTATGTATTATATAAGTAATATATGTATGAATGTTATATGTATACGAGTATAATGATGAAAATATACATACACATACATAACATCACGCCTTTATTCCCAGAGTGGGGTAGGCAGAGCTACAGAAATACCAACAACTCTAAACAGACTTGTTGATAATTCTGTAACCACATTTTGCACAATCAGGCCAAGAAGTTTACTAGTGTATTAGTGACAGGTTGCAAGCCCATCGCCTAACAGTACTACAAGCCCTTATTCCCTTAGTCGCCTCTTACGACATCCACGGGAAGACATGGAGTGGCACTATTCTAACCCGGCAACCACACGGAAATTTGCGCTCATCACACAAATATCTGCCTTTACCGGGATTTGAACCCAGGACCGCTGGCTTCGGAGGCAGGGTCACTCCCAACTAGGCCACCGTGTCGTCAAATGAATATATGAATTAATAATACCAGATTATTTTTAATTTAGATTAAGATTTTACATGCCAATATACTGATAATGTTCTTGTTAAAGAAATGTCATTTCTTTTGCAAGAACATTTACTTACTCTTTAAAAGCAATTTGTTCCTAGACTGCGTGAAGGGGCAAAACACTTTTATCATATTACTAGCGGCCCACCAGCGGCTTCGCCCCGCTGCAAATTTCCGACTTTCCCGGTGGATTTTTCAATTATTTTCGCACCTTTTAAACCTTCCCTGGACTATGATAAACATTTTAAAACCAAAATCAGCCAAATCGGCCCAGCCGTTCTCGAGTTTTAGCAAGACAAGCGAACAGCAATTGATTTTTATATATATATAGATTAAGGATCTAACCGAAAGCCAGCCTTTGAAGGAACATGTTGCATCTAACTTTGTTTTGTTCTAGTTTCAATACACAGCTTGTAAACACGGTACGGATGCTTAGCTTATTCTAATCTCAACAAGCTTTAAGTAAACATCTCCGTTAACCTAAACATCTGACACAGACGAGTTCACTAATATCTCTGGTTTCGCTATTCGCACCGTTTCCTTGATTTCATCGTCTCATATTGATTCCAGGGCCTCTATTCTACTGCGTTATAACGATATCGCGTTTGACGTGTTTTAGAATCGTTTATGACTCGGTCGCCATTATTGTAAATGACATAAGAGTTATCAAAACGTTGACAATACAGGAACACGTCAAAGATGATATCGTTATTACCATGTAGAATCCCAGCCCAGGGGCCCTAGCCAAGATGCAAACGCTACAACGTTTTTCTTTTCTATAACTCACAACGTGTGGGATGACAGTTGACCACGTGGTTTATCGTAACGCACGAGAACGTCATCCCATACGTTTTGAGTGATAGAAAAGAAAAACGTTAGGAGCGTTTGCATCTTAGCTAGGGCCCGTTATTCATTATATTGACAAACTGCGGTCCGCAGGGTCAATTCCCGGTAAGAGCAAAATATTTGTGTGATGAGCGCGACTATTTGTTTCTGAGTCTTGGATGTTTTCTATGTATTTTTTTCCCTATATTAGTATATGTATATCATTGTCTCGTTGGGTACCCATAGTAGGTACAAGATTAGAGCTTAGTTTGGCACGAGGTCAATTTGTGTGAGATTGTCTTCTGATTTATTAATTTATTCATTACGAAGAGTGCTAATGTGTACAATGATAAAAATGACTTACGTAAGCGTCATACTCGTAATATACCGGGTGTGGCCTGTAATAGGCGCAATATATTAAGGGATCGTTTCCACACCACAAACGTAACAACATTTATTCTACAATTTTTGCAAAATAACTTATTGTTTACTAAATATGAATGAATTTAGATTTTCCAAGCAAGCAATGTATTGCGCAAACTACGAAGTTTGTGGGCTGCCAGTAGATGTCAACTAGTCTATTGGATGGAGTACATTGAAATCCTATTTAGTTGTTCGAAAAAATCCCAAATTTTTTTTTTTTTTTTTTAAGTTGTAGAACAAATGTTGTTACGTTTATACAGTAGAAACGAACCCTCAATTTATTGCGTCTATTACTGGCCACACCCGGTATATATGTATAGATATTTTCAAACTTTTGCTTTTACAATACTTATTAAAGATAAAATCACGTGGCCAACGCGATTAAAACTAATCATCAATCATTAATGAAGTAATACCTTTTTTTCGTTGTTTGGTTTTTGTTGTTGTCGCCTCAAAATCCTCTGAACGTCGTGTTGATCTGCCTCACGAGATTACAACGAACTAAACCTAAGTGCACTATTTATGTTAGAGTTCAAAAAGTCAAGGTTTGATATTAAAATAATGTGTGTTGTGTTGCAGTGTGCAGGCGACGACCCAGGTGAGTACTTAACCTTAGGCTATATTTATGCCGTGTGGCGCCGGCAGAGTAGAATAGCATCACCCCATTTCTTCCCGTGGGCATCGTAGAAGGCGAGCAAGGGACCATCCGAGAGGTGGGCAGCAGCGCCTCTCGTATAGACAACACAGTCCAAAGAATTACACTGCGGTCACCAACCCGCCTGCCCAGCGTGGTGACTACGGGCAATACCCCCCAGAAATATAAATAGGCAAAAATAAAATTATATGAATAGGCACAAAAAGAAACGGCCCCCAGTTCCCGGCCGCCCTACTATTCCAGGTCACGGCAGCGGCCTTGGTCACGGTAGGGTAGGGGGTGCTAGGAATCCCCGGGCTACGGACGGCTGCCAACAATTGACTCTGGCTACATACAACGGACGCAGTTTACGGCTGGACGAAAGCCTCCAGATCCTTGAAGTGGAATTAGAGAAGATACGATGGCATGTTCTCGGGCTATCGGAAGTCCGTAGAGAGGGGGAGGACACGATAACCCTTGAGTCGGGCCATCTATTTTACTTCAGGGAAGGGAGCCAAAAATCTCAGGGTGGTGTGGGGTTCCTCGTCAACAAAGCCCTCCGTGACAACGTGATAGAGATCTGCAGCGTCTCGACCCGGGTAGCGTACCTTGTACTGAAACTGACCAAGAGATACTCTCTCAAGGTCATACAGGTATATGCGCCGACGTCGAATAGCACAGACGAAGAGGTGGAGGCCGTTTACGACGATGTGGCAAAGGCCATGCATCGTACCACCAAAACCCATTATACCGTTGTCATGGGGGATTTCAACGCCAAAGTGGGAAAAGAATGTGGTGAATCTTGTTTGGGACAGCATAGCTATGGGCGCAGAAACCGTAGGGGCCAAATGCTGGTCAACTTCCTTAGCATGCAGGGGCTGTTCTGTATGAACACCTTTTATCAGAAAAAGCCCCAACGGAAGTGGACCTGGAAGAGCCCCGACGGTGTGACGAAGAACGAGATTGACTTCATCATAGCCGACAAGAAGCACATATTTAGGGATGTCTCAGCGATCAGTAGGTTTAATACCGGTAGCGATCACCGGCTTGTACGAGGCACCCTAAATATCAATTTTAAGCTCGAACGTAGTCGCATGGTGAGGTCTGTTCTTCGTCCAAATGTGCCCCAAACTGGACATGATGCGTTCCAATTGGAATTGCAAAATAGATTCGCCGCACTGGAGACCCCGGCAAATGTTGACGAGGATCTGGACGGCTTAATCGGGGTGATAAGCGAAGTGGGAACGAGGCATTTTCGGAAAAGGCGAGCAGATAGGAAGTCCAAACTTTCTGGCGAGACCCTAGATCTGATGCAATTTAGACGTGAGACACCTGAGGAATCCTTGCCAGATCCCCAATCACTCCACAAGAAAATCAGGAGCTTGGTAAGACGCGACCTTCGCAGCTGGAACACCCGCCTAATACACGAGGCGATTGAGCGAAACCGGGGGTCGAAGGTCTTCACCAAGACACTGGGGAGGAGTCATCTGACAAAGCTAGCTACCTCGAATGGTAAAACCGTCACATCAGTCGCGGGGATACTCGCTGAAATTGAAAACTTCTACGGACACCTGTATGCTTCGCACGCACCAAAGCCTCCACCTGACGCGAGAGATCCTAGAGCCCCACTTACCCGCCACTTCACTGACGATCTCCCAGACGTAGGTGTCGACGAAATCGAGGCGGCTCTCAAACAGCTTAGTAATGGGAAGGCTCCCGGTGAAGATGGAGTAGCCTCTGAGCTCCTCAAGGCTGGGGGTAAACCTGTTCTGGAGGAGTTAAAGAGGCTCTTCAACACTGTAATTACCAACGGGACTACCCCGAAGGCGTGGAGCAGAGGTGTAGTGGCATTGTTTTTCAAGAAAGGAGACAAAACGCTACTTAAAAACTACAGGCCGATCACGCTTCTGAGCCACGTCTATAAGCTGTTCTCGAGAGTCGTCACGAATCGTCTGGCATCAAGATTAGACGCCTTTCAGCCACCGGAGCAGGCTGGGTTTCGTAAAGGCTATAGCACCGTGGACCACATCCATACTGTTCGGCAGGTTATACAGAAGTCCGACGAGTATAACCAACCGCTGTGTATGGCGATGGTGGACTACGAGAAGGCCTTCGACTCCATCGAAACCTGGGCTGTTTTGGAGTCTCTGCAGCGATGCCAAGTCGACTGGCGGTACGTGGAGGTGCTGAGAAGTCTCTACCAAATGGCGACTATGTCCGTCCAAGTGCAGAACCATCAAACAAGACCCATCCAGCTGCTCAGAGGTGTAAGACAGGGTGACGTTATCTCCCCGAAACTCTTCACCAATGCTCTGGAGGATGTCTTCAAGACTCTGCGGTGGAATGGGATGGGCATCAAGGTCAAGGGTGAGTATCTCACACACCTCCGCTTTGCTGACGACATAGTGATAATGGCAGAATCGCTACAAGACCTGCAGGAAATGCTGTCCAGCCTTAATGCTGCCTCGAGACGCGTTGGGCTCGGGATGAACTTAGACAAAACTAAGGTCATGTTCAATGAGCACATCGTCCCTGAGCCCGTTTCCGTCGAAGGTGTAGCCCTCGAAGTTGTCCAGGAGTACGTCTACCTAGGACACAAGTTACAGCTGGGTAGAGACAACTTTGAGGGTGAAATCACCAGAAGAGTGCAGCTTGGTTGGGCAGCATTTGGAAAGTTGCGTCACGTCTTTGAGTCAACCTTGCCGCAATGCCTGAAGACCAAGGTATTCAATCAGTGCGTCCTGCCGGTCATGACATACGGAGCCGAGACGTGGAACCTGACAGTGAAACTAGCCCACCGACTACACGTCACCCAGCGAGCTATGGAAAGGTGTATGCTCGGAATCTCGCTAAGGGACAAAATCCGGAATGAGATGATCCGGCATAAAACTAGGGTCACTGACGTAGTTCAGAAGTGTAGCAGACTGAAGTGGCAGTGGGCTGGTCACATCTGTCGCAGAACCGATGATCGGTGGAGTAGACGGGTTCTCGAGTGGAGACCACGGCTCGGCAAGCGTAGCGTAGGACGCCCTCCAGCCAGATGGACCGACGACCTGAAAAAAGTGGCTGGTGGTGACTGGATGGCGAAAACGGGAGATCGGGCCTTGTGGCGAACCCTGGGGGAGGCTTACGTCCAGCAGTGGACTGCAATAGGCTGAAATGATGATGATGATGATGATATTTAGACGTTTAGAGCGATCTAGACGAGAACAAAGGCTATAGTTACACGACGGAGAGCACTCTTAGGGATATCAATGTACTTGATTGTAATGCCGGTTTCAAAATACGTCTGAAATGACAGTCTTCTATGCCTTGATGTTTTTTTGTACCTTGAGCCTTAGGCAAGGTCCAAAAAGTCGGCCACGCTAACTCACGCAATGAAATTTTCTATGAAACTTCTTCGTTGTGCGACGGGTACAATTGTAAGGATATAATCGTTGCACAAGGAAACTTTCTCGCCTTCGTTGTTTGTACTTATCCACGGTCCAACTTTTTGGTTCTCACCCATTTGATGACACGTTAGCCTAGTTGGTAGTGACTCTGCCTACGAAGCTAGCGGTTCCGGGTTTAAATCAAGGTAAGGGCAGATATTTGTGTGATGAGCACGAGTATTTGTTCCTGAGTCTTGGATGTTTTCTATGTATTTAAGTATGTAATTTCTCTGTATAAGTATGTTTATTGTTGTCTATGTAGTAGCTATAGTACAAGCTTAGAGCTTAGTTTGGGACTAGGTCAATTTGTGTGAGATTGTCCCCTGATGTTTATTTATTTTTATTTATTTAGTAGTGTAAGCTGATCGGACAGTAGCGGTCCGTCTGGAATGCTACCTTTTAACCTGTTGCACCGGTATTCGAATTGTCGTGTGCCGGCGTGGAAATAAGACACACATTACTAGTATAGAAGCATCCTAACTTAGTTGTCAGGGTTGGCATCACATTTCTAGTCTTAGGTATGCAAATATTTATGGGTCTCACATTATACCTATTATTACCTATCAATTAATCAGGTGGCTTGTGTGCTCGTTTCCCTCCTTGCTTAGCGTAAAAGTAAAAAAACTCAGCATATGCTGCCACCGAATTATTGGAGAATGGTCTGTCTGATGAAATCTTCCACGTTCCCAGGTCTACTGACAACCTGGGTGAAAACGCTGGAGAAGTACAAAGAGGCTGAGATCGGCCTCACGAAGCAGATCCTCACTGATGGGACCAAACTGGTGCAATACACCATCAAGAGTAAGTCATCGAAAATGACTGAAAATTCACAAATAATTCCTATTACGAGTCACCGTTCAGGAACGCTGTATCCACATCCAAGTGCTTAATTTCAAGTCGGTTTCTGCCGCTAATTTGTTTTGTCACTTCAATCAAATTCTATAAATCAAAATTATTATTTACCTACTAGATTTTTGTAACAAAATCCCGCACAAATTGACCTGGTCCCAAACTTAACTAGGCTTGTACTATGGGTACTAGACAACGATAAATTTACTTATATGTACAGAGATACATACTTAAATACAGAAAACATCCAAGACGAAAAAAAAAAAAAAAAAAAAAAGACCCAGATGAAATGGTCGCGCTCATGACGCAAAGCCCTGCCTACGTAGGTCGTCCCGGGTTCAAATCCCTGTAGGGGCAGATATTAAGATATTGTTCCTGAGTCTTGGATGTTTTCTATATATTTAGGTATGTATTTCTCTATACATATAAGTGAATTTATCTTTATATTTAAAATAGTTGGGACTAGGTCAATTTGTGTGATATTGTCCCCGGTTAATATTATATTATTATATTTATCCCTTACAAGTGTACAGTCAAGTTCAAAAGTATGTATACACTTTAGTACCTTGTCACTTTAATCGCTTGGATAATTTCATGTGGCAGTTTAAACATGACGTTAAATAGAAAAGGTACTAAAGTGTATACATACTTTTGAACTCGACTGTACTTAGTATTTCCTTTATTTTTCAGCGTTGCTTTGACGAAGCCAGCAGCCCGTCCGACAAATGTAGGACAAGCAAAGTACTTCTAAGGAGCTTCTACAGTATTACAGCATACCTCAATTCTTACGTAACATTCCAAAACCAGGCAAAAACAATTTTGTCACTCCGTATACCGACCGCACGCGTGAAAGTGAATCAAGACATTATAAAACGTTTCAATTATTAAATATAGGGTCTTGACACATTATGGACCCGCTTGAGTCTTACTACAGAATAGATAATAGAACAACTTACTTAAACACTTGTCTCTGAACATATGACAGGTTCACGTTATGTGACCCTGGTATTTCGTTGTTTTAAACTTGTAATATCGAGTACAAAAAATAAATAAAACGTTATTTTATCTTCCAAGGTCCTGATATGGTTAATTAACTTAGCGACCGACTGATATTAAAGATATAAATTGGACATAAAAAACGTGGACATCATTTAAACATAATATTATATTTAATCTAATCAAAGTAAATGTAAAACAGATGAGAAAGTCAGAGACGCAGTTAGCCTGGTAGGCAGTTCACGGTCAGGGCAAATATTTTTGTAATTGGCGCGGGTATCTGTTTCTAAGTCTTGGGTGTTTTCTATGTATATATATCTCGATATGAGTATGTTTATCGTTGCCTAGTTCCCACAGTACAAGCCTAGAGCTTAGTTTAGGACTAGGTCAATTTGTATGAGATTGCTCCCTAATATTTATTTATTATTTATTTTCTGAAACAACTTGCTCTTGAACTTTACGACGGATGAACCTTTCAACAACATTTAAAATGTACGCATTTTTAATTACGCAGCTTTACCCTTCAAGTGAGCCCGCTCGTATGACTTCGCTCGCTCGATCGACCGTTTTTAAGAGTAACGTTCTTCCACCCGCTCTCATTATTAACTAATAATAGTGATGATGTTCGGTAATCTAATTTTGATGAAGTTTATTTAGTATACATTGGCCTTCTTCATAAACGTGCAGTAAACCTAGTTTAGTTAAAGTGTACTTTGTCATTATCTATCAGATGCAGATGTCAGAATGACAGTAAAGGATCAAGCATATTTTAAGCATACTTTAGCTATTGTGCTTTCATGAATTAGAAGGTTATTATGCTCTTGCGAACAATTAATGTTTTGTTTGTGATGATTGCTAATAACATTGGGTTTAAAAATGCCACAAACATCACCTGTAGTGACATTAATGATCTTATTGATAATTGTGCTAGGTCGCGCGCAAAACAATGATATGTTTTTATACAATTGTTATGATTCTAGATTCTAATGAGAGTTCGATATTAGTTCAATGAATTAATGTCGAGTCCAGCGCTGTTTCACTGAAGAATAGAACTATATAATTACATACATACATACATAACATCACGCCTTCATTCCCAGAGCGGAGTAGGCAGAGCCACAGAAATCCCAACGACTCTAAAAATGATTTTTTATAATTCTGTAACCACATTTTGCACAATTAACCCAAGAAGTTATTTAATAAGGGTTGACACTACTTTCGTAATTTCTTTTTTATGGATTATTTTGTACCACGTTGTATAGGTACTTAACCGTAAAAAAACACAAAAAGTAAAATAAAAAGGTAGCACGCGAGAATAACAACACAGACATTTTAATTATTAATTAAAATAAATCGGTAATTTATTTGGAAAAAAGCATACAACATTATAAAATAGCACATTACATCAGCTTCGTCAAGACAATCATAGGTCATTAATTAAAGGAGTTATCTATGCGTTTTGCGTTCAAGATGCAAATATCGTAGATATATTTACTATCAGTTCATTTTCATATTCATCACTACTGAGTTGCCTACATGCAACCTTTAACATACTTATTACCCGACTGCGCAGAAGGTGGGTTATGTTTTTCGTATGTTTGTTTATTCGCTCTGCAGCCCAACTAAACACCTTGATAGCTTTAACGTATGAGGTGTCGTTAGATTCGTCTTGGTTTTGGGAGTAGCATAGGCTATAATATCAAAATAAGTTAGTAGCGAGAGGGTTTTCTTGAACATAGACGACCATATAAAAAAATGCAGTCGGGTCTTTAAAAGTTGATATTTATTATTTAACTATTTTTTAATTGAAATTAGGCAACATTTTACAACTTAAAATATTGAGCGTCTTAATGCTTTGTCATAATAATTCTCAAATTCAACACAGTACGAAATGGTTGGGTTATGTAAACGTGTACACTCATATTTGAAATGACAAGATTCTAAGCATGCTCTTTATTTCTGGTATACATAAACGATCTAGTTAACATGACAATCCCAAATGCGAAACTCTTTTCATATGCAGATGATACTGCAATAATATTTGCTGGCAAATCTTGGAGTGAGGTTAAGATCTTTGCTGAAAAGGGTTTGGCACAAATAGACAACTGGCTTAAACTGAACTTACTAACTCTGAACACAAAAAAGACAAACTACATATGTTTCAGCATTTCGGATAGTACACAGCCCAAAGATGATATGTCGCTCAGGATCCACTCATGTTTGTCTCCAACCTCGTCAGTCTGTGGGTGTCCAGCAATAGATAAGGTTGCTCAAACTAAATACTTAGGAGTTATTCTCGATGAACATCTTAACTGGTATCCGCAACTTGAACAAGTCATAGGTAGAGTCAGGAAACTAACATGGATCTTCAGGGCACTGAGGCACATTGTACCAGGGAAGAACAACCAGTCAAACTCCCGTAATATCTTAAATGAAATATATATATCCTTGGTCCAATCTGTCCTAGTGTACTGTGTTTCCGTTTGGGGTGGGTCTGCAAAGAGCCGTTTTATTGAACTGGAACGTGCTCAACGTGCTCTAATTAAGGTTATGTATTTCAAAAAAACCAGATTCCCCACTGAGCAACTCCATCTGATCAGTGATCTACTATCGGTCAGAAAATTATACATCCTGCATATCGCACTAAAAAACCATAAAATATTACCTTATAAGCCAAATAAAACAAATAGAAGGAAAAAAGCTGCTGTAGCAGAATACGTTAAAACAAGAACTTCATTTGCGCGCAGACAGTTTTACTCCAAATCTTCACATATTTACAATAAATTAAATAAAGAACTAGACATTTACCCGAAACTTTACCACGACTGCAAGAGAGTAATCACAAATTGGCTTAAGACCTTAACTTATGATGAGACAGAGTTTTTGTTACAATAATCTTATAAATACAAACACAAACACAATACGCACACACACACACACACACACACACACACACAGGGATGAGATTTACATCCTGGTTTTGATTTCTTTCATGTAACATACACCTGGTTTCATGAACACCAAGTTGCCTCTTACCTTATCTTATTTTATTTAAACATAGCACACATTTTAACTTTGCAATCATTACCATGTACACCATAATTTTGGTTAACAAGCTTTATTTGATTACCTAAACATTGTAGTAGTTTAAGCATAGCACATACTCATGTAACCTAAAGGAAGAGCGGTGCCACCCAACACAGGCATTTTTGCTTACCGGGTGGCTCCATCACTTAGATCATAGACAATGTGTGTTTTATGAAATAAAGAATTTTGAATTTTGAATTTTTTTGAATGCTCAACATTTTTTGGCTGTGGTGGCATTGTTTACGTATCAGACATGTATTAACTGGTATTGTTAAAATTGAATTGTTTTACGATTAAATATATTCAAGTAATGTTTGTGTTTACTTGTTTTCGACGTCAAAGTGGTCGCTGAACTATGACGACGTAGAGATCAGCAACGACTATAAAGATGTGGTCAACTGTTTTGAAAGAAAAACCAAAAAAAAATGATTTAAAATACAAAAAACCGCCTTTTTTGAAGGCAACATTTATTTTATTTTATGCTTTTTAGTGATCATAATACACTGTTACGTAGTCCCACTTCTTAGTTGATATGAAACTTTAAATTTTTTCAAACGCGCCGCAAGCGACGCCGCGGGAAAGTCATAGCCGTATTTCAACAAGTAAATATTCTTCGTCATACTCGCTCAACTATGTTAATCGAGATAACTTATCGCCGCCCTTGAAATAGGTACCGTTGAGGAGTTACGGTAGCACACCCAACCACTTCACCAAGTGATACTTTCTGAATGTAAATGCTAGACGTGTTACTAAAAATACTAAAATCGCTATATGTTTGCCTACAATATTTGAGGAGTCCCCTCTATTCCTGACTGATCTCATCAGATTCAAATTTGGAGACAATGGTGGTCGGAAGTATACTCTATCAAACAAAAAATAATGTTTAAAATCGGTCCACAATTGACAGAGTAATCGGTGAACATATATGTATATATAAAAACATACAGTGAAACGTATAACATCCTCCTTTTTTGAAGTCGGCTAAAAAGAGGTTTGATTCGAACTGTATTTCTAGAAAGATACAACATTTTTTTTTCAACGTTAGGTAAAAGCACCTGCCATGGAGAATGCTCCAGTGATGATTTTTTTTTAAATTCCATATTTTTAATACCGAACATTTATTCTTATAGTAACTACTACTAGAATAACATCCCGAATAATTTCAATATAATCTAATTGTAACGCTAAAAGCATATGAATCTCGGAAGCTTATATTTATGGGATTGTTCATAATGAACGGTCGGTATTTTCTTTATCCGACTGCGGCAAAGCCAAGGAGGGTTTTTTAATAATTTACCTCAAAAGGAGATAAATTTGTAAGAAGGTGTCTGAAAAAAGTTCAAGGCTTTAACACGGTTTTATTAATTTATTTTAGTTACAGTAACAAATCACAAGCGGAACAATAACAACGGATCACTTAACGCAGCTTCTCTGCCTTTTCTCCGACAAATCTTTGACAAATGCATCGTTTCGCAACCTATTCTTTTGCCAACCCGCTGTTTTTTCTGTAACTACAAATATTTCAGGATTTTTGTAAAACGAACCTAACCTAACCTATAGGGTTCTACACAATGGTCCTGAAATAAATCCAGAATTATTTACAGTTTAGGAAAAAAACGCGGGTTGGAATGATATGTTTGTGAAATGAATCATTTGTCAAACGTTGTTTGTGAAATGATAGGATCCCCTTAACACTACAAAGTTGTGAGCTTGCAACTCGATGACAACTATGCACAGCATTCTACTAATACATTAAAAAAAAAAGTGTTTATTACATATAAATAAAACTACAAGGTGAAGCAGCTGCTCTGGGGACCAAGCTAGGATGCCCTGTGTTACAGGCCCCAGATGAATACAAAACAAGAGGAAAGAGTACAAAATTAAATAGATAAACAATCAATATTTAACTGATTAAACTTTAAGATTACATTAATTTATTGATTGATTACATTGATTTATTTTATTACTTAATAATATACACCATTTTCAGACACTGATAAAAATATAAAAGTTAATACACAAACAATTAAAACCTATCTATATTAAAAACCATGGAGTGGGTGAATTACTTATGAATAATTATTTTACCATAAACATAAAAAAAAAAAAAACTGGTTATGTATATATCATGGTCTGTGGATGCACTAAATGATATTAGTACCACTAAATAATATATAGACATTACGTAAACAGAAGCTGAATTATCGCGTTAGTCTAGCTTGTTATATCACTTAGAAACGGCTAAACTAAACAAATCCGGGCCGTATTATCTTCGCACGTCGTATCTCGCTTTCTCGTCGAAATCGCGTTAGCGGCGACGAATCTCTTCCAGGAAATGTAGATTGTCGATCAGGGGGGTTATTATTACATAGCTATACAGTTCATACAGCTAACGTAAAGGACAGAGCTATATAACTGCCATAGCTCTGTCCTTTATGCTGGTCGTAAAATGAAATGCGTAGCTATGTCATAATAACCCCCCAGGTAGAATTCGTCAAATTTATTTCTATCAGCTAGCGCTTTAGAGGAAATAAAAATATTTCCTATCATATAGAAAGTACAAGTTAGAATGCTCTTTTTGGAATTGAATAAAGTTTTTTCACTTCTCACGCTCTTAAACGACATGACAATAGCCATGTATAGGCGTCTTGAAGTGATAAATAACTTAGACATATTTTATTTTTCCCGCTGTAGTTTTAAAAATAAATTATTGGAATGTCTTCATTAGTAAATAATCTGCATCATGTTTTTTATCTTAATATCTTATTGAAATTATTCTTTTGATTCTATTATTGTATATTGTTTCCACTTTCTCTCATAAACATGATAGATAGATAAAAACACGCAAACACGAACTTACACAAACACATACACACACACACCTACACACACACTTACAAGCACAACGCAGTACCATGGGAAGTTAGCCACACTCTTGTTTCTTTAACTAAACTATGTCCCCCCCTAAATTTCTCCTTGATCAGTTTTGATGAGAAAATCCCGTAATTTGCCTATGTATAAGCTTTCTGTATCATACCTATATTTTATCAATATTGTGCTGTGGGTTTATTGAATAAATGAAATAAAATAAAATAAATAATAAATAAAATAAATATGAAATGAAATGTTGTCTATGGACTATTTTCATGTTCTAACCCCAAAAACAAGCTTTTTTTTTTTTTTTTTTTTATTTTAAGGAGAAGGCACACGAGCACTCAGGCCACCTGATGGTAAGTGGAATCTGAGACCCATAGACATTTGAATTCTCAAGACTATAATCCCAAGAGACCCAAATGCGTTGCCAACCCTGAGGACTAAGATGGAATGCCTCTATGCTAGTAATTTCACCGGTTGTCTTATCCCCACACCGGAACACAACAATGCGAACACTGTTGCTTGGCGGGTGGTTAATGGATAAGATGGTGGTAGCAATCCGGACGGACCCTGCACAAGGTCCAGGGTGTTACTTTCGTCTTCTGCATTACAGTCACGGGTTGTGAGTAAAAATGATAGCGCTATTAAGTTGTAATTATTTACTAGTCTATGTTAAAACTGTTATAAATATAATTTAAAGTTTACTTTTCTCGCGGTCGAAGTAAAATAATGACACTCAAACTTCATCCACTCTTTGCTCCCCTCGCTTTGCTCGGGAGGAAGCACACATCTCTCGTCATAATGGCTTCCTTTTAGTCACTCGTTTAACAATCTACTATTTTAGCCCCCAACAACGGATAAACGGACTAACGGCTTTCCACGTGCAGGAGTTAAGTTTATGGTAGTCACAGGTCTAACCTTTTTTATTGCTACCGCTGGGGAAATGCGTTTACGCATACCACACAAATCTAGGGGGACCCGGGATGTTTATGTGGGACTCACCAACCGAAAACGGCCGGAATACCCGCTTAAACCGACTGCGTCCTTCAAGGAGGTGCCACGCAACCACGAACAGGAGCATTCAGCTGTTGCACTTCGACGCCAACAACTCATGAGTGTGCCTTGGTTTACTGGTGCGCCACGATGAACGAAGGGGTCCCCGAACACCTTCGACCAGCACACTATTACGATAGGGGAAGTAAGTGCACGTAGCGCTGCCTTGTCCTTCCCTCCGTCGTCTGCGGAGTGGGTCAGCGAGGGCGCTAGTCTCTCTGGCGCGGTCCGCTATCTCCTTCTGCGAGATGAAGTCACAGGTCCAACCTAACATAATGGAACCCATGCTTAAGATAACCTAAATATAATAAGGTTGCAGCAGAAATAAGCTGCTTACGAAATGAAATTTGGTGAAACGACATAATGGAATGGGAGTCGGGATCCGTTAGGATATACAATATTTAGAAAAGCGATATGATCCGTCGCTTGACAAACAAACTCATTGCCGATTGCTGATCGTTTTACGTGTTGGAGTCGTCATTGTCTGGTTGGGTCACAATCGTGGAAACAACACGACAGCGGACTAACAATGTAGAATCACGTAATATAAATGATTGTTTGTGCTTATTGTATTATCTCGGGTTCTCTGCCTTTTTTTTCTGTAACTACAAATATTTCAGGATTTTTATTAAACTAATCTAACCTAACCTATAAGGTTCTACACGATGGTCCTGAAATAAATTCAGAATTATTTACAGTTTCGGAAAAAAACGCCGGTTGTCAAATGATATGTTTGTGAAATGAATCATTTGTGAAACGTTGGTTATGAAATTATAGGATCCCACCAATTTAATAATTTGTGAATTACTTAATGTGAATCCTCAAACTATATTAAAACTGACCAAGTGCGAGTCGGACTGAGCATGTTGCTGAGCCAGTGTCCGTTTCACTGCCGTGAGGACACACTTCTGAGTGCCTAAATTTTCTTTAATCTTTTAAGTCTTTTTTTATATGTATGCGTGTCTTATGGTTGGTGAATAAATGTATTTCTTTCTTTCTTTCTTTTCTTTCGATGATGCTTCCATGCCTAATCTCGTATAAATAAAATTTCCTCAGCCAGCTTGTACAGCCACGTGCCTCGCAGTTAAAGTTCACTCGTTCTTTAGGCTTTTCACTTAAGTAACCGTTCAAATCGTGCAAGCCGTTTACTTAAAACGATCATTAATCATTTATAGGTAGCTTTTACATTCTTGACTTTATACAAGTCTCTATGTTTATAAAAACTGAAATACTTTTATGAATTTATTTAACAAAATTATTTAATTGTGAAGATTTTGAAGCAATAAAATCCATACAAAATGCGACAACGTTTACACCCCGTAAACGTTGTCCGATTTTTAGGGTTCCGTAGTCAAACTAGGAACTCTTATAGTTTCGCCATGTCCGTCCGTCCGTCCGTCCGCAGCCTAGCGCAGAGACTCTTAGCACTAGAAAGCTGTAATTTGCCATGAATATGCATGTTAGTCACGCTAACAAAATGGTTAAAATATTAAAAAAAAAAATAGGTACCTCCCCTACACGTAACGTGGGGATATTTTTTTTTCTCGTCTACCCTATAGTGTGGGGTGTTGTTGGATAGGCCTTTCAAAAATATTACGAGTATTTCGATTAAGTAATCCGTTTATGAAATATTAATCTTTAAAGCGCAAATTTTTGTTACACCCCTAAGACGGTACCAATTGACTTTAAATAGAAAATTAGTTATTACTTGTTGATTTTTATGTTTATAGTACTTAACGACTTCGGAACCCTACACTGAGCATGGTCCGGTCCATGGCACGGTCCAAAAGTCAATCTGACATTCTACAGCAATAAGGTTGAGTTTCGTCTAAGTTACAAATGACTTGGCATCTCTAAGGCCATTGACAACTTCAAGCAGTTTTTTTTTAAATCGGTCTTAAATTTACTTTCGTGGCCGTACGTACACATAAATGTTTTACTTCTTCGAAAATGTAATTAACTCAAGAAACAAATGAAAACCATTTCGTGCCTGTTCTAATGGTCCGAGAGCCGATGGCCCTAATAGCTCTAACACAATCACTCAATGTCATAAAAAAAGAAACTTTTCCTGGTACCTACATCTGTTTTAATTGTCATCCGTACAGACTTCGTCATTTATCTTTTAATAGCTATTTCCCGCGACTCCGTCCGCGTTGAAGTCGTTTATCACTATTCCCTCAGGAACTTTCCAATTTTTCTGAATAAAAAGTACCCTATGGTCTTCCTCAGGCGTGAAACTATCGCCATACCAAATTTCATATAAATCGTTTCAGTGGTTTATCCGTGAAAGCGTAACAAACAGACAGATAGGTTTGTATAGATGGGTGGCATTTCATGAGATGTGGATAGGATTTCAGGCATCAGGATCAGGACTTGCCTTCGACAATATTCTATTCCAAGTAGCGTTAAGGACCAAACTTATATAACGCTAATACTCGTAACTGTGGATGTTTTGTTCTTCAGCATCAACTAAGATCATCACATCACACTATTTATTCTAGTCATGAATCTTTGCAGGGTCCGTGTTATGGTCTTTATCGCCGTGGATAAATAAAGCATCCGTCACTCCCGCACTTGCAAATTGGTCAGAAAGAGACAGATGTTTTATCCACATCGATAAACACGATCACAATATTTAGACCCACAGGTGTGCAACTTCAAAACAATAAGGAAACATTTACTTCCTTATGCTCACTTCTCAAAAAATGTCTCCTTAAGTTAAAGCCAATAGCAATAACAGATTGGAAAACTTACATTCATTGATAGATAATGTATCCTCTACAGTCAATGAATGCCCTCCAATACCAAGCACGTGTTTGTTTTTGGATAGCGTATCCACTCCGGTGGGCCAAATTCCTTCGTAAGCGGGCCACCAGCCATTCAGCACCGTAAAAGGGAACAAACTAATAACAACAATGCGTTGCGTATGTCTATGCGTATAAAGTAGTGGAAAAGTGGAGCAGGTTTGCTATGAACATGACTAGGTCCCTATACGGTTTAATTGATAATAGACAAGTGAACTTTCGTGCCTTTTTGTACGGTTTGCTTTTATCAAACTCGCCCATCTCTTTGCTATGTTATTAGGTAATATACGAGTACAAGTGAAAGACTGCAAATCTTGCATATTTTCGAGTTGAAAGTAAATTAACACTATATCAGTGCTGCCGTTCTAAAGAAAAGTAGGTACCTTTTACTTTTTAGGGTTCCGTAGTCTAACCAGGAACCTTTATAGTTTCGCCATATCCGTCCGAGCTTAGCTCAGAGACTCTTAGTACTAGAAAGCTGTTATTTGACATGAATTTGGCAAGACCACTGTAACATTTAGGATAAAATTAAAATGCATTATTTTACAAAACCAAGATTAGTTTTAAGTTTAATTGTAATTGTTTGGATCACTGTCCAGTTTTCATGTTCATATTTTAAAACATTGTTTTTTTATTATTATTATTATTTTAGATATTTCTGTATTTTTCTTTATTATTACTACTATTACTCATTTTATGCTATCTTATAGGATTAGACACGGTATGTTATGTTAGGTTTAATATTTGAATGGGATGAAATTTATTTTTGTAACGTCTTTTTAAATGCTGTCCGTAGTGTATACCTACAATAGATTTTAAATTAAGTTTATAGTATCATGTTTAATTTTAATTGATGGTCCAACCAAAGGTGCCAACCGAAAACCAGCGCTGCGGTCCACTGACCACAGCATTATGCTGAGTTGGAACCTTTTTGGCGCCAGAATACGTGCATAGTGTATATTCTTTTCTAAATGTTATTTATTTTTTGGTGTCAAATAAATTATATTCTATTCTATTCTATTCTAATTACATTTTGGTCACGCCGACAAAGAGGTAAAATAATATCTTCAAAATAATTAATTTTAGGGTAGTTACTGCACAAAAAGTCGGAATGATTTATTTTTGGAGTGTCCCCATCATTTGATCGAAACACCTTTCATCGAATGTATCGTTTGATCGAATTCCATTTCATCGAACGCTATTTTCTGTTGAAACTATAATGTTTTCAGAGTATCTTAAACATCTAACCTAACCTAACCTACGATACCCTGAAAACATTATGGTTTCAGCAGAAAATAGAGTTCGATGAGAAGACATTTGATAAAATGATACATTCGACGAAGTGAAATTCGATGAAGCGATGAGTTTTTTGACGGTGACGTTAGTGACGGATTTTTGTCGTCTACCCGAGGTAGTGGTGGTAAATAAAATAAAATAAAAATAAAAATTGTTTATTTCGGACCATGACAAATCCATAGTATTGTTAGTAAATATTTAAAAACTATAGGTTAGTATCTAAGCTACATGTACACATTATTTTTAAATCAGAACTTGGGCTACGCCCTTGATTTGTCCTACCCAAAACTTAAGTATAGGACAATCAAACCTGCCAGCAATCGCGATCAGAATGCTGTTGGGGCTTTGTCTCACTCGACTCAACAACGACACTATCTTTTTTCTCAAAATGGCCTGAAAACAATCCGTGTGAGCTTGTGCGAGCATACCCGAGGCACTGCACCTCCTTGGTAGTCCCATCAGCATTCGGAAGGCATTGTTGTATTGGACACGTAGGGCGCTATAGGTCCGTTTCGTATACTTAACCCACAGGCTGCCCGTGTAGAAGGATTGTGTATAAGCTTTAAAAAGCGCAATTTTCACTTCATTTGAGCAACGAGCAAACCTCCGGGCAAGCATATTACTTCGCACCGCTAACGCCCTACGCTCCCTTTCTATGTCCTGATCATCCTTCAGGTCACTCGTGACAATATGACCAAGGTACTTGACCTTGTCCACAACCTTCAATGGTGTACCGCTCAGCATAATTGGTGGCACATAGTACGGCTTAATTTTTCCTGCGTTAAATACCATGACCTCACTTTTCATAGGGTTATACACCAGATCATGAATGTAAAGAATCTTGTGCAACATCTTCCCGGATAGCTACCACCATCTTACCCATTGAACTATCGCACGCCGAGTAGCTTTATTTGCATAATTGTGTTCTGGTGTTTTTTTTACATCCATAAAAGGCAAACGAGCCGACAGGCCACCTGATGGTAAGCAGTCACCGTGGCCCATAAACATCAGCAATGTCATAATGCCCATGGGCGCAACCAAGTGGCTGCCTTTCGGGTACACAGCCCGTGGAACAAATATAAAAGAGGCGTTTCATCTTGTTCCTGAGGTTTGCGAACCGCCTTTCACTCCCAAAATGCCTTATCCCTCGCAAAGAAGTACGCCTTTGTATATATCTGTTGTATCTCTGTTTTTTTTTATATTTTGTTACTAGCTTCTAGCCGCGACTGCGTGGAAGCTTTAAATTTTCTGGGATAAAAAGTAGTCTATGTATTAATTCAGGATATTAACTAGGTATATCCATTCAAAATTCCATCCATATCTGTCCAGCCGTTGCACACGAGCTTTTGCATTTATAATCTTTGTAGGATTTTCCTATTTGTACAATAAAGTGTTTACATACAAACATACCTTACACCTTAGCGTTAAAGTTAAATCCAAGTAAAAAACCTTACGTATTCTTATAATATGATGAATCAAGAACCTGTTTCTAGTTTACATATTTACTCCCTTTCAAATGAAGTAATGTTTAGTCAACGTCGTAAGTCAATAATCATTTTCGTACCTCATCGCCTTTCCTTGTTAGAACATTTTCTGTGTCAATATCAACCTGACGTCAAAGCCACAAACACGAAACTGATCATTTACTTGTTTATCTACGGAAGGTCATCTAGTGTTGTTCCAGCTGGTCCAATTGGGTGAGTCACCAGTAATATCAGACTTGTGTGTGGAATGACACTGTTAAGTGTGGATTACTCATTTATGTCAATTGACGACACGTTGGCCTAGTTGGGAGTGACCCTGCCTCCGAAGCCAGAGGTCCCGGGTTCAAATCCCGGTAAGGGCAAATATTTGTGTGATGAGCACGAGTATTTGTTCCTGAGTCTTGGATGTTTTACATGTATTTAAGTATTTATTTCTCTATCTAAGTATGTTTATCGTTGTCTAGTACCCATAGTACAAGCCTAGAGCTTAGTTTGGGACTAGGTCAATTTGTGTGAGATTGTCCCGTGATATTTATTTATTTATTTAAGTAAGGCGTCACCATCCATAGTCAGGGCCGTAATGTTGTTAACGCCGATATAGCTGTGGGCCTAGTGAAAATGGATACAAATCTCCCGAGGTTTAGGTGAAAAACGGTACGAGTCTAGTATACTCTGTAAAATATGTTTACCCTTTCTTATTAAGAGCTTAATCGACTTGTAACCGTTTTCGCTAGAGCCACAGAATTTACATAAATCAAAATTATTTAGCATCATCATTTTACCAGCTGCAGGAAACCTGTGCTGGACACAATACTAAAGGGCATATTTACAAACTGTTCTTACATTCCCAGCTGTAGGGACTTTACAAGCCTTTGCTTTACAAAAGGAGAAAAAAAAAGTACCTATAGACAAAGGTATTGAATTAAGTAAAGTGGCCGTCTCATAACATTTTCTGACACTTCTTGAAACGGGAATCTCACTCAAGATAAGTTTATGAATACGACAGTCAACAAATACTAGTGAGGCCTAGATACAGTGACCTCAGATTGCCGGTCCTCCTTAGGTGCCCACCCGCACTGCGTCTTCTTATGTTCTATATAACACAGGTTATAGCATTTACAGTTGGAACAGCCAGAAAAATAACTGGAAGATCACATAAATTAACCTTATGTCCAACGGGTCACCGCCTACTAAACAGACACCTAAGTGATAGGAATCAAAGATAACCCTCGTTGCCCGCTTAGCGGGGAAGATGAGGCCAGCTCACATCCTATCCGTTTGTGTCTGCACTTGACGACTTAAACATCACGTATTCAGAGAATACGGCCGGGCGTCCCGACTATCCCCATCCATCACCATCATCTGTAACCTTTCGTCCATATTGCTAAAGATGCTATTTCCCTACTTTTTATAAGATCATAAGACTTGCAACTGTTTACATGGCCTCCGAACGTGCACAGGGGCCCTAGCGAAGATGCAAACGCTCCTAACGTTTTTCTTTTCTATCGCTCAAAATGTATGAGATGACAGTCGAGCACGTGCTTTATCGAAACTCACGAGAATGTCATCCCATACATTTTGAGCGATAGAAAAGAAAAACGTTTTCAGCGTTTGCATCTTGGCTTGGGCCCCTGGGCCTCTATTCTACTGCGGTATAACGATATCGCGTTGGACGCGTTTTCGAATCGTTTATGTCACAGTCGCCATTATTGTAAATGACATAAGAGTTATCAAAAAGTTGATAATACGTCTAACAGCCGAACCCTATATTCAAATAGATAAGGCTAGATAGATAAGGCTTACTTCGGGTTGAAATTTGACATTTGCCCATACAAAATATGACAAATTTTAATCCGAAGTAAGGCTATCAGGGCCTCTATTCAGGTGCGTTAAAACGATTTCGTGTTTGACACGTTTAAGAATCGTTTATGTCACAGTCGCCATTATTGTAAATGTCATAAGAGTTATCAAAACGTTGACAATACGGAAACAGGTCAAAAACGATATCGTTATAACGCAGTTGAATAGAGGCCCTGTCCGCCGTTTGAATATAGGGTTCGGCCCTAAGACGATATCGTTATTGCCGTGTAGAATCCCAGCCCTGGTTTAGCTTTATGTCTATTAAAATGAATAAATATTAAGGAGAATCTTAAACAAAATTACCAAGTTCAAAACTAAGCTCTAGGCTAGATATAAGAATAAGGAAGTAAAATGATCGGACAAGTAATCATAACTACAAAAAACCTTACAGCATGAATCACCAAAGTTAGCGTGAACCCGTGTTTTGCCAAAGTTGGTGTCATGGACGCTACTGCAATGGCAGGCTGCCCTGAAATTACAATAAACATACATATAAAGAAATAAAACCTTAAATACCAATAAAACATTTAAGACTCAGGAGCAAATACTCTCGCTCAGTTATCGCACAAATATTTAAGAAAAATACTAATTTTACCTCCGACTGTTAACAGCACAGCTTGACAAATATCAGGTAAAAGTGTAATAAATCAGCAGTTTCCCCAACTCTGGCGCGTACGATCCAGACGTGCAGCGCTAATTTGATTTACGCTTATTGGATGGTTTCCCTTTCGAAACCTAAAGAAAGCATAGTGTTAATGCTAGAGGATGTCCGAATTGTAATGTCTAACTTCAAGTGTAGATCCGGACCGGAACAGAAGCTTGGATATAAGGAAAAGGACAAACGCAAAAGATGCAATCAAACAGGTACTGACACTAAAGTGGAAGTGGGCAGGACACATCAAAGAGTAAGAGATAGAAGATGGTCGCAAACTGTTACAAACTGGAGTCCAATATACAAAAAGAGAAGACGAGGCAGACCGCAAAAAAGATGGAGTGATGACTGATGACATAGCCGAAGTAGCCGGATCTTTCTGGCGCAGGACGGCACAAGACAGAGAAAGATGGCATAACCTGGAGGAGGCTTTCACCGCAAAAGGCGGCCCTTACATCTAAGAATAGATAAATATTAGATACACAAATTCATAAAAAGTAAATAAATATAGTATAAATAAAAGAAATAAACACTAACATAGTTATATATACATAAATAAGAAAAACTAACAATATTACGCACTAATAAGTAAGTTGTAAGGGAAAATAAAGCTTTTTTATTTTTATTTTATTTATTGGATGGTTTCCTTTTCGAAACCTAAAGAAAGCATAGTGTTAATGCTTGAGGATGTCCGAATTGTAATGTCTAACTTCTAGTGTAGATGGGTAGCACACTTGACTTAGCGGGAAGATGTTAACCCGAAACACGTCTACCCGCTGACCATTGAGCTGTGCTATAATCACAACCAGCTGTTTTTGCGACACTTCGGCGGTCGTTGAACAAGGGCAATTTTAGCATGGTGGCCACGGCAAAGAATGCCGAAGGAAACCTCGTACCCGATGGTCAGATGACCTAATTAGTTTATGAGGAAAGAGGTGGACGAGGCAAGCTCAGGATTAGAGAGCTTAGCACAAGAATATTTAGAGATATGGGGCTGAATGCATGGATTCAACATCCATGGTCTTATATTCTTTGAAATATTCTGTCCTGTGGCTGTTTATTAGATGTCTTAATTAGGGAATCTAATTAAAATAGCAAGTCTTGTTACGGCTATAGGTCTAAAAGAAAACAAAGAAACCTTACTTGATCGCTCTCAGCAAAATTACTACCTATAAAATCCAAGAGTCATAAATTGTACCTATTTCATCGGGTTTTTACTTCTTGGCTTAGTTTATTTATGGTTCAATAAAACATTGCTTAATGACATACCTACAAGTGCACATGTTATAAATTACCATAAAATTGTTGTAAACATATTTAAGAATATATTTTGCAAGCTGCTGCTTATATTGTTGGTAATAACACTTCTATCTCGGAGACTGTCTCTGCAACTCAATTTCAGACTATAGACATAAGACTGCAATAACACTAACATTCTTTATTTTGTTCAGTTAGTTGATAGTTACATAATCAATAGAAAGTCGTGTTACCACCTTATTCAGAATAAATGTCAGGATCCGTAAAACTAAACTTATATTTGAAATGCGGAAGTAAGTCTGCTCGTTTGTTTGTCATGCTTTCACAGCTAAATTGCTGTATCGATTTGAATGACATTGGGCATGCCACACCTTTAACCCTAGAGATGGATAGAGGGTAATTTCTATCCCGGAAAATTCAAATTCCCGAGGAAATAGCGATTAATAATTTCTTCGCGTTACATACAAATTGGACTCAATATGAATCTAATTTAACTATTGTATTAATAATCAAGAATTCGCGACAGCCCCGTTGCTCCGGTTTCCGCATCATCGGTCGCTGACTGCGTCTAATAACTGGCCTAGTTCCACTAATTAGCTTAAAGAATATTCCCTCCCGCCTGAATAGCTACTAAGTATTAGCTTAAAGCGAAATTAAGTCGAGAGAATAAGAGATCGAGACAGAATTATGAATCAATTGAAAGCTAGATCAACAAAAACATAAGGCCAAGAACGTAGGTACTAATTCCGCATAATGCCTACTAATCTATAATATAAAAAAGCGGCCAAGTGCGAGTCGGACTCGCCCATGAAGGGTTCCGTAGCAGCAAGTAACATAATATAAATGTTCGTTGTAGCTTTGATCAATGTTTTTATGACGCATAAAAATAAAAAACTACTTACTAGATCTCGTTCAAACTAATTTTCGGTGGAAGTTTGTATGGTAATGTACATCATATATTTTTTTTAGTTCTATCATTCTCTTATTTTAGAAGTTACAGGGGGGGGGGCACACATTTCAACACTTTGGAAGTGTCTCTCGCGCAAACTGATCAATTTAGAAAAAAATGATGTTAGTAACCTCAATATCATTTTTGAAGACCTATCCATAGATACCCCACACGTATGGGTTTAATGAAAAAAAAATTTGAGTTTCAGTTCTAAGTATGGGGAACCCCCAAAATTTATGTTTTTTTTTCTATTTTTGTGTGAAAATCTTAATGCGGTTCACAGAATACATCTACTTACCAAGTTTCAACAGTGTAGTTCTTATAGTTTCGGAAAAAAGTGACTGTGACATACGGACGGACAGACAGACAGACATGACGAATCTATAAGGGTTCCGTTTTTTGCCATTTGGCTACGGAACCCTACAAATGAATCGCAAAATGTATTGGTAAGCGCATAACTCAACAACGCCTGGACCAATTTTACCAATTCTTTTGTGTAAATGTTCGTTTAAGTCCAAGGATGGTTTTTACGGCGAGAAAAATTCTAATAATTTCCGGGAAGGTCAGAAATTTGCAGCGGGGCGAAGCCGCTGGGGGGCCGCTAGTGCTAAAATAAAATTAAATACTTTATTCAGTAAATTGAGTACATCACTTAACTTTTCAACACTTTGTTAATATAGTAAATGTACCTGGGACCCAATACTCGTGTTTTTTTTTTACATATCTCGCATGAAAAGTCGTCTTGACGTCACGAGAATTGGGTCCCAGAAGTGACGTGTTTCCGGTCAGGGTACATCTATCTGTTAGGTTAGTAGTTAGTACCCTAACTTACAGAAATAATAATCATCCAAACGACTGCGGTAAGGAATACTAATAATTCGAATTATTTTGCACGAACGGCAGAAACTTGGAATCCCACACAAACGATAGCATCTATCGTAACTATATTATTATTTATTATGTCCGAGATTTCCCACGGAATTTGCCGCGTTCTGATTATCGACGTAAACACCGCCATTGTTTACCTAAAATAAAGAGAATCAAGTGTAACAATCATCGCTGTAGTCTATTAATTAAGTTATACCGTAATTGGTGCACTTATTCCGGATTTTAAACATCAGTATGTACTAAAATCCATAATAATCAATGTTAGGTATCACTTATCACTTTAGCTGACCGCGTCTGAAGAAGGTTTATGTTTTTCCAGTGTATGTCTATTTTAGCACGCGCTGCAGCCGAGAAGGTTATTTTTGAACTTAATAATTATATCGCACCTTCGGTAGAACAAGGGCACGACGTACAATGTGACTAAAGGGGAAATTGTGCCCTTGTCCGGTGGAAGAAAGGCACAGTGTACAATGTTACTTATGGGGAAATTGTGCCCTTGTCCTACCGAAAGTGCGATATGTAAAGGTGACAAAATCAAAGAATGCAGTCAGATTTTTACCCATTAAGGTAGCGGAATATGCAGGTTTCCTTATGGTTTTTTACCATAATATCATCAATCATTAGTGGTGGTAGGGCCCTGTGCAAGGTCCGTCCGGATCGCTACCACCATCTTATCCATTAACCTACCGCCAAGCAACAGTGTTCGCATTGTTGTGTTCCGGTGCGGGGATAAAACAACCGGTGAAATGACTTGCATGAAAGCATTCCATCTTAATCCTCAGGGTTGGCAACGCATTTGAGGTCTCAGGGTCGTAGTCTTAAATTATAGTCTTGAGAATTCATATGTCTATTGGTCTCAGATTCTACTTAACATCAGGTGGCCTGAGAGCTCGTGTGCCTTCGCCATATCATAAAAAATATATAAAAATGTCGGTGTGGCAGAAAGTGGCATCTGACTCGAGAAGACTCCACTGCTATCATTTCGTCCCAAAAAGCAAAATCTTGATGACACCCACTAAGTCTGCGTTTCCATCAGGGTGGTGATTCTCTCAACACAGCGCTGCGTCGACCTCAAAGGTGAAGTTTTATCCGGCAAGTTTAGGAAGTCCCGTTGGAGCGTAAAAAACACATTCGAGCGCGTGCCTTCTCAATTAGGTAGCAGGCAGATGAATCGAGTTCAGTGTCGTATAAAGCTGCCTAATTAAGAAGGCACGCGCTAAAATGTGTTTTGTACGCTCCGACGGGACTTCTTAAACTTGCCGGATAAAACTTCACCTTTGAGATCGACGCAGCGCTGTGTTGAGAGAATCACCCCCAGAGCAGTGCGAGGTATCGGAGCTGTGTGCAAGAAAAAAAAACACCAATAGGATTCCTAGCCTCACTCAGCGTAGCTCTCCTATTGGTTGATTTTTCCTCACACAGCTCTGGTGGAAACGTAGCCCTAAATCTTGTGTTCTATTGTTTGTTAGTATCCATTTGTAATAAAACTATTTGCTGTAAATAACATTTTTATTTATTTATCGTTAGCCCAGTCATCACACTGTAGTCTTGTTGTTATTCCTAACCTAATCAAAATCAAAATGTTTATTCAGTAAATAAACCACCATAGGGCTCTTACACGTCGGTAATATGAAGTGAATCTACTAGCGCTTCGGACAAGACCATTGCGGAGAAGAAGCGCCCAAGAAACATAATATTGGGTCTTGTAAGTAGCCGGTGGGCAAATGTCAGGAAACAGCTGAGTCTGCCGGCGGCGGCGCCAGCCGGCGGCATGCAAATACGCATCAGGAAGCATTAGTGTCACCACGAGCACGCGAGTTTCTAGGAGTAACTTTTTTATGGAACGGAGAAGGCAAAATATCACGCACTACACTGACACTTGGTGGGCTCTGAGCTCTGGAAGCTCATTGAAATTTTTCCTTTCATCCGGCATAACTTTTTTTGGCATAATCATCATTTGGCATAAAGTGTTTTTTTTTCTGAATAGAACCCATTAGGTTAGGTTAGGTTTATTTTATAACAATCCTGAAAAGTATAAGATGATTATGCTAAAAAAAATTATGCCCAATGAATGTTAACCCCATACAATATTTGCGCGAACTTTCCCCCACTACGTCCTAAATTCTCAAGAAGTTTGCCGGGAACTATACCATCAGTGGGGCTAACACGCCGTACCAGGAATTAGTGTCAAATAGGTCAAACGGGAACTAGTGTCAAATAGGTCAAACGGGAACTAGTGTCAAATAGGTCAAACGGGAACTAGTGTCAAATAGGTCAAACGGGAACTAGTGTCAAATGGGTCAAACGGGAACTAGTGTCAAATAGGTCAAACGAGAACTAGTGTCAAATAGTTCAAACGGGAACTAGTGTCAAATAGTTCAAACGGGAACTAGTGTCAAATAGGTCTTACGGGAACTAGCGTCATATAGGTCAAACGAGAACTAGTGTCAAATAGTTCAAACGGGAACTAGTGTCAAATAGGTCAAACGGGAACTAGTGTCAAATAGTTCAAACGGGAACTAGTGTCAAATAGTTCAAACGGGAACTAGTGTCAAATAGGTCTAACGGGAACTAGCGTCAAATAGGTCAAACGAGAACTAGTGTCAAATAAAAAGTAGCTATTATAATGGAATTATTAAGATGACATACACCCGGGGTTTAAGTTCCATTGAATAAAGGACTCAAAGTAACACAAACCACACTTTTATTTTAAACCATTACACTTTATTTTTACATAGACAAATTAAATAATTAAAGAAAACAGGGGACAATCTCAAACACACACAAATAACCCCAAACTAAGCTCTAGGCTTGTACTATGGGTACTAAACAACGATAAACATACTTATATAGAGAAATACATACTGAAATACATAGAAAACATCCAAGACTACTCGTGCATGAGCACGCCAGCGGTCCTGGGTTCAAATCCCGGTAAGGGCCGATATTTGTGTGATGACACACAAATATCGGCCCTTACCGGGATTTGAACCCAGGACCGCTGGCTTCGGAGGCAGGGTCACTCCCAAGTTCCCAACGTGTTGTCAACGTGTGGCGTATTTTTATTATTGGGATGGAATGGAACATATCGCCGTATTACTTCAACTCGTATGAAAAAATGTAGCCGTACATACGCTATACCTCTGTTTTAATGTCAAATATTCCAGTTTTAGACTAAACGGAACCAGTTTGATTTGACATTTTCGAATGTCACCTAAATACCACTTGACCTAGTTTAAGTGCTAATGGCGGAAACGCAAGTATTCGCTAATTTATGTTAAAACTGTTAAAAGACCCAGTTTTAATGTTCATCTTGGCGCCTTGGTTAAATTACCTGATTTGGCTTTTTAATTTGAGGATGACACTATAAATCTAATCTTATTTAAATAGAAAATGTCATTAGACTTTGTAATGTTTATTCTGGCTAAATATCTCTGGAACTGAGCATTTAAAATATAAATAAGGATTAGCATAGTATAGGTAATTAATTAATACTATTTCGCACATACTTGAATTTATTATACTCGAGCATAATCTTGGATGCGTGGTCGCCCGACATGCGCGTGCGACGATGCGCAGTTTTTGCGGCCCCACGTCATTTGTCACGATAATTATATCATAAAACACCGTTACGGAACCCACGATAATAAGGTAAGGTCACGAATACCACTGGGAAGGCACTCGATGGGTTTTTTGTGGGTTTTTTTTATCTTGACGACATGATGTAACATTACCTAGTGTCTAAATGGTTTTAATTAACCCCCGACGTAAAAATAGGGGTGTTATAAGTTTAACGTGGCACCGTAGCTCTTAAATGGATGAACCGATTTGAATGCGGTTTTTTTAAAGAAAACAGGTTTTCTAGTGGTAGTTCTTAGACATGTTTTATAAAAATCGGTTCAGCCGTTTTTGAGATATCGAGCTTTTAGGGGGCTTAAAGCCCCCAAAATAACGGCGACACCTATTTTCAGAGCTGATATCTCTTAAACGGCCCTACCAATTTTTATGAAATCTTGCTAAGAATCATCCTGATTAATGTAGCTTTTTTTAAAAAAAACTGCGTCCAAATCCGTTCATCCGTTTGGGAGCTACGATGCCACAAAAAGACACTCAGATGGCGAAGTTAAAAAAGGGTGAAATAAAAAAGTAAATTAGAAATTTAAAAAACCCCCGTCTAAATAGTCTGTAAAAAACCTGTGAAATGTAAAAAATAATCATTAGTGGCCCTAAGGGCTCATTGTTTGATAAGTAGATACTTAGTTAACTGAACACTGGCACTAACTAAACTGACACGGCGGGGGACCGCTAAGTAAATGAAATAACATAAAATACCCCAGTTACTTAACGATCCGGGGACCGCTATTATTTTTTACTGTTCAGACGTTTTTTAGTCCGGGGTTTTTTAAATTTCTAATTGATTTTTTTATATTACCAATAATCGTGTTTTTTTATGTTAAGGAGAAGGCACACAAGCACTCAGGCCTCCTGATGGTAAGTGGCATCTGAGACCCATAGACATTTGAATCCCCGAGACTATAATCCTAAGACCTCAAATGCGTTGCCAACCCTGAGGACTACGATGGAATGCCTCTATGCTAGTAATTTTACCGGATGTTTTATCCCCACACCGGAACACAACAATTCGAACACTGTTGCTTGGCGGGTGGTGGACCACTAAACCACTGTGTTAGTTTACTCGTTATAACGCAGTTGAATAGAGGCCCTGAGCATTATATTGAATAAATATTGTTTCAGTTTTCTATTTCAAAGTCTCATCAAAACTGTGATTAATAGTGATTATTATATTCCAAATTGCCCCAGACAAGGCCGACAGTAATCGGTCTGCATACTTAAACGGTAAGCCTATTACAATAAAACTTAGCGCCTAATCTGAGACACGTGGCGACTTGTTGTGGTTTCGGATTATGGACGAAAACATGCTGACGTAAATTGTTGCTAAGAAAATCTGAAAAGGCGCTTATAATTTTACAACATAGCATCACGCCTTCATTCCCACAGTGGGGTAGGCAGAGCTACAGAAATACCAACGACTCGAAGAAGACTTGTTTATAATTACTGTGACCACATTTTGCACAGTAAAGCCAAGATTTACCAGTGTAGGTATTAGTGACAGGTTGCAAGCCTATCGCCTAACATTACTACAAGCCCCTATTCCCTAAGTCGCCTCTTACGACATCCACGGGAAGACATGGAGCGGCACTTATCTAACCCGGCAACCACACGGGTTAATTGACACGTCTCAAGTTCAATATTTCCTAAACGGTCTCCGACATCTAAACTTTGGTAATATACAGCGTGTCCCTGGATAAGGTGCACAAACGATTAGGGATGAAACTGGATGCAATTTCTACGACAAAAAATATATTTAAAAATATGTCTTATTTTATAACAAAATCATTGATACGGCTGTCTACGCTATCGGAACAAAGTGAAATATCTCGCCTCACTTAAGCTCTATTGAGATGGAATAAACAGTTTTTTAATCCTATAGCATTTCCTGTGTCAAAAAATTTCACTGATGATGTACTACAAAAACAGTAAAATAAATATTTAAGTGGTGCTCCCATACAACAAAGATGTTTTTTTTTGCCGTTTTTGGCTTGACATTAATAACGACAACAGGAAGACGCTTGATATATTCCCAGAATATTTAGCTGTATAGTCACTTCATAATTAAATAATTAAATTAAAATAAAATAAATTAAGGGACTCCCATACCACAAACGTGACTTTTTTGCCATTTTGTTTAATGTTGTATGGATAATGGTACGGAACCCACGTGCGCGAGTCCGACTCTAAATTGACCGGTTTTTTATGTGATAGAGAAGGCGAACAGCAAGACCAGCGTATAGGTTCACCTTGGTACGTTCGTATTCTGTGGATAATGCATTTGAATTTCTGTGATTACTACAATAAAGTGTTAACATACATACATTCCAGCGTACAGGTCACTTGATGGTAAGTGGGATCTGTGACCTGTGGACCCATATACATTTGAATTATTAAGACTACAATCCTAAGACCACAAATGCGTTGCCATTGTTGAGATACAGGCAACTAAAGTCATTATACCTACTAAAACTCATATAAGAAAGCACCAAATAACTTTAAATAGATAATTTCTAGTTATTTGATCTTGGAATAATGGCTTGTAGTACTGTTAGGCGATGAGCTTGCAACCTGTCACTAATACACTAGTAAACTTCTTGGCTTGACTGTGCAAAATACGGTTACAGAATTATAAACAAGTCTTATTAGAGTTGTTGGTATTTCTGTAGCTCTGCCTACCCCACTCTGGGAATGAAGGCGTGATGTTATGTATGTATGTGTGTATGATCTTTAGGTTTGTTGTAACGGCTTTGGAACCCTTTCCTTTCTTCCTTTCAAAATCTGAGTGCGGCTGTTAAGCCCGACAAGTAGAGATTGTAATGAAGTCACAAATCCGACAATGCTAATTGCTATAAGATGCAGAATAATTTTACTGTAGTTAAAATAACTGCCATTCCCTAAATAGTTTATAGTAGAGAGCTGTTCCCAAATTACCAATAGCTTTCCAAGAAGAGTAATTAAATTCTTAGTGGTAACGTTACAGCCTTCTCATATTATTTTAGGATTGCGTAGAAATTATACTATGGGTAATCTAAAAAGGGCTTCTTAGGCGATGGGCTTGATACCTGTCACTATTACACTAGTGAACTTCTTGGCCTGATTGTGCAAAATGTGGTTACAGAACTAGAAACAAGTGCTTTTATCGTTGTTGGTACTTCCTTAGCTCTGCCTACCCCACTCTGGGAATGAAGGCGTGATGTTATTGATGTTTGTAATCTAAAAATACGCCTACTGAAATACAAAGCAAAACGTTTACTTAAAACTAAAAGCTAAATAAGAACAGGCGCTTAATTTTCTTTATGGCAAAGGCAAACGATCACACTGGCCACCTGATGGTAAGTGGAATCTGTGACCCATACACATTTGCGTTCTCAAGACTACATTCTTAAGACTGCAATCCTAAGATCGCAAATGCGTTGCCAAACATGTAATCAATGTAATACTACTATCATTGTAATAATGCTCCATGTGGTAAACATTGCCGAAGATTTGACGACGCGACCAGTGTAGTAGTGTGTAGTGGCCCTGTCTTCGGATCTAGCAGTCCCGGGTTCGAGTATTTGTTCTGCGTCTTGGAAGTATGGATTTCTCTACTTATGTATAAGCATGTTTATCGTTATCTTTATAAGCCTACAGCTTAATTTGGGACGAGGTCTATTTGTATCAGATTGTCCTCTGTTTTATTTTAATTGCGGTATCCTGGTAACTTCTGCCAAGCGATTCCAGGTGTGGAGTCCCTGAGCTGACCTCGTGGGAAAATACTCCAGGTCCTCTTTATCATCATTATCTTTGAGGAGTCCCGTGTGGTTGCCGGGTTAGAATAGTGCCACTCCATGTCTTCTTGTGGACAAAGTTTTGGTTGACTGTACATGTAGTTATAATTAACTAACGCCTACGTCACAAAAACCATTGAAACAGACATGAAACAGGTCACAGTGTCGCCATACTTCATATCGGCTCCAACGCGAAGGCAAATCAAACAAAACGTTAACCACAGTCGCCAATAGATAATTACAAGGCGAAGTAAATTAGTTATCAACCTTATTACGCCGTGGCGAAAGGAAAGGTCTTGGACTTAGATTAATTCACTGTTAGATACGTTACCATTGCTTCCGTTTTCGTCGTATTTCTGATTCGACATTCATTCTTGTTTGGACACAGTGGAACTACCAAGTTATACTATAGAGTGCTGATGACTATGCTTCACTACATAGTATAAAACAAAGTCGCTTTTTCTGTACCTATACTCATACTCATACTCATACTCATTTATTTATAATATTATAAAATATTACATGACAAAATAATTACAAAACTTTGGTTATGTCATAGTTAGTTGCATTATACTCGTAGTAGGTACTTTAGATAGTATTCAAAATAAGTTATAGATTACACAATTAGAAATTAAAAGGTCATTTTATAATTAATTAATTAGTCTAAGATGAATTCATTAAAATCGTAGAAGGAATTGTCAATTATATCCCTATGTATGGTTAAATCTTTAAAACTACGCAACGGCTTTTGATGCGGTTTTTTTTAATAGATAGAATGATTAAAGAGGAAGGTTTATATGTATAATACTTTAATCCGGAGCGAAGCGAGGGCGGGTCGCTAGTACATTATAAAAACAAAGAGAAAAAAATACAAAAGGAATACATTCCTATGTGTTAAACGTAAACTGTATACTTAACTCCGTTTTTATGGTACCTCGAAAGGAAAAAACGGAACCCTTATAGGATCATTTTGTTGTCCGTCCGTCCGTCCGTCTGTCTATCTGTTAAGACCCATTTTCTCAGGAACATGTGGAGGTATCAAGCTGGAATTTATATCAAATACTCTGGTCTACTGTCCCTTGGAGCTGTGAAAAAATCTAACTTCTAAGCCAACGCAACCAAAAGATACAGCCGTTTATGCCGCAGATGTCCGCAAGTTTTCGACACTCTCAAGGGAGTCAAAACATATAGGGTACTTCCCGTGAACTCAGAACTTGAAATTTGATACGAAGTAGCGTATACAGGGTGACTGGAAATCCTTTGGACATTTTTTAACAGTATTTAGAGTAGTTGTTTTAGTTAACATTTTCCTGAGTTACAGACTGATTTCCCTTCGCCTTTCCTGACGATGCTCTCAGTGTGTCCCATCTTAACTACTTCATTCATAGCATGTGTCACAACGAAATGTAAATAAACAATTATTTTTCCTTATGAAAAAAAATCTAATCATGGTCAAAAGCTACATATTCATTTAGGAAACTGAACCATTATTCTGTAATAAGAATAATAAATGAAAATACAGTTTCTGTGAAGGGCCAAAATGTGAAATACGTAATTTTAAAATGAAACTTACGATTACGATTTTCTCTCATCACTCTCGCGGCACAGGTAAAGGAAAAATTGCGAAAACCGTAAATTTTTAGTAACATCACAAAAAAAAACATTTTGCAAACCTTTATGCAGTTTGTAAACTAATCCATCATCCAATCCACCTATGTCGATGTCAAGTCAAGTTCGTCTCTCGATACAATTTTACATTCTTACAAGTTTGTTCTAAACCCTCGGTACGCGAGTCTGACTCGCACTTGACCGGCTTTATTTTTCATTAACCATGATAATAAGATATATTAGTGTCAAACCTACTTTATTATACATATATTTTATCATTTATGCGAAAACGGAATGTGTCCACACAAGAACACTTACGTCGAAAACAGAAAGCCACGAAAAAAGAGTATGTCGAACCGGCATACGACAAAAAATAAAGCATTCTCCACACTACCGTTGTACCTACAAGTAGATCAAACCTGACTTCCATCGTTTTCACCGAACATACATTTTGCATCCAACTCACTTGATTATGGAAGCATGACCAGTGGAAATATTGGTACACATTTGATATAACGCCTGAGCTCGTACGGAAAGTGACAGATATTTTCTCCACGTTTGTCCATATCGATACCATAATAGGCTGTGAACTAGAAGTTTTCTATGACTCTGAGTCCAAGCTGATTGCATCGGCCAGTTGTTTCTTAGAAACGATTGTCACTGCAAGCTCAGTGCAGGAAATTGGCTGAATTAGTATGTATTTTGTCTATTTTTGTTTAGTGTTATATTTACCTTATATTGATTTCTACAATTTATATTTATCAGCGATTGTATTAATTAAATAAATAGGCCCGCTGGTCATTCAAAAATTAATTTGAGGAGAACCCTCATTCAAAAGTCAGATTTCTATTAAATATTGTTTTCGACCAATTATTAGTATAATCGTATTTAACATGAGTAGGTTTTTAAACAAAAGACAAAGACAACCCTTCAAACTTAGTAAATATTTACTGGAAAAGAAAAATGTTAAAGTCATGCATAATGAATGATATTGATTTCTTCAGAAGACTTCCAATTTTTTTATTTCTTGTTTGAGTTTCTACATCGTCTTGGAAATTATTGCTTATGAGAAAATTATTTGCTTATGTGATCTGATCATACATTGTTTACTAGGACACTACTTCCCAAAACAACTAAAAATCATACACAACATCACGCCTTCATTCCCAGAGTGGGGTAGGCAGAGCTACAGGACTACCAACAACTCAAAAAATATTTGTTGGTAATTCTGTAACCACATTTTGCACAATCAGGCTAAGATGTTTACCAGTGCATTATTAGTGACAGGTTGCAAGCCCATCGCCTAACAGTACTACAAGCCCTTATTCCCTTAGTCGCCTCTTAGGACATCCACGGGAAGACATGGAGTCGCACTATTCTAACCCGGCAACCACACGGAGAATGTTATTTTTATTTTCTTATAAACTTTATATTATTATATATTGTTTATAAAACCCCCTCTAAGTTAAAGGCCTTAGGCAAAACAACTACATAATTATTATGTCCTTAATAAATCAGTAGTTACGTGTATGACACAAGTGTTACTTTTTTTTTTATTTCTACCATACAGTGTGACTAAACAAAAAATCTACGGCGAAATACCTATTAAATGGGTTCATGAATCATGGGTGGGTTAGAGAGGGATTTTTAAACAATAAAATTATATTTTACCTCAAGCTCGAAGTAACTGATCTACAACTCGACATCATCTAGCGTTGTGAAAATTATTTGCTTAAACTAAGTCCATGTTATTACAAGGTGAATGTGATCGAAACTTTTAGCTCGTACATTGTACTTGTATTAGGAAACTGTTTCCTAGTTTATGCAAAATGTTATAAATAAATACCATATGCAGGACACCTACGGGATAATAATTTCTTCATGGTGTGGTTGCCGGGTTAGAATGGTGCCACTCCATGTCTTCCCGTGGATGTCGTAAGAGGCGGATAAGGAAATAAGGGCTTGTAGTATTGTTAGGTGATGGACTTGCAACCTGTCACTAATACACTGGTAAACATCTTAGCCTGATTGTGCAAAATGTGGTTACAGAATTACCAACAAATATTTTTTGAGTTGTTGGTATTCCTGTAGCTCTGCCTACCCCACTCTGGGAATGAAGGCGTGATGTTATGTATGTATGTATGCAAGTTAGACCTAATGCATTATGAAACACCCTAAAATCCTTCTTTTTACTATTATAAATGCTATAGTGTTTGTTTGTTTGGTCTTCACGGTTCATCGCCTAAACCGATTAATGTGAAATGAGTACAGAGATACATAGTTTATAACTAGGGTAGCCACCATTCTTATCAAGATATAATATAGTATATGGTGAGTTATAGTACAATCGACGTCAAAAATGTGTTTACACTTTAGTACCTTGTCACTTTCATTCACTGAAAAAATATATATGACATGGTACTAAAGTGTAAACATATTTATGTCGTCGACTGTACACGCAACAAAAATATAGCACATTTTATTTATAATCGCTCGTAAATATTTTAGTTTGCAAAATTAACTTAGCAGTCAGTAGAGTAGCACTTTCTTTCAACCAAGTTCTTCACAACCGCCAAATTCCCTTTCATATAATTATTATAAAGTACGGACAGCCGAAATATAGTATAATACTATACATTTATAGTACGGGTAGCAACCCTATTTATACCTTCTCAGGGTTATAAATATGGCTATTATTAATAATTTTAACTATAAGTGGACGTTTTTCAAAAAAGTATATATCGTTAAGGACAAAGTTAACAAAATGTAACTTTTTCCATTTCGTCACGAAAATTAGCCGGATACATTTTGATACGTTAATTTTCGTGACGAAATGGAAAAAGTTTTTTTTTTAATGTCTTCAACGTTGTACACTTTTTTGGACAACGCCCAAGTACCAATTTCACCATACGATGTTAAATTTAATCAATGTTAATCGACTGTTAATTCATACAATTTGACAACTGTTAACGCTCTAATCGTCTGTTAAGTGGTTAACATCGCATGGTGAAATTGATACTTAATCTGTCAGTTTCCGAGGCAATAGTTTAAGCAATTTTGCAAAATTGGTGACGGGAAAACCAAGTAAAAAAAAATAAGTATGTACGTTCTTATATCCTACGCATATAAAACCATTCTATGTAGCTTTTTATCTTTAATCCTTATTGTCAGTAGGTAACGTGTATAGTCGCGAACGCATGTTTTGATTGGTTCGCCTTTCTTCGACCACTTGGGCGGTTTTAAGAAAAAGGGTACATCGTTAAGGAAAAAATTAAGAAAATTTAACTTTGCCATTTCGTCACGAAAATTAGCCATACGTTCATTTTCGTGACGAAATGGAAAAAAAAATTTTTCTTTGGTTTTGTTCTTAACGATGTACACTTTTTTTGAAAAACCTCCACTTAGTTCGAAAGTTCAGTAGCTACTTTTTTATCGTACTTATTGACTCGGCACACACTAATCGGCTAACTCGACCCGCGGGTTCAGTCGACCACTATTTTACCTGTAAGGGTCCACTCCGCCCGCGGGCTTAATAGTCTGTGGGTTCACTTGACCACAAAGGGGTCCAAATAGAGCAACGAATGCCCATACTTAATGGAAATCTGTGAATTGTTACAGAAATATGACCGTCTTTACTTTACCTAACCGTTTTGTTTAGGCGAAGTAAGCTATAAGCTACTTTCTAACCAATACGCGTAAAATTCAACAAATTCAAAACTCTATGCGAATGGAGTAGCAACAAAAACCTTTTACTTATTAAATGGCGATACAACCGAGTTAACATTAATTCATCATTTTCATGCTACTCGTAATAACTAAGCATGCCTCATCCTTATTAGTTATTACTTAATAGGCTCGAAATCATCATCCGGAACTGCCCTCGTCCCTTATCAAAAGCTCCCAGCATCCCAAGCCCAGTGCCCACCGACGCGTGACGCTGAGGCAACCGGCGCGACAAAACCGGCGCGCGCGCCGTCCCGCGCGACACTCGACCATGCGCCATGCGGCCCGCGCTGCTGCTCGCTCTACTCTCGCTCGTCGTCGCAGACCCGAGTCGAACCGAGATCTCCATCGAAAATGGAACAACGATTGACAGTGAAACTTCTCGAAGCGAGGTGGCAGTTGAAAATAGAACGGAACTTTCAGGAATTTTGATCGAAAATGACAACGGGACTACCTTCATAGGGGACGGAAACGGGACGATATCGGATGAAGCTGGTGAGCACGAACCGGTGGTCAGGAAGAAGAGGACGTTCGGTGACATCGTGTTCAGGGGTTTAGCGGACGTGCTGGGGTACAACGTGGCGCGGAAACCACCCGCGGCGGCCTTCCCGCCGCCGCTGGCCCCCGTGCCCGGCATCGACGCTCCGCTCGCGGGCCCCGCGCCCCCGCCCCCGCCGCCGCCCCCCCCGTGCGGGGCGCCCCGTGCGGCCGGCCCACCCCCCTGCCGCGCGCAGGCCCCGCCGCCCCCGCCGCCTCCACCGCCCAGACCAAAGCCGCCCCCACCCTGCCCCAAGCCGAGAGCAGCGCCCCGGCCCAAACCTAAACCCAGGCCTCCCCCACCTCCCCCACCTCCCCCGCCGCCGCCGCCACCTCCCCCTCCCCCTCCTCCTCCCTGCGCGCGCCCCCGCGCCAACCCCGCCACCCCGGCGCCGTGCGCGCCGCCCCCGCCCCCGCCGCCGCCACCCAAAGCTGACAACCTGGGCACAATCCAGTCTAACTTCCGGCTGCAGTTCAACTTCAACAGGAGCCCGGCGACTCCGGCTCTAGCTCCGGCCCCGGCGGCTCAAGCTGACCAGGAAGAATTTGAAGATCAGGAGGAGATCATACCTGTGGCCATCGAGCCCCGCGCGGCGCGACTGCCGGCACGCGAGCCGCCGCGCCAGCCGCGCGTGTTCGTCGACGCCTTCGTCGTCAGAGACGGTCAGCAGCACCGCGTGCGCACCGTCGACGCCAACCACCCGAGCGCGCAGCAGGAGGACGACTACCTCGCCTACGACGAGGAGCAAGCCGAGGAAGCTCCGGCGTACGACGACTACGAGGACGTGCAGGAGTCCCGCGACAGGGCTAAAGCGGTGCGCGAATTCGGCTCCGCGGTCGGCGCTTTCTGGGACCAGAAGCAGAAACAGCCAAAGATTGAGATCAAAAAGAAGAAAAAACTCCCGGCGAATCACTATCGAAACGTGCATTTTGGGGACCGCGAACTCGCTGAGCAGATTCAGAGGCGCTCGGATAGTCGGGAACAGCGGCAGAGTTTGAGCAGCGAGCGGGAGCGGCCGCAGCGCGTCCGGACGCCGTCGCCGGAGGACGAGGAGGACGCGGAGTCGACGACCACGACCGAGGACCCGCGCCAGCCGCTGCGTCCCCGCATCCTACCACCCACGGAACAGAACCCTGGCCAGATCGACACAGTCACAGTGCGAGTCCCGCCCATCTACAGAGAGAAGCGGCCGCGGAAACTCCACCGCGAACGACCAGAACGGCCTGACAGAGACGAGGAGGAACAGGAAAACAGCGCGGAGGCAGCAGATTCTGAAGAGGAAGACTCTGACGGCGAGAACTCAATCCCGGCGCCGCGCACAGAGCCCCCGCGTCGCCGCCGCAAGAAGACCCGTCGAACCCGTGCTGTCGACGATCCATACGGCGCCGGTAATTATGACTACTACGGCCGCAAACTTCCCATCTCCGACGAGGAGAAACACTTCATGCAGCTGACCGTGCCGCCGCCAACGAAATACGCCAATTTGGCCAGGCTGGAAACGCCAAGAGAATCTGGCTATTTCCTAGACGATCATGAGCGCTTGCAAGAAGACCCCGAAAGAGAAGGCGAGGACGAGAGGCTTGACGATCACGGCCGCGCCAACGACTCGGGACGATCGGACGAGAGCGAGCGATTAACCGAGGACAGAGAGAGATTAACCGAGGACAGAGAGCGGGATAGCGGGGATAGAGAAAGGGAAAGTGAGGACAAAGAGCGGGCGGGAGAGACCGAGCGCTCGGACGAACGCGAGCGCACAGACAGGCTGAGTCCGAATGCTCGCGTGCGAGAAACCGGGTACGAAAACAAATACATACGCGCCACTCAGGTGCAATCAGACGACGAATCACCGGCGCATCGCAAACCTAAAAGGAAAACTAAAGCTTAAACCCCAACGCTCGCCGAGCATCTGCCATAACCCTTGTTCTTTTTAATTTATTCCTCGACGTCCCAAAAAGGCCCAAGTCCTCGCTATTCGGCCGCGTCTTTGTTAGTTTTGTTACACAATCGAAATGTGATTTCTAGTTGTTAAATCTCGCATTGTTAAACATTATTTTTATACTTAGATAGTAAGCGAATTGTAATTTAAGTTTCTTAATAAAGTTTCGAAAATAATGATCGATTTCATTTGTGGTTCATTCGTGAAATCCGATTAGGTCGCGGAACGGTCTCAACGTCTGGCGCGTTTGTGGGTGAAGGTCCCTAGATGAAATAGAAAACAAACAAAAAGCGTCAGTTTCGCGCAAAGTGCAATGACCCAGTTGCATTCTGGGCAAGGTTGGCGAGATAAAAAGTGCAGTCGTTGCGCAACCCTTACATCCCTAGAGTACTCTGGCGGAGCCGAGACTCTCACGACTTATGCATTTCTCACTATTAATAGGTAATCCCAGAAAGTTAATCACATGGTATGACAAACGTTACAGTACGGATAATAAAATTGGTAATGATACTAAGTTACATGAAAGTGATCAAGTCAACTTTGTAGAATTTGACATTATAGCCACTCTTGCATTGTGTATTGCAACCTTTCCTGTAAAGTACGTCCTACATAAGAACTACCGAGAGATTCAGAGTTTTACACATTTTAAAAACTAAGAATTAAGTACAAGACCTTCATCAATTCAACAAGAAAAACTTATGAACATTTCTAATGTTCACCAAGCAATAAACGTGGAAGTGGACCTACGAGGCTGGGAGGGTAATAACTTTCAATAAAGAGAATGCTATATTATCAACTTAACCTAGGTATAGGCATAACCTTTGCTTTGTCTGACGAAATAACTAAAACGTTGATTAAGAGCGATTCTACATTAACTTCTATTATTTCTTGCTATAATATATTTACCAATATGGTAATAATGTACATTATGTACATTTATTGTTTTATTAAATAGCACTTTTTTTACGGTTTCGTAGTCAAACTAGGAACCCTTATAGTTTCGCCATGTCCGTCCGTCCGTCCGTCCGTCCGCAGCCTAGCGCAAAGACTATTAGTACTAAGCTGCAATTTGGCATGAATATGCATATTAGTTAAGTTAACAAAGTGGTACAATAAAAAGTAAAAAATGTTTTTTTAGGGTACCTCCCCTACACGTAACGTGGGGTTGCATTTTTTTCTCGTCTTCCCTATAGTGGGGGGTATCGTTGGATAGGTCTTTATTTTATTAAATATTATGGGTTTGTGAAAACAGTTTTTCGATTAAGTAATCCGTTTATGAAATAGTGTCCCCCCCCTCACCCTACAGCCAAAACTACAAATATTAAAAATCTGAAAAAAACTTAAATGAAGGAGCATATAACCAATTTAAAAGGAAAACTATCACGAGTAAGTAGACATCATTGGTTCTTGAGATACAGGCGATTAAAGAGTTTATACCTACTAAAATCATCTAAGACTGCACCAATTGACTTTAAATAGAAAATTAGTTATTACTTGTTCATTTTTATGTTTGTAGTACTTAACGGCTTCGGAACCCTACACTGAGCATGGTCCGACATGCTCTTGCCCGGTTTTGCATAAAGTATTAGGTGTCTTTCTTTTTCTGTGCACCATTTTGACAATTTCTGTACATTAAGTAAATTAATAATACCAATTGTTATCGTTACTTCTCAGCAGTGGTCTCCACTTGGGAAGAGCTGGTAGATTTTTGATGTGTAAAAGTGCCCGTGCGGCCTACTTACTGAATAAACAATTTATCTTTTTACCTCTGTAATAACAGCATTGTCTTTCACAAGAATAAGAGAGTACTTGTAATTGTGAACTGTGTACAAATGGATGTTTTCAGAAGTATATGTTCCAGGTTTGCCCGTTCCAGGTTTGAGATTCAACAAAAATTTGCTTAATGGGCGTTTTCCAAAAAAAGTGTACATCGTTAAGGACAAAATTAAGAAAATTTAACTTTTTCCATTTTGTCACGAAAATTAGCCATACATTTACATACGTTGATTTTAGTGACGAAATGGAAAAGTTAAATAACGGTGTCCTTAACGATGTACACTTTTTTGGAAAACGCCCTAATGCTTATTCGGGACAAAGGGTAAATTTGTAGAAACAGATAACAAAATACGCTCACACACAATACATTTATTCCACAGACTTCATTTACTATTCCCCACCGATGGCCTTGACCGCGACCAATTCTCGGCCACAAATCTCTTTCTTTTTCACACCAAATCACCGTAAAACCAGTCGTGCATTTAATAATTTTCTACTCTTTGGTTTGTTCATATCAGTTTGATGTAGGCTCATATTTGAAGGGCATTCTGGCTGCTTTGGATGTCGCTTACAACCTCCGGTTTCTGAAACAATAAAGAAAACATTGTTTTGACAGGCTTCTATTACTGACTGCACTTTGCATTTCATCAGCTTATCATAGCGACAAAAAACTGCGTGACCAATCTAATAAAATAAATAAATAGCTATCAGGGGACATACATACATACATAACATCACGCCTTCATTCCCAGAGTGGGGTAAGCAGAGCTTCAGCAATACCAACAACTCTAAAGACTTACTGATACTTCTGTAACCACATTTTGCACTAACAGGCTAAGAGGTTTACTAGTGTATTAGTGACAGGTTGCAAGCCCATTTCCTACAAATATCAAATATCAGGGGACAATCTCATACAAATTGACAATTTGTTCCTCATTCGCCGTATTCCTTTTTCGTCGGAATTATCTATGTATTTTATGTATAATATAATTATAATTAAATAAAGACACTTATATAAAGTCACGCCTTCATTCCAAGAGTGTGGTAGGCAGAGCTTCAGACTTACTGATACTTCTGTAACCACATTTTGCACTAACAGGCTAAGATATTTACTAGTGTATTAGTGACAGGTTGCAAGCCCATCCCCTAACAGTACTACAAGCCTTTATTCTCTTGGTCGCCTCTTACGACATACACGGGAAGACATGAAGTGGCACTATTCTAACCCGGCAATCACACGGAAAAACCTTATTTCATAGGATCGTTTCTATAGTAAGCTCTTCACTAGGCAATCACAAAAAGTGAGCCGACCCCCATATATAATTATAATGAACTAGCGACCCGCCAGCGGCTTCGCCCGCTCATTTTTCTACACCTTCGGTTACATTGTTCAAATTTTACCAAGGATCCCTAATTTTTTTCAAAATGAAATGTAGCCTATGTCAAATTGGAAGAATGTAGCATTCTATTGGTGAAAGAATTTTTTAAATCGGCCCAGTACTTTTTGAGCCTATTCATTACAAACATACAAACATACAAAAATAGGTACAAATCTTTCCTCTTTATAATATTAGTATAGATATAGATATACAACGTGTTACAAAATAATCCGTAAAAAAGAAATTACAAAATTAGTGTCAACCCTTATTAAATAACGTCAGTTCAGTATCTTAGGTATACAGTATAATAGGGTTGACACTACTTTCGTAATTTCTTTTTTACGGATTATTTTGTAACACGTTGTATATTATGGTTATTTTAATTCTGTACTGATTTTTTTTAGTCAACCCACTTGCAATGTATTTTTTAACATTCCTATTTAATTTAATATAAAATACTTTTTATCCATTGACCAGTTCGGTGCAGGTTGTTCTATTGGATTTTAGACTACTACCAGTCTATAATAAATAATATAACCAGATTAGAAAAACTTCTAAATGTAATGAAATTAATTAATTTGACTTGACACCCTCCAAGCAACAGTCTTCGCATTGTTGTGTTCCGGTGTGGGGATAAGACAACCGGTGAAATTACTAGCATAGAGGAATTCCATCTTTGTCCTCAGGGATGGTAACGCATTTGAGGTCTTAGGATTATAGTCTTGAGAATTCAAATGTCTATAGGTCTCGGATTCAACTTACCATCAGGTAGCCTGAGTGCTCGTGTGCCTTCTCCTTATCATAAAAAAACAATGGGTACTTACATTGCCATGTTGTTTCTTCACGTGCTTATTCAACGACTGCTTGTGGTTATACCGCATGCCGCACACGCCGCACGCATACACGCGCCTGTGCTGCGAATGCGTCGCTGCATGGAGCGTCAGCGCACGCCGCGACTTGAATGCGCGCGCGCAGCCATGCGCAGTGCATACGTGCGGGCGCACTGACGTGTGGGACAGCATATGCGAGGACAGTTTGTTGGTTGCGAATCGCTTGCCGCAAACCGGGCAGATGTAGGGTTTGACGCCTGATGGAAAATTTAAGGCAACGCTAAAGAGATGTATTGCTATTAAGAAAACGTAGGACCAGGGCCTCTATTCTATAGGGTAAAATAAAACGATATCGCCTTTGACGTGTTTTCGTATTGTCAACGTTTTTTTAACTCTCATGAACTTGATTTGACAGTAATGGCTATCGATTTTAAAAAAAATACATAGTTAAGGGCTATAATTAAAACAAAACTTAATTGATTCCTTTGCGTAGCGAGAGTTACCCATATAGGTAGTTTGTATGACAAACTTTCGTTACACAAAGGAAGCCATCGTGATTTTTGTTTTCATTAAAACTTTAACTATGTATTTTTTTTTTTAATTACCCTTAACCCAAAACAATAGAGGCCCTGAGGCCCTACCCAAGATGCGTACGCCAAGATGTTTAAAAACCAAACGAATAGACGCGATAGGTTTAAAAACCATACATACATACATACATAAATCACGGCTGTTTCCCAGAGGGGTAGGCAGAGACCACTTCTTTCCACCTGCTACGATCCTGACAAAGCTCTTTCACGTCTTCCACATTCATACATCGAGTCATGCATGCACGTTGGTTTCGGGTGCTTAAGATTCGGCCCTTTTCCAGTATTTCCCCGATTTGATTAAAAAAGTACGCCTAGGGCGCCCCCTTCCGACCCTTCCACTCACTTTCGCACTGTACATTTCTTTCGGCAATCGTTTTTCATCCATCCTTTCCAAATGACCGAACCATCGAAGCATGCCCTTCTCAATCTTGGTCACTACGTCTTCTTTTTAGACCTCTGATGTTTTCATTCCTTACTCTATCACACAGTTTCACACCACACATACCAAAAACAAAACGAATAGAAACGCTAGTTAGCGTACGCACCTTGGCTAGGGCCTCTGGTTAGAAAGAATTTAGAAATGTTGCACTGTAGTGTGAAGTCTGGTAGCTACTGCTATATTTACGAATCAAGCGCATTACTCTTTCTTTTTAATCCTATTAATTATGTTAACTTTGATTAAGAGAATATGATGATATGTTGCATACTATCTTTTTTTGGAATAAATTAAACTGGTAATATGCGTAATCCATAGCTTGAAATAAAATTGGCCGTCACTTGAAGCGATCCAACAGGAAGCCGTTGTGTTGTTCTGGTGTTGCCACACAAATCGTCGGTTTTTTAAGTGTGTACTGTCTACTTGTGTCAAATTGTCGCTAGTGTTTGTTATGTTACCTGTTGCCTGTTTACTGTTACTTGTTTTTTCTGTTAATTAAGGTTAGTTTTTTAAGTCAGGGTCCCTCTGAAAATCAGCGCCGCGGTTTGACTGCGGCACAATGCTGAGAGGGATCCTGTTCAACGCAATGTTTTCTGGTTTTCATATGTTTATTTTTTGTTGTGTTGTGTAGTGTGCGTTGAATAAATATTTTCTATTTCTATTTCTAAATAGGACTCAGCTCAGCATGAGCTGCAGCCGGAGCCACGGCGATGGCTTTCAGCTCAACCCTGGTGTTCACCTATTCGTAGCTGACCGCGAACGCGTGACGAGGGAAAAATATGCCTACATAAATATAACGTATCGGGGTCACATCGAAGACGTACCTAATCAAAAGTGATGACACTTACATACATACATACATAAAATCACGCCTTTATTCCCGGAGGGGGGTAGGCAGAGCTACAAAAATAGCAACAACCCCAAAAAGACTTGTATGAATTCTGTAAAAACATTTTGGACAATCAGGCCAAGAAGTTTACTAGTGTATTAGTGACAGGTTGCAAGCTCATCGCTTAACATTATTTCATTCAATCATTATTATTTATATAAATATAATTATAACGAAATACTATGTGAAGTATATAATACAAAACACTTTATTGTCCACCAAACAAAAAATGGTTTATTATGGAATAATGACGAATCCGGAACAAATCAAGGTATACTTATGTAGGTGTTTAGGGTGATTCTTCGGCGTTTTAACCGCCGTCATTGTTGTCTTTGCATATTATTTCAGATATAATTAAGTAACACTTTTTTAATTAATTTACAAGAATTATAAACTATCCCTGGACTGCTTCTAGTTACATCAAAATTTGCTCGTAGTTATCATTATTTTGGTCAATATATTGAAGACAACAATGACGGGCGGTTGAAACGCCAAAGAATTGCCCTTTACATCTACATATTTAGTTAGGTATTTCAATAAAAACCTATTAAAATAATAATCATAATTAACAAACATAAAATGAAATAAAAATGCTGCAAAAAGCCAACGGCACGAAGTGTTCCCAGGCGGTCACCCATCCAAGTACTGACTTCGCCCGACGTTGCTTAACTTCGGTGATCGGACGAGAACCGGTGTATTCAACGTGGTATGGACGTTGGCGAAAGCGAGAGCAAATGAAACGATCTATTCAATAGTACTATTGTGACGTCACCTATATGTACATATTTATTCAATTATACTATGCCTATAAGGTTATTCTAAAATAAGTTGGGACGAATGAATAGGGTAAGTGAATTATAGTTTGTTATTAAGAGTTACAGGAATACAAGCTAATTTAAACTCAAACTATAACTTATAATTATGATATATAACGACCCGCCCTCGCTTCGCTCCGGGTTAAAGTATTATACTTATAAACCTTCCTCTTGAATCACTCTATGTATTAAAAAAAACGGTATCAAAATCCGTTGCGTAGTTTTAAAGGTCTAAGCATACATAGGGACAGACAGCGGCAAGCGACTTTGTTTTATACTATGTAGTGACTAGCTTCTGCCCGCGACTTCGTCCACGTCGATTGCGATTTTTGTTATTCCCTCGGGAACTTTTAAATTTTCCGGGATAAAAAGAAGCCTGTGTTAATCCAGGGGGTGATTCACTCAACACAGCGCTGCGTCGATCTCAAAGATAAAGTTTTATCCGGCAAGTTTAAGAAGTACCGTCGGAGCGTACAAAACACATTTTAGCGCGTGCTGAGAAGGCACTTTTATCCGAATCCGGCCAACCGTTGCAGCATCAAAAGAGTAAAGAACATCCACAGTCCACACATCCATCCATCCATACAAACTTTCGCGTTTATAACATTAGTAGGATTTAGAATTGCTGAATGCATGATATAGTAAAATATGTGTACGTATATATGATCAGTAATACGTTTAAAAAAAAGTTAGAACTCGAAAGCAAAATAATTAAAAATAAAAAGTTAAAATGATGCAAAAAGCCAACGGCACGAAGTGTTCCCAGGCGGTCACCCATCCAAGTACTGACTTCGCCCGACGTTGCTTAACTTCGGTGATCGGACGAGAACCGGTGTATTCAACGTGGTATGGACGTTGGCAACAGCACAAGCAAATAAAATGATCTATTGAATAACGTGTATTATGACGTCATGCAACAAATTACTTCTAGCATACGTAGGTATTACAAAAGTAATGTTGCTGAACTCATACTTACACATTATAAAGCGAAAACTGTATAAGATTGGCGCAATTACAACAAATGGCATTACTTTTTAACCCACTGCGATAAGGAGATTCTTTGGCACTTTTTTGTAGCTTAAACCTTTTGACGGACTTCAACATATGAGTTATCGTATCATTAACTGTCGGAGTAGCATAGGATATATAAAATTTTAGGCGATGGGCTTGCAACCTGTCACTAATACACTAGTAAACATCTTAGCCTACTTGTGCAAAATGTGGTTACAGAATTATCAACAAGTCTTTTTAGAGTTGTTGGTATTTTTGTAGCTTTGCATACCCTACTCTAGGAATGAAGGCGTGATGTTATGTATGTATGTGTGATGTGCCAACTGGCACTGTTTATAGGCAAATAGTATAGAGCTTTGTTTTGTTTGACGGCGTCATTTATGTGTCCTACGTGTTTGAGAGTAGTGTCAGTGCTCAATAAAACATCATTAATTTTCAATTTCAATATTAAGAAATCGCACTCTGGGAATGAAGCCGTGATGTTATGTATGTATGTAGAAATATCTCAAATTCCATGAGAGGCATTACTTTAAAAGGTCATCTCACCATTATAAAATTATTTATATATTGTATTATTAAAAAAAAAACTATTTTATTACAGTTTTATCTCTTACAGTAGGGAAATTACCTGTATTCAATTAAATGTATGTGAGCGTTTAAACTAAATATTTTTAACATTACTACTTTTATTTAAAAATAAGTTGCTAATGTGATTTTACTCATTGGATAACGTACTTTCCACATCAGTTTAAAGTTTTTTGATACCTGTTATTTTTACGGAAAAATTGCCTGGCAACAATATAAAAAAAAAACTTGTAACATTTAAAACTTACGCACCAGTGTGTATTCTCATGTGGTCATTGAGCGTGTTCTTGCAGGAGAAGGTTTTGCCGCACTCAGCGCAGTCATGGGGGCGTTCACCTGTCACCCAGACAAAATGTTTATGACGGGGGGGGGCAATTTTTGAAGCTCACTGACGAAAAATTACTAACTTTAAAATCAATTTGTGCTGCGATTGAATCTACAAGCGGGCCCAGCCCCGTCCGCCGTTATCATGTCAAATCCAAAAGGTGGGCCCACTCGTACAATCGAAGACACTGTTAACTGTACATTAACAATTGAACATAAACCTTATCGCAACGTATTAAAGTCTATGGGTGATCAGTTAACAGTGTCTTCGTTTGTAGATGAAATCGTTGCACAAATTGATTTCAATGTTAGTCATTTTTAGTCGGTGAGCTTCAAAAATCGTTTCCTAGGACCCTGAATCACATATGAGCTATTTATTACCCTACCTACTTGCGTAAAAATATTGGTAAGAAAAGCCTAGAGAGCCGTTTAGTTCAAATTCAAATACTTAGCCTTTATTCCAATGAACAGTTTTTGATTGTTATACAAGTTTCAATTCGGTTTAGTACTTACCTAACTTAACATTGATGAAATTCAAACAAAAAAACAAAAAGGAGTTTCTTATTTTTATCCAACTGTGGCAAAGCCTAAAAGGAGCTCCTAGACTTATTATTTTTAGTTTAATGTTATTAGCCTTACATTTGTATTGATTTTATTTGTTCAAGCTTTAATCATTATTATTTATTACTTTTTTAGGTACTTGTAATGTAACTTACTTTTAAGTATTTCTGTACTTTATGTTTGAAAAGATGACCTGCTGGAGTTTCTTGGCGCTTCTTCTCCGCAATGATGGTCTCGTCCGAAGCGCTAGTAGATTCACTGCATATTACCGACGTGTAAAAGAGCCCTATGGTGGCCTATTTACTGAATAAACATTTTGTTTTTTTATTATGATTTTGAGGTCAGATAAAATTGTTTTGTTTTTCAAAGATGATCGAAATTTGAATGTAATGTGTATATTGAATTTGATGTTATTATTAAGCAATAATAACATTTTCACAGATAATAAATTGGTTATAACAAAACAGTTTATCTTTATGCTAGTCATAATTTAATTTGCGGTTTTGGGACGCATGATAGAGGATTGATATGTACGTGTGTAGATAAAAAAATATACGAGCCAGCTAACATATATAGACAACATTATTAAAAGATGCAGTCGGTTTTTTAAAACTTGCTTTTTGTTAGACTTGTTTCCATTGTATAGTTAATAGTATATAACACAATGTTATTTTTATTTGTTACAAAAAAAGTTAACCATTTAATTAGCATTTAGCTGTTAATTATTCTAAGTCAAGAAGTTACAGGATATATTTCCTTTAAAGGGCTACATTGTAGCAATTTTGCAGTAAATAAAGATATAGTCAGACGAGGATTTAGTTCCTGCTGGTGATACAGACGTCATTATTAGTCTTATGTACAGTTCATTACAATTTAATGCTGTTTTTTTTTTTCAACATACCATTATGAGTCCTAACATGCGTGTTTAGGTTAGTGTTGGTTGTAAAGGTCTTGCCACAGCCAGGCTCCGGGCATACGCGCCGCGCGCGGGGCGCGCAATGCCGCGCTGCCAGCCAGCGGGTCAGGAGCAGAGCTCCACAGCGACAGGCCCATTCTCGCTCACCGGAGTGCCGCTTGCTGGAACAACAAAAGACCCAAATTACAATGGGAGAGTGTTGTTATCGATATGTAGAGACTATAATATAAATGAAGCGGCCTTCCTTCACCGTGATGATGATGATACAATACAATACAAAACACATTATTGTGCACCAAAAAAAAAATATTACAGAGAAATAGCACAATTTGAAATACCTAGGTAAACAACAGGCAGTCTTATCGCTGATTAGTGATCTCTTCCAGACAACCTTATTAGAAGGGATAAGGTGTCAGATTTAAACATAATGTATAAGACGATATTTGTAACCTGAACAAAAAGTAAAAATATTTCGAAAACAGAGCCACTCTTACTAAGAAAGACTAAATTAAGCTTTTTCGGAACGTCCTAAGTGCCCCCTATCAGCAGGTCACTTATCCACTAATCCCAAGACGTCAATAATGTCTATACATCTTTATGCCAATAAGGTCTGTGCATACATATATTTGACGCGATGGCTGTATAGATATTAATGCCTATGACTGTACCTTAACAACATGGAATCAAATACCCACAAAATTCTACCAAATAGCTATGGTTTCAGCTATCATTAGGATTTCCAGTCCCGCAGCCTATCCTCAATCTCAGTATCCCACATAGAAATAATACTATTCATAGGCGAATGAAACAACAAAATAAACCACATAAGTTAACTTTTATAAAGGTTTTACTAAAATTAAGAGATCAATCACATCCAATAGCACTTTAATGAGATCAAATGTATAGTAAAATTTAAACAAAAACCAAGAACATTTTCAAATTAATGTTGACAAAACTATTGAACATTTTAATTATTTTGGTCTGCATTCAGTTGAGAATGTTTAAGAAGGAAACTGTGTATTTTAGAGGCAGTATAGCCAGCAACAGAAAAAGTTCTCTCGGCTTCCACACCAGTGGGTAAGGTAAAGACACCAGTACTCGACAAAGGACCAATGTTCGACACTGACTCTTATTCAAAGAAGATTAGAGTTATTCATTTGTTTGTGTGTAATGAATAACTCTTATCTTCTTTGAATGAGACTCAGTGTCGAACATTGGTCCTTTGTCGAGTACTGGTGTCTTTACCTTATTATAGTATTCCTTTTAAGGCTTTATATGTAAAAAATTAATGTTTGCCCATTGATCCCCAGATTCATACAAACACATTTGTTTTCTTAAGATAAAGTCAAGTGTATAAGAGTGAGATGGTGACTGACAAATTACATTAGATGTGCATGCTTCCCTGCAGTCCCTCAAATCCCGCGAATCCCACGCTCGTAATCCCGCTACAAGTGGAATATAGTGCGGGATCGCGGAATATCGGGATTGGAAGCCCTAGCTACCATAGCTAAACAACAACAGACCTTCTTTCTAATTGAGTCATAATGTTTAAACATCACAATTAGAGATCACTGAAAACCAGTAATACTTACAGATGCAACATGAAATTAAATTTCCTAGTGAAAACCTTCTGGCAATACTGGCAGGTATGAGAAACAGGCGGTGACCAGTGCTCGCAACGCCGTTTGGACCCGCACTCAGGGCATTGTGCCGATTCTAATAGTAATAATTCACTAAGATTCTGTTCACGGCTGTCCGAACCATATTTATGGGGTATTACATCCAAATCAGTGCTTTCTTCTTGAGAAATACATTGTATCAATTCGTTTTCAACGTTGCCTTCGAAGTTTGAGAGTTCCTTTTTCTCTGTCACAATAGTATATCTAGCTCCTAGTATTTTGTTAGATTGTTCACATCTATTTAAAAAATTGATTGTTGTATCGAGATCGGCGAGGCATTGTAAACAAATAGACGATGGCCCGCCGTCATCCACCGCGATCTTTAATTTGGTATATTTTACAAGTTTATCGTACGGCGACGAACCCTTTCGCTTTCGAAACAGTGAGAATATGGTGTCCTGCTGTTGAAAGCATATTCTACAAACGTTGTCGTCACTGAATTCATTCATATTTCAATACGATTCATGTACAATATGTAAATAAACTCAGAACGAGCATCGAATATTGATTGATTTGCGCAAAATGTGTCAAAGTGACATTAGAAATTGCGTTCTGAAATACGAAATCCGTTCGTTCAAAAATCAAGGAAATTATTTTCAAAAATAGTTTTTAATGCCTGCCGCCATAAAACTTCTTTGCGAATACTCCTTTATCATCTTTGATTATATATTTTCTTTCATATTTATTATGATTGTTGATATTAAGTAAATTTTAAAATATTCGATATTTTGTTAATTTTATATGGAAAAGGAAATCTGTTAACATACTTTATCTTGGTCATTTTAAGCCGGTCTAATGAATCTTAAGAAAATCCTGAGGACACAACGTAGGTATTACCACAACACTTTGGGCGGGCGAGAGTGAGAGCGCAGAAAGTGATCGTCGTATTATTTGGTAACCGACGCGTGAGTTGCGTATTAAGTCCTGCGCTTGCATGGGACGGACTTGGAATCGAATATTTTTTTTGCTGGGAACTGGATAAAAAAGTATTAGGCTAACATTATAGTATAGAGTCGGTATAGACAGTAGAAATACTCCCAGCTTGAATGTGTTGGATAAAAAGATGTTGTTTCCTCTCCTGCTGCTGCGTTACTGGATTGATTGAACTGGTGGTGTCAATTGGCGGCGGTCTTTAGGTACCTGCTTTCCATCAGGTGATCCGCTGCCTCGTTTACCTCAACTATGTAGTATAAATAAAAATATCTGTGCGAAAAATTAGGTCATACTGATAGAAAAATAAGCGAATGCACTCTTAATGCACACACTGCCTCTTTCTCGTTTACAACAGGTTAATAAATACCTACTATTAAGGTAATTTCAATCATATCAACTCTCAAAAATAATTATTCGTCGACCACACTACCTAACTACTGGTAATTGTACCTATACTTAGATTTTCAAATCCGTCTCTGTCCCGCTACAATTTTCTCCCGATTACGTTTCTTGATTAATTGGTATGCGCAAACGCACGCGTGTTACAAGAATGACGGCAGCTAGCCGCAAGCACGTTTTAAAAGACTGTGTCCAACCTCCAAACTACACCATCACACGTTCAACTTAGACTCAGTTTGCAATAGCAAGGATTTCGGAAGAGGAATTTAGATGCGTTCATAGGAATGATCCAATCGCCCGCGCAAGGACGATCCGGCCGCGACCGGACCTGAGTGAAAACAGGACGCCAGCTACATACTAATGCGCTCTCTTTAAAGTTATAAGTATAGGTGGTAAGAACCCTCCGCATTTCGTTCCTGAGCGGTACTCGCGCCGACCGGCCGCTATGAGGTTCACTTTAGTGAGTATCTGAGGAGTGCAGTGTCGTAGTGAAGTGGCAGTGAAGATAACATTTCGTGGTGTATTTCAGATTGCGGTGTTGTGTGCTTGCGTGTGGGTCGCGGCTGGAGACGGGCTCGGGAGCAAGGCCAAGCTGCTGGCACGGCTGGCCGGGAAGATCAAGCATCACAAGCGAGGGGTCTTCTCCTCAGCACCAACCTACAAATACGGACATGACATCCCTCACGTCACCCATTCAATAGTGAAACCTGTCGTCGTATCCTACCCTCCTACCGCATCTGTAACAGCAGTGAAAGTACCCTTGCAGCATCCACTAATCCAGCGATATCCCGTCCAAGTAGGACATAGAGTTCCAGTTCCACATCCTCACTACGGACTTAGATTCCCACACCACACGAAGGTTGTAGCGCCGAGCCCTGGTCAACACTTCCACCACCATCACCATCACGTTGCACCAAAACCGTTGGTTCCAATTCTACCTGCCCATACAATCCCGGCGGTACCAGCTTTTTCTAACCTCACTCCGATTCCTCAACCTTCGGTTACTATTGCACAACCCGTTCCCGCTCCTCCACCAGTCGCTCCCATTATCCCTGCTTCTCCACAGTTCATATTACCACAGAACCATGTACACTTAAAGCCTGTGCTGCCGGCCCCTGTGCCTATCCAGCCAGCTGCAGTCACTCCTCTTTACCCCTATGCTCCTCAGTACTCTTACGCTTTAAGACCTGGTAACGCAGTACAGACGTCTTACTTCGCAACGTATCCAAGGTATCCACTGAACTTCCACCAGCATGTGTTACCCTTGGCTCCTTCAGTAGCACCAGCCGCGGGTCCTATCTTCTTAGAGCGTCCTCAAGAGCCCCATTACCACGTGCTACCCCAACACACCCACGGCGTCGTAGAACAGCCTACGCAGCCCGTGGCAGTCGAACCTACATTCTTACAGCCAACACAGACACTCATTCCTCAACCGGCAGTCCACCTGCAACCAACGCAACCATCCGTACACGTAGACCATAACGGTTGGGCGCCAGTTGCCCATGGTCACGACCTTGCTAATCACCACTTTAACCACCATGTGGCTCCAACACAAGAGACGCACTTCGCTCAAGCTCATGACCACTTCACACAAGAACAAGGCCAGCAAGTCTACGAGCACCATACGGGTGAGGAGCAGTATCACGAATACCAGCACCAACTGCAACATCACATCCAACAGCAAATAGAACAGGCGCAGTATGAACAAAACCTGAACCATCAGATAAACCCAGAGTACGGTCAGCCGAATGTGGATTATCAGAACCAAATCGCGCAGCAAGAATATGCTCAACACGCGCATGATTTAGTGCAGCACGAGCAAGCTCAGCACGCGCACGCGCAAGCGCATGAGTTCGCGCAGCACGAACAAGCTCAGCACGCACATAATTTCGCGCAGCATGACCACGCACAGCATGATTTCAGTCAACATGGACAGGACTTCAGTCAGCATGGACAGGACTTCAGTCAGCATGGGCAAGACTTTAGCCAGAATGGCCAGGATTTTGGTCAACAGCCTCAACAGGAGTATGGCGCTCCACCGCAGCACGTTCTAGAGGGACGCAGCGAGGAGGCAGAAGAGCCTCAGCGGTTCCACAACCACATCCCCCTCGCCCTCCAACCCCCCCTCGACCGCCCGCTCGACCATTTCCGGTAGCCCGGTACACCCTAGTTTAGCAACTGTTTAGCATTTATTTACATTATGTTATAGTTCGGAGTGATGTGATACGAGTTTACGATTGCCTAACTAATGTTATTTACACTACGATTAACTTAGCTTTTAGGTTATTTATTTTGTAATAAAGTAATTTCACATGTGCGTTGACAGTTTTATTTGTAAACTTATCTATAACGTCGATGGTTGATCGAGCTATTAGGTGGTGTAATTTGCCACCTGCCGGCGAGTAAACTTAGTAGTGTATTTTATAATTGGGTCGAGTTTAGTACTCGCTCGGCAGTAGGTAATACATCAAGCTTGACTGCGACAAGTCCGCGAGTGACCACTAAATCAGGACACACGTGGTCTGCGCCGGCGGCGCTCCCATCTATGTAGGTGCTTACGTTAGTTTGTAATTATGATACTTATGTATGATATGGATGACCAATGGGTCAGTATGTGGCACGGTCGTGCCCCCGCCAAGATGAGCCAAGCAAATCGCAAGGGCACAACCTACCTTTTCTCGAAGCGCTTCATCTTTTTTTGGACCCCTTATAACTTTGGTTTGGATTATGCCAGATAATCAAAATTCTCGCGATATGATGTCAATAGTGAACGTATTAAAACAGATTATGGTTTAATTGCACAGCTCTTAATACTTTAGATTTTATTGATATCTAAAAAACCCCGATTTCGTCACTGACTCACTCACTGATGATCATTAAAATTCTTAGGGTACTTCCTAAAGTCCTAGAAAGCTGAAATGTGGTATGCAAGCTAGTATTAGTACACAAACAACAAAAAAAACAAATCTTTGAAAAAAAATGTTATAAGATATAACTTTCAAAAAGAAGTGAAATCCCACCGAAAACATTTTCATGTAAAATGTTGCCATATGGCTCGCACTGTCAAAAAGTAATCAGATCTTAAATAGAACCCAGCTTCTGACTCTACAAGCCTTAACTTCACAAACTCCACACCTTAGTCAAAACACGGAACAACAGCTCATCATTCCTGTCGTCGATTTTGTATAGAGTTTTTTTGCAGAGGGTCTAAACTATTAACACGACAATCTGTCTTAGCACTTTCCAGAGAGCGTAAAAAAAAAAAAACATGTTGCCCATTATGTGTTATGGTCTCCTGACAAAAAAAATACTTGTGGTATCTACGTGTGTCTTAATTTTGTAGTTATGAACTATACGCAGTGCGTGAGTACAACATGCCCGTTTAGAATTTTGTGTTGCGCATGGGCATTGGATCCTATTTCATGTGTAATGCAACTGATTTATCTCGGAGCAACGTGTTATTATGTCGGCCCTAATGGAGAATACGACCGGTACATACACCATTTAAAACATAAAAGGTAGTATAAGTTAATGAATTTCAAAATCTTACGGCGTTTTAGTTCCAAACTGTAGGTATAAGTATGAACAGAAATGAGTATATAAATTGAATGAGGTCTACTATTTTACGGCGTTTTGGTTCTGGACTGCAGTATAGTTGACTCAGTTGACCCAGTTTTGGAGCTGCAAAAATGATTTAGATTTGATTCCATTTAATTATAGGATTAGGTTGGGATGGAAATACCATATTAAATGGGCAGGTGTTGTGGTAATTTATTTGTAACTAGCGGCTGATATGTAGGTACTTACACAAAGTTTTGAGAAAAATCTTTTTAAATCTGTACCTACATATAAAATGTTGAAGGGGTTTGGATTTCCTAAGAAGATTCGAGGAAGGAAGGGAGGGAGGCCTTTGCCCAGCAGTGTTCCATTACAGCCTGTTTAATTACATACATACATACTTACATAACATCACGCCTTCATTCCCAGAGTGGGGTAGGCATCAGAGCTACAGAAATACCAACAACTCTAAAAAGACTTGATGATAATTCTGTAACCTCATTTTGAACAATCAGGCCAAGAAGTTTACTAGTGTATTAGTGACAGGTTGCAAGCCCATCGCCTAACAAGTACTACAAGCCCTTATTTCAGTCGCCTCTTACGACATCCACGTGAAGACACGGAGTGGTATTATTCTAATCCGGTAAATTAATTAAATAACATATATCTGAGGATATATATATTTATATGATCTCACACAAAAATATAAAATACTAGCTACTCCTCGCGATTTCCTTTCCCCTTCCTCTAACTCGAACCTACCGCTAAGTAGCAGTGTTCGCATTGCCCTGTTCCGGTGTGGGGATACGACAATTAGTGAAATTACTAGCATAGAGGGATACCGTCTTAATCCTTAGGGTTGGCAACGCAATTAATTTATTTATTTCAAGGGAAACAAACAGCAGTAATTATACAAATGGAACAAATTAATATAAGTTAAACACATTAGCCAAAACAGTTACCACATACGAGTATAGGTTATAAATATGCTTCAGTGAGACCGTTAATAATATATAACTACAACATTGCATTTGAATTTTGTAAAAATATAGAATAAAGAGAATAATAGAATGGAAGAATAGAGAGTAAGAATTAGAATTAATATAAATAAAATGAATCAATAAATTTATTAAGAAAAAAACACTTTACACATTAGGTACTAAGTCCTGTGGATCCCAAATTAGGCTGAGCCTGTATCTTGGGACCTTGTGAGACGGTTTACATTTTACAGAGGCACCCACTTAAAATTAAAAATAAATAAATATCACGGGAAAATCTCACACAAATTGACCTAGTCCAAACTAAGCTCTAGGCTTGTACTATAGGTACTAGACAACGATAAACATACTTAGAGAAATAAATACTTAAATACATAGAAAACATCCAAGACTCATGAACAAATACTCGTGCTCATCACACAAATATCTGCCCTTACCAGGATTTGAACCCGGGACCGCTGGCTTCCGAGGCAGGGTCACTCCCAACTAGGCCAACGTGTCGTCAAGGAAAGGATCAATGTTATACAGATGTTTATTATAATATCTAGAAACACGTCTAAAAAAATCCATTAACCCACCGCCAAGCAACAGCGTTCGCATTGTTGTGTTCCGGTGTGGGGATAAGACAGCCGGTGAAATTACTAGCATAGAGGCATTCCATCTTAGTCCTCAGGGTTGGCAACGCATTTGAGGTCTTAGGATTATAGTCTTGAGAATTCAAATGTCTATGGATCTCTGCAGATTCCACTTACCATCAGGTGGCCTGAGTGCTCGTGTGCCTTCTTCTTAACATAAAAAAAAACTAACTTTTTGTAAAAAGATACTTTATCTTTTGATATTCTGTGAATATTTCCAGCGTCTACCTGTTGTCGTAAAAGGGCAAAAAATCACGTTTGTTGTATGGGAGCCCAGTTAAATATTTACGATTTATTCTGTTTAAAGATTTGTATTTATAGCGGCAACAGAAATACATTATCTGTGAAAATTTCAACTGTCTAGCTATCACGGTTCATGGGATACGGCCTGGTGACAGACGGACGGACAGCGGAGTCTTAGTAATAAGGTCCCGTTTTCACCCTTTTTTTTATTTTTTATTTTTTTTATTTTTATGTTAAGGGTAAAGTAAGGTACACGAGCACTCACGCCACCTGATGGAAAGTGGAATCTGAGACCCATAGACATTTGAATTCTCAAGACTATAATCCTAAGACCTCAAATGCGTTGCCAACCCTGAGGACCAAGATGGAATGCCTCCATGCTAGTAATTTCACCGGTTGTCTTATCCCCACACCGGGACACAACAATGCGAACACTGTTGCTTGGCGGGTGGTTAATGGATAAGATGGTGGTAGCGATCTGGACGGACCCTGCACAGGGTCCTACCACCACTAAACCCCCACTACCCTACCCTACCCTTTGGGTACGGAACCCTAAAAAAAATTTATCAATGTTATCATCGTATAACCCCCATGCTGCCCGAGTAGTTTCAGGTGTGTGCTCAATTTTAGTTTATGCTCGGTAATGTAATATTAAATTCATCACTATTATTAGAATTATGAATTGTAATTAACAATTTATCAGCAAGTGTAGAACAATACACTGCCGCGGTATCGTGGTCCATGATTCATCTCACGAGGTAAGCTCGGGGAAAAAATACTTAACTTAAATGATAAACCTAAGCACATAACCTCACCTTAGTTGGTAACCAACTGACAAGTGAAACTTACTACAGCTAAACAGCGAAAAACAAGTTTTTTAACTGACTTCTGAAAAAGGAGGTTTTTTTGTATAAAGCACAGTTTAATTTTATAACTACCCAATTCGAGATGGCACTCTTTTATTAACATGTCAGACAAACAGAGTTACATTCACATTTATAATATTACATATACTTGCGTCTCGCGACATTGTCCGCGTAGGCGTCGATTATCGCTATTCCCTCAGGAACCATCCAATTTTTTGGGATAAAAAGTACCCTATGTCCAATCCCGGGACTCAAACTATCTCCACACCAAAATTTCAGCTAAATCGATTCAGCGGTTTATCCGTGAAAGCGTAATAAACAGACAGACAGTCAGAATTACATTCACATTTATAATTTATTTAGTTTATTTGGGATATCAACAGCGATACATTGAAATACATACTTAAGATATGGATATATTACATATAGCTGTTTCCTGGGACTCCGTCCGCTTAGAAGTCGTTTATCGCTATTCCCTGAGGAAACGTTTCATTTTTCGGGACTCAAACTATCCCCATACCAAATTTTCAGAGATATATCCAGAGATTACCCCCTACAAACTGACAAACTTTACCTCTTTATAATATTACATATTGACCAATTTTCTATATAAACACATTGGCCTAGTTGGGTCCCTGCCTCCGAAACGATATTTGTGTGATGGGCGCGAATATATGTTCCCGAGTCTTGGATGTTTTTTATGTATTTTCTCTATATAAGTATGTTTATCGTTGTCTAGTACCCATAGTACAAGCCTAGCTTAGTTTTGTGTGATATTGTCTCGTGATATTTATTTAACACCCTGCCTCCGCAACCAGCAGGGTTCAAATCCTGGTAAGATCCCGGATATGTGCGAATATTTGTTCCCGAGTCTTGGATATTTTCTATGTATTTTCTCTATATAAGTATGTTTATCGTTGTCTAGTACCCATAGTACAAGCTTAGCTTAGTTTTGTGTGAAATTGTCCCGTGATATTTATTTAACTATCTGTACTTTTGCCCTGACAGTACTTGCCCACAGCCTAGAGTACCTAGGGCGTTAGAGGGGCCTAGGTCCGCGTATAAAAGCCTCGGCATCCTAGCCAAGAGCAGTGTTCAGACAAACTCCACGCAAACATGAAGGCTATCGTAAGTTCTATATAATAGTGCTTCAAAAATTGGGTTAAGTAATTATTTTGAGTTTACCGCTGACAGATGGATTGCCTTCATTTAATTTTCAGCTTTAATCTCATACTGATAAAATAGTTATTACTAAATCGGTAGACGTGGGTAACAGTATTCTGAAAAACGCTTTATTTGTCTAAAATCAAAGTTGAAAATTAAATGAAGGCAATCTCCTTGTCAGTGGTAAAGTTACAGTAATCGTACTGTACTAAAGTTGTCCCTACCGTGTCGGCCTATTAGCCTTTGTTTTTTTTTAAATATATGTATCTTAAAAAGCTAGCCCTTCATTGCATACAGTACCAGAAAAGGAATCCCATTTTTTTTCATACAAAATCGCTCCGGGCTACTTTGTTGAAAATAATGATACCAAAAATATGCAGCAACTTTGTTAAACGGACAAAGCTTTCTTGTTAATTATTTCTTTCGGGGTATTTATAATCACTTTCCACGTCGTGACAGTGCAATACCGCGTATCGACCAAATTAGATAAGGTGAAAAATACACCTTAACAACTACCTCTGTACGGTACATTTTGCAACTGTCGTCGATCACTGACGTATTGTGGTTTATTTTACTTTAGCTCGTTGGGCTTTTATATCGTAAACACTATTGACTATGCTATTGACTTTATGACAGCTCTTCCTGTCAAGTGACTATAACGTTAATATGATACAAAACAAGATGGGCTAAACCAAACTAGAATATAATTTTAAGTGTGTATCTGTGTTTAGAATTCAGTACCTGGGCGACCGAGCTCTACTCGGGTGTATGTAGACACACTAATAAATCTCAATTTCATAGTGTCCCCGTCTATATAAATATCTCGGGACCCGATTTTTCACAGGATCCCGAGTTTTTCCGAAGACTTAACAGATCGACTTTTTCACCCGAAATACCCCAATTCCACAATTTTCATCAAAATCGTTAGAGCCGTTTTCGAGAACCGTAAAACTACACAACTATAGTCCTAGCCTGCAACAATGGTCCAATTTTCGTCCTTACATTATCCTTAAAATATGATAGCTCACTGCTATTATTTCTGGGTATATAATTATTTGTTAGGCCTAAAATAATTTGCTTTAAAGTCTAATCATATCCTCGTAAGACCCGGTGTCCTATAGAAAGTACATAATCCAGGCAATTCAATTTAAACTTTATTTCAAGGAGTATAAAGTTCATTTTTATTTGTTTCAAAATTGATAATGTAATTTAAGTGCAAAGGTAATTGAACTTTATTTCCTTGCTGGTGGATTCAAATTCCTACTAACAAAAATCTACCGGATTGTAGTATGGTGGGTCTCAAGAGGTTAAAGCTATCATATTTTAAGGAAAATGTAATGACGAAAATTGGACCATTGTTGCAGGCTAGGACTATAGTTGTGTAAATATATACAGGGTGGCGAAACGCCACATGGGCTGCAACTACCTTAGATATTGTAAATGGCAAACTCGACGCAAAGCATGCTCACTTTTATTTTTGAAAACAAATTTCGCTTTTATGGATTTTTGAAAATTCGTCGCCTTAACCGGAAATCAAACTGGGCCTCTATTCAACTGCGTTATAACGATATCGTATTTGACGTGTTTCCGTATTGTCAACGTTTTGATAACTCTTATGTCATTTACAATAATGGCGACTGTGACATAAACGATTCTTAAACGAGTCAAACACGATATCGTTTTAACGCACCTGAATATAGGCCCTGGTCAAATATCGCAAAACAATAAAGTTCAAGTAAAGGTTGTAGATATAAACGATAACTGATGACCTTTTCGATCTGTATCATAAAACACGACTTTATTCCTTTATCATGTATTCGACCAGTTCGATTCCTGGTTTAGGCAGAAGAATTTTCAGAAAACCATAAACGCAGTATTTATTGATTACAAAAATAAAAATAAACGACGTTTGCGTGGAATTTACTAATTCCAATATTGAAGGGAGTTGCCGTTCATGCGGCGATAGTTTTTTTCAGCTTGCATATACAAAAGTTTCTCGTTTAATAGTAAAGGATTAACTTTCAAATATCAAAACAGCAAAATAGGCAAATAAACAAGAGCTAGTAAGGGTGGAATCACATCTATCAGCACCGATTCGCTTTTTGTCTGTTGAAAAAGTTGAGCCCGTGTGGTTGCCGGGTTAGAATAGTGCCACTCCATGTCTTCCCGGGTTGTCGTAAGAGGCGACTAAGGGAATGAGGGCTTGTAGTACTGTTAGGCGATGGGCTTGCAACCTGTCACTAATACACTGGTAAACATCTTAGCCTGTTTGTGCAAAATGTGGTGACGGAATTACCAACAACTCTTTTTGTAGTTGTTGGTATTTCTGTAGCTCTGCCTACCCCACTCTGGGAATGAAGGCGTGAGAGTATGTATGAATGTGTATGTAAATGTCTGTTATTTATGAAGGAAAGGAGAATACATACGTAAGCATCTTCATACAAAGTAGCTATTTTCTATGTATTAAATGCGAATCGGTGCTGATAGATGTGATTCCACCCTAATCTTCCAAGTTTTTAATCCAACTTAAAAGTAATAAAGAATTCAATGAGCCTTCTTTGGCAATCCAACCAATATTTCAAACGGTAAATGAGTGGGTTCAGATTGAACCCGGGACCTGCTTGCGACACTCGGTGGTCACGACTGCCACTCACAAACAATACTTATGCGCGATCAATCCGTTTCGCAATCAATATAGTTTCAATGTAAGGTGTCTAAAGTTTTGCCTTTAATTCAAATATAAGGATTGGTTTTAAACCTTGGGAGTTTTCCAAAAAAAGTGTACATCGTTAGAGACAAAATTAAGAAAATTTAACTTATTCCATTTCGTCACGAAAATTAACGTATAACGTATTTATGTGTAATTTTCGTGACGAAATGGAAAAAGTTAAATTTTGTTAACTTTGTCCTTAACGATGTACACTTTTTTGGAAAACGCCCCCTTACACATATAAATTAGTCTAGTTGGTAGTGACCTTGTCAAATATTTGTGCCAGTATTTGTTTCTCAGTCTTGGATATTATTTTATGTATTTACGTGTTTTTCCTAGTTCCCATAATACCTACAAGCCTAGAGCTTAGTTTGCGACTAGGTCAATTTGTGTAAGATTAGTCCCCCGACCCGATATTAATTATTTATTGCACGGAGGTTCAAGAGTTTGGTTTACCTTGGTTTATTTATTAATCAGTGTAATGTTACAATATTTATTTCATACTAGCGGCCCGCCAGCGGCTTCGCCCCGCTGCAAATTTCTGACCTTTTCGGTGAATTTTTCAGTTTTTTTCTTTCATAAGAACCTTCTCCTGACAGTAACAAACACAATAAAAAAATAATTAGCGAAATCGGTCAGCTGCTCTCGCGATTCATTTTTATTATATAGACGAAATTACAATGAGATCGTCAACATAAATGTTAATAACTAGAGAACAACCGTGACTTCATACGCATACAATTAGATTCCCACTTCTACTCCTTTCTTTTCCGGGGCGGGGACGGTTTCCGAAAAATCCTTTAGAAGACCCCGCGGGTACTTTATGTAGGAATATATATCCTAGTCAGTCACGTAAAAGGTTTAAATGCATAAATAAGAACATAACTGAAAACGTGCAAAAAAGGATAATTTAGAAAAAATACCTTTTTAAGCAAATAACATTAGTTACTAATATTATTCAAGCAGTTTGAGAAGATGTTTGAACGTTTGTATTTCAATAACATTTAAACGACTGAACGAATATTGATGAAATTTGAGGCCCATGATCAGAGCAGAATACTGTTATCTAATTTAAAATTGGATAGTTTCTGTGGAAATAACTTTTTAAAAGACTTCTATGCAGAGGACACTATAATTATTGAGTAGGGATATTTTAAGGTGGAGCAATAACTGCCCGCGTACAGTAAGGGCTCGTCTCATTCTATTTCACCAAAAAAAAAGTAAGACCGCTATTAATGACGGACAATAATTATTCAACAATAACATCTACTAAGACGGCGTTTGTACGATTCGTTTGTTCGATAATATTTAGGGCATTGTTGATCCGATTTTTAATATGGAACGTGATCACTAAGGGTCCCTACATCTATCTACGCGGAATCAGCTTAAGCCTGTAAAACAGCGATAATTCCATGCATGCATATAAAATCTAAAAGTCGTTCGGTGGTTTAATATATGTATAAACACTCAACTACACTATCTTGTCTATTTTATTTAAATCCTTATTAACAAGATACTTTTCTCCAGCTGTACGTTTTCCTGCTGGCCGCTGCTGCAGTCTACGGCGCAGAAGAGAAAAAGAACGAAAAGCGAGGCGTTCTCGGCCTCGGCTATGGGGGCGGCCTCGGCTACGGAGGCCTCGGCTACGGAGGTCTCGGCTACGGAGGTCTCGGCTACGGAGGCCTCGGCTACGGAGGGCTCGGCTACGGGGGCCTACACGGCGGCCTTCACGGCGGCTACTACGGCCACGGCTTAGGCCTCTACAACCAAGGGTTAGGCCACGGACTGTACGGTGGCCATGCTATAGCCGCACCCCTCGTCAGTCACAGCATTGCGGCCCCCATCGCTGCCCCAATCGGCCATGTTGGCTACGGCGGCCCCCTCCTCGGCTTAGGCCACGGGTGGCATTGAGTTGAATAATTGTAAGTGTCGTCGAGTGATAGTGCCAAATTAGTATTTCTTCAATTCCGCTGTCTTCAATAAATAATTTGAAAATTTTATGTATTTTTCCATTTAAAACCTGTAGTTAACCTGAAAAGTTAAAGAAAAAGATATTTGAACATGACAAATAGTGACAAAGCATACATTTACTAAAATACTACTAGCATATAGGCTCCATCTTAGTCCTCAGGGTTGGCAACGCATTTGAGGTCTTAGGATTATAGTCTTGAGAATTCAAATGTCTATGGGTCTAAGATTCCACTTACCATCAGGTGGCCTGAGTGCTCGTGTGCCTTCCACTTAACATAAAAAAGTGGATTTGTAACGAATACAGTTACTGCGGCATTCTGTACAGCCTTAAGGCTTTATCCTACATCTTCCTTATACATATTGAAATAGAAATAGAAAATATATTTATTTGTATCTGCTTACATAAAATCACATCCATCCTTTTAAGTAAAGATTGACCTGTGCCAGGACACCCGCTTCTCTATAGTATAAGTTACACAAAAAAGATCAAAAAATGGAATTTGAAAGCATATAATTAAACAATTGTATGTGTATGTGTATAGACCAATAAAAAAAGACGATATCAATGTACATGTACATATCACCATGTATAAATCTACAACTCCAGCAATTCAGGGTCACTTATTGCACAGCATTCAAAGCATAGAAACAAAGAGAATACCTTCCTAAATTTAATACCTACGCCTTTCGAATCATTGATTACAAATTTTACTAGCTTTCCACCCTTGCTTTGCTCCGGTTTAAACAAAATAAATAAAAAGTCTTGTCAATTCGGAATAATGTAACAATTAAATTAAATTAACTAATTAAAAATCGGTGGACAATCTCACACAAATTGACCTAGTCCCAAACTAAGCTCTAGGCTTGTACTGTGGGTATTAGGCAACGATAAACATACCTACTTATATAGAAAAAAAACCTATATACATAGAAAACACCCAAGACTTACAAAATAATACTCGCGCTCATCACACAAATATTTGCCCTGTCTTGAAGTCGAAACTGCATAGATATAGCCCAACAACCGTTCAGAAAGCCGAACGCGTATACAGTCAAGGACTTTAATTGTTATGCCACTATGGAACCCTGTCATAATGACAGCGTTAATCAATAATTTAAGCTTTCTTTCATGTGTTTTGACGCCGTTATTATGACAGGGTTCCATAGTAGCATAATAATTAAATTCCTTCACTGTACCGTTTTTGACTGAGTAACAATAATATGTTTTAAGCGATTAATTGTAATCATAAATATCTGAAACGGTCTTAAGCCTCTTGTAATCGTGAGGCGTGTCAGTTATAAAGAAAGAAAGAATAAGTGACTTAATAGATCTAATGAGTGGAGGCAGATCATTTCAACACAACATGGAACACTGGAACGGGGCTTCAAGAATACAGCTGCAGAACTTAGCCTGTCCTTTCCTAAAATATTACATACATACATGTTTGAACCCAATGTTGTATAGCTAGCGACTGTACAAGAACCTTTCGTTTCTGTCTTGAAACACCCTTAAGTGAAACCCGTCGCAATGTAGGTTTGTATTCATAATATAAGGACGCATAAGGCAATACAGTATGTACCTACAACAAGCCTTGAAACGGCCTTCACTCCCTAAAAACAAGTATTTTAAAGACTATAACATACATACCTAGAGTCACGCCATAATTCCCAGAGTGGGGTAGGCAGAGCTACAGAAATACCAACAACTCTAAAAAAGTTGTTGATAATTCTGTAACCACATTTTGCACAATCAGGCTAAGATGTTTACCATATATTAGTGACAGGTTGCAAGCCCATCGCCTAACAGTACCACAAGCCCTTATTCCTTTAGTCGCCTCTTACGACATCCACGGGAAGACATGGAGTGGCACTATTCTAACCCGGCTACCACACGGAAAAACTATTAAAACTATAAAGTGGCGCTAAATCCTTACGAGTCCTGTTACTTGAAATAAATGAATATTATTATTTATTTTAAATTCTTTTTAGTATAAATAGTCGCATTATAATCTCGATATAATCGTAACATTGCCAATGTTGTTTAGAAAGGCGGTAAATTCAATTTTATCCCAAGGCTGCCAAATTTATCAACACTTATCCGTTAAGGAAAAACTGGTTTTCTTTGAGAACCGATTTGCAATCTGTTTGCTAAACAAACTTTTTACAAACATATTTCAACTAAGTACATTGGCGATAACCGCCTACTATTTTATATAGGTTTTTATTCTGGATGGTAAAAAATATGCTAGCCCCATGTTGGGTGCCCATTTAACGACTAGATATTTGTGTATGCCTTTTTGAGGCTTTATAGGGTTTAATTGGTTGTTCATATACATGTCTGCTATAAACTTACTAGCTTTTTCTAAACAGAAGTTTTTTTCCTCGTAAATTGATCGATAGGGATAAAAAGTTATCGCTTAATCTATGGTACCAAATTCCACATCGTTTGTCTGAAGTATTAAAACATGAAGACGAAACGAACAAGCAAAGAAATAAATCTTTTCGTTTAAAATTTTACTCAATGAAAATTCTTGGACCATCCTGAGGATCCCCAAAGCCAGTTTAGTGCCATTCGCATCCATCAGTTTTCTCGAGACCTTCAGCGGCGGCCTGCCTTGTTCTGCCAACAGTTCAGTTTCCGTAGTGCAGTCGCCACTCCACAACCTAATTAGTTGTCATTTAGTTGTAGGTTTGTCAACGTGGTCCAACTGACCAATCTTTCTATTTCAAAATCAAGAGTCGACGGAGCTCCTATTTCTATGTTGTTTTGGTCCTCCGGGCCAGCTGAAGAACTAACATAACCTAAACCTACCTCATATTTATGACACTAATATCGGCCAGTCCAACCACGCGCCACGAAACCTACTTTATCGTTATAGAAAAAATATAGACTTACGTAATTATGCTGCCGGACGGTCAAGCTTATTTCAATTCTATTTGACAGATTTCGGAAATCGTTTGTACGTCAGTGTTATGCTTCTTGTGTTGACCCTTTCCTCGCGAGTCTGAATAGCAATTGGCCAGTTTTTATTATTCTTTAACAATATCAATGAGAACTTATGTGTCCACGTTCGGCTACCGCCGTGTCCGTGATTGGGCAACGACGGAAGGGCATCGCTTGCGTAGCGCTGGCGCAACCGGAAACGGACCGGACGGAAAATTGCGACAGCTGACTTAAGCGCGGGAAAATCCTGCTTCAGATAACAGGTTTTTGGTTTTACGCTAGGCCATACCTATTAGTCCCTGTGCAACTGGGTTCAAAACATCTACGGTTCTGACTCATGCCTTATAATCTAAATACAAATAATTGGCGAAACTAGTTTTTAAATTAAATCCGCATGGCAGTGCGCGGGCCGAGCCTAAAGAGGTCGGCCACTAAGCGTTCTTTACTTGAACTGGGGAGCTATTTACACGATGTCACGAGTATTCAAATGTACCTATCAAAGTGTAATAGCGAGATCTTTGGTATTTATTGTATCAGTGCAGATTTTTTTCAAGAATTGTGATATAAATAATAAGAATAATTATTGTGTATCTCCGTAATTTTTTAGGGCTCCGTAGTCCAACTAGGAACCCTTATACTTTCGCCATGTCCGTCCGTCCGTCCGCAGCCTAGAGCAGAGACTCTTAGTTCTAGAAAGCTGTAATTTGGTATGAATATGCATAATAGTGACGCCAACAAAGTGGTACAATAAAATTACTCCCAGTACGGCCCAGGATCGTCGCAGGTGGAAAGAAGTGGTCTCTGCCTACCCCTCTGGGAAACAGGCGTGATTTAATGTATGTATGTACTGTACAAAACTATTGATTTTTTTGAACACGATAGGTAAGCACAATTCTCTTTACCATTGAGCATTAACAGTTTTTTAACCGACTTCAAAAAAAGGAGTATACTTCCGAGGTGGTCCCATTGTCACCAAATCTGAATCTGATGAGGGGATCAGTAAGGAATTGAGGAAACTCCTCAAATATTGTAGGCAAACATATAGCGAGTTTAGTATATTTAGTAAGAAGTCTAGCATTTGCATTCAGAAAGCATCATTTGGGGAAGTGGAACTTATGATGAAGACAGATGGCCATCGGAACTCCTCAACGGTACCTATTTCAAGGGTGGCGTTAACATATCTCGATTAAGATAGTTGAGCGACTACAACGAAGAATGTTTACTTGTTGAAATATGACTATGACTTTCCGGCGGCGTTGCTTGCGGCGCGCTTGAAACTTAAAGTTTATTGTGATCGCCGACTTCAGTTCGACTAACCTATTAGATAGCCGCTATCTTAGCCGACTTCAGTTGAACTAGGTGCCTACAATTTAAAAAAAAGTTATTTCGTGCGTTTTTGAAGGCGGTTTCTTGTTTTTTTAACATCTATTTTTGATTGTGGAAACAAATTGTTGTTGTATGACCACTAGTACTAAAAATGTTGCCCCATTTTCTTCCCCGCTGCGTCCTGGTTTGATTTTCCGCGGAGGCTCTTCGTCCGGCAAGACCCAAACCACGGACTGTCGCTTAGTTAGTGGGTCATATTGGTAGATTTTACTCTCGTCTCCAGTAATAATATACCAGTGAACACCGTAGTAATTGTATTTTGCTTCCACCTACACACGTAAGGAAGGGATAGTAGGTATCGTTCCTACCCGTTCCCTATCGCGATAGGTGGTGGTCGCACAAACGCTGTTTTTCTCGATAGTACTGGCACGTACTGGGCAGGACATAGGTAACAATAATATAATATACTGTTTAAATCACATCGCATGTTGCACCCACGCTCATTCTCATCTTTTATGAGTACATCCCGCGGAAGTGTGGAGGTCGTGGCATTTTAAATGCTAAGAATCTTCACAACCGCGAGATGTGCAATCTTAGGGTTTGTTTCCTTGCCAATGAGTGTGGAATGCATCGTGATGTGGTTGCAGTAGACAGGAGCCTTACGCCTCTCTCCTTGGCAAACGAGAACTAGCGCAGACCAACGGCGTTAAGCACTGAGGACCGCAAGAACGTATGGAAGAGCAAGGAGCTGCACGGACGCTTGTATCGGGCCCTGTCAGGCCTCACTGTCTGTACTCATATACGGGGCGGGGCATTTAAAAATAGGTGATTATTTATTTTAATTCCTGATTTTTTTAAAGTTAAAGAGCCAAGTGTAAAGCCGCGTCCGCTGCGCCGTTTTTGCGATGTTACAATGTTTTTCGAACAGAAAAGGGGTGTGGCCAAATATTTTTTGTTTACAAACACAGAAACATGTTTTCCGTCACGGATGGAAAACATTCCCTGCGTTCGTCTGCGGGGGAGGTGATCATTTTTTTACTTTTGAAATTTTTAAGTTTGAGTTATTAATTAATTGAATTTGAATTACCGGAACTCATTTTGATACCTTTGAATATAAATAAATATCGTACGATCGTACAAACGGACAGAGAAGAAACGTTAAAGATGACAAAAGGTACTGGGATAACAGCTGTCAAAAGTAAAGTGACATGTTATGACAAACAATACACTGTTCACTCCAAAGTCGCAGTGGATGTGCAGGGCCTCTATTCAGGTGCGTTAAAACGATATCGTGTTTGACACGTTTAAGAATCGTTTATGTGACAGTCGCCATTATTGTAAATGACATAAGAGTTATCAAAACGTTGACAATACGGGAACAGGTCAAAAACGATATCGTTATAACGCAGTTCAATAGAGGCCCAGTTGTACCTAAACATGTTTTGTTACGAAATTTGCTAAATGTTAGTAAACCCCTGGCCCCTATCCCACAAAACTTTACAAGTGTACAAGTTAACAATATTGACAACTTTTTCTCTGGAAAACCTTACAAATTTGTTAAATTGTACACTTGTAAAGTGTTGTGGGATAGGGGGCTGGTGTCCCAAGCCACGCGCGCTCAAATACCACTGTTTCCCACGGCTTTTTAAGATACCGACCGCGCTGAGGACTTGATTTGCTAATTGTAGGTACGCTCTATACACTTCCTCGTACACTTTTTATACATATAATTGTATATTTTTGGAAAGATGGAAATGTAATCTACATTATTATTTCAAATGTTTAGCGGTATAATACATAATTTAGTGTATGTAGCCAAATGATTTTAGAGAAAAATTAAACTGAGGCAGTTTTCCGAAAATATGCTCATTAATAAAAAAATTACTCGACAAAAGTGTTTTTTTTTTTTAATTTTCTATTTCTTTATGATATATTCTAAAAAATAAAACATACAAAATACAGTATACACATCCAAAATGAACCTTTGTCACACTGCACACGCACTCACGCAAAGATTCACGACAGTAGACTGAAGTTCACTTGACCATATTTATTTATTTTCCGTTGAAGTGTTATGATTGGTTGTCAGTTTGTAGCTAATTTCACACTGAATCGATTGATATACGATTCATGGGAATTTATGCATTAATATGAAAGACAGAGGACAGAAAATCGAATCATGACGTGGTGGCAAGCATGACTGCCGGTGGGACACATCGCTTTTTTGGCCCGGCAGGTATGACTGCCGGCGGGACACAAGGGTTTAAATGAGCTTTCATAGCACCATCCTACAGTGCCGAGAGTGTTATAGAATAGGAACTTGGCATTACTTGGAGTGTTTATAGTGTTCTCATTTACTATTTAATAATTCGGTGATTCATTTTTATTACGCCACCATAACAGGTTTACAACTATGTTGTTTCAATTTAATTAATTCAAAATCGTAAAGAGACATTATTGTTTTATTTGCAAATGTCTCATCCGGGAGGTTAAGGTCACTTTGTTATTTTTTAAAGATGATGCTATTTTTAAATGTATAAATTGATGTTAGGCGTCTAGACCGATCAAGATATAAATAAGACCTGACATCTTCACGATGCCATCATTATCTTTTGACCCCTGACAAAAAAGTCCGTGTGTCTATGTGTCTGTAGCATCGCTGCTCCGAAAAGGGTGGATCGATTCCGATGCGTTTTTTTTTAAACGGCCAATTGCGAGTCGGACCCGTGCATGAAAAACACGTTTTTTGTATGAGAGCCCCACTTAAATATTTATTTTATTTTAATTATTTAATCTTGAAGCGAATATATAAGTAGTTTTATATAAATATTTCAAGCTTCTACCTGTTGCCGTTATTAATATCGAGCAAAAAATCACGTTTGTTGTATGGGAGCACCCCTTAAATATATATTTTATTCTGTTTTTATTTGTTGCTATTGCGGCATCATCTGTGACAATTTGAACTGTCTGGCTATCACGGTTCATGAGATACAACCTGGCGACAGGCAGACAGACCGACAGCGGAATCTTAGTAATAGGGTCCCGTTTTTACCCTTTGTATACAGAACCCTAAAAAAGAGAGGTAGTATAATCGGCATCGTTTTAGAGGGGGGGGTTTCAATTACATAGTTGTGTATAAACATAGATATAGTGATTTTGGTGTTTTCGGTAACAAATCTACCATTTGCATGCAGAAAGTATCATTTGGGGAAATCAAACTGATGATGAAGACTTTTTTTTTTTATGTTAAGGATAAGGCACACGAGCACTCAGGCCATCTGATGGTAAGTGGAATCTGAGACCCATAGACATTTGAATTCTCAAGACTATAATCTTAAGACCTCAAATGCGTTGCCAACCCTGAGGACTAAGATGGAATGCCTCTATGCTAGTAATTTCACCGGTTGTCTTATCCCCACACCGGAACACAACAATGCGAACACTGTTGCTTGGCGGGTGGTTAATGGATAAGATGGCCACCGGAACTCCTCAACGGTACCTATTTCAAGGGTGGTGATAAGATATCTCGATTTAGATAGTTGAGCGACTATGACGAATCACATTTGAATGGTTTTTAATATAATTACGAGTATGCCCTATGACTTTCTCGCGGCGTTGCTTGCGGCGAGCGAGAAATATCATGTGGTTCTTATTCATTGAGAAGTGGGAGGTCAGGTTAGTCACTATAAAAGATAAAATAAAATAAAAGGTTTAAAAAAAATCGATGAAATAACCCGCCTTTAAAATCCAAAAAAATAACTTCTTTTAAAATGGTCAGTCAAACTGAAGTCGGCGTCCCACATTTTTTTTTTACCATAAGCCCAGTTAGGTTTGACCGACCTAATTTACATTTGATAATAAATTCTGGTTTAAAAATGTGTGGGACGCCGACTTCAGTTTGACTGACTTATGAAATTTGAAAATAAGTTATTTTTCGGGTTAATGAAGGCGGTTTTTTGTTTTTTAAAACATTTAATATTTGTTCAGTACAACTTCCTGAATTTCATTTATTTAAGTCTGAATCAGATATAAAAAAACTGGGCAAGAGCATGCTCAGTGTAGGGTTCCGAAGCCGCTAAGTACCTACTACAAACATAAAAATCAACAAGAAATAACTAATTTTCTATTTAAAGTCAATTGGTGCCGTCGTAGATGATATTAGTAGGTATAAACACTTTAACCGCCTGTATCTCAAGAACCAATGATGTCTACTTAGTCGTGATAGTTTTCCTTATAAATTCGTTAAATGTTCTTTCACTTAAGTTTTTTTCAGATTTTGTTATTTTATTGTCCCACTTTGTTTGCGTGACTAATATGCATATTCATGCCAAATTGCAGCTTTCTAGTACAAAGAGTCTCTGCGCTAGGCTGCGGACGGACGGACATGGCGAAACTATAAGGGTTCCTAGTTTGACTACGAAACCCTAAAAAGCTTGATTACCGCTTACATTACTGGCATCCTTAGAATTCTTTCACTCCGCAATGCGCGTGCTAACATCGGCTTATTTGTACCATTCATTTACATTCCTTGCTGCATGAATGGACAGCTTTATAGCTTCTAACTACATGCTTCATAATAGAAGCCCGCAAACTCTAACGTAACTGTAAGAGACATATAAGAGAGTAAGTGCTTTTACTTATTTAATCATGGCGTCAACACCTCATTTTTAGGGTTCCGTATACATACCAAGATGGTAAAAACGGGACCCTATTAATAACAGGGGGGTGATTCTCTCAACACAGCGCATTAATATAAAAGACGAAGGAGACACTGGCTGCATTACCTCCCTGGATAGCTAGCCAAATGCTTTGAGAGAGGTAAGCACCAGCTCTAGGATTTAAATTTCTTTATTATTGTTATGTTAACATGTTCATTGAGGGCATCATAAAAAAACCAGGGACAATCACTAACCGCGTCGTTAAATATATAGACAATACCTAGCTGAAGCCCACGACTCCGTTCGCGAAAATAAAACATCGCCTACTCAGGACAATACTGGAGGAGGTATGGAAGAAAAAGACATGCTGCGTCGACCCCGAGTAAATGAGATAAGGGCAAGAAAACGATGATGGTGATGACTCAGGACAATAGTGATAATATTGACGACACGGTGGCCTAGTTGGGAGTGACCCTGCCTCCGAGGCCAGCGGTCCTGGAATCAAATCCCGGTAAGGGCAGATATTTGTGTGATGAGCACGAGTATTTGTTCTGAAGTCTTGGATGTTTTCTATGTATTTAAGTATTTATTTCTCTATCTAAGTATGTTTATCGTTGTCTAGTACCCATAGTACAAGCCTAGAGCTTAGTTTGGGACAAGGTAAATTTGTGTGACATTGTCCTGTGATATTTATTTATTTATTTATAGCATTCTACTAATAAAACAATTTTCAAAAGCGGTCTAGTAGTTTTGAGTTTATCCATTATTCATTTGAGTAAATATTATCTTTTTATAATATTTGTTTAGACTACTGTTGCCGCGACTCTGTCCAGGTAGAAGTCGTTTTTCCCAAGTAAAAAGTACGCTATCTCCATAACGAATTTTATCAAAATCGATCCAGTAGTTTAGTCGTGAAAGCGTAACACAGACAGACAGCCTGACTTAGTTTCGCATTTGTAATATTAATAGCTGTTTCCCGCGACTGCGTTCGCTTCGAAGTCGTTTATCGCTAAAGTTAAAGTCAAAGTGTTTATTTGTAAACATAGGTACAAAACTAAAACAGTGGTGGAATAAAATCATGGTGAACACTATGTGTTGTCATTCGGCGTACAAAAACATGATACTATTCCCTCAGAAACCGACTTATTTTTGAAATAAAAAGTACCCCTATGTCCCGCCCCGGGACTATAACTATCTCTATACCAAATTTCATCTAAATCAAACAAACAGACAGAGTTACTTTCACATTTAAAATACACAGCGTCATACACAGATATAGATTAGGGTCTTTCCTGTGGACACGCTGGAAATTAACGTTTTTAAGGCCTAATTTTCTGGCTAAGCCCATTCCCGCATAAACGGCGTCAGGACTGCTTTAGACCTATCATATAAAACCATAGCTTATATGCACACAAGCTTTTAACTATAGGCAACAGCAAAGACAACTTTTGTTTTTAAGAGTGTGTATTTTCACGTTACAGACCAGCGTCAAATACAGGTGTGACCAAATAAGTTTAGTAGTCAATAACATAGACATACGAGTACACAGCTAGCCCACATTGCTATGTAATCGAATAGAAAGGGAAGGCCTACTTAGGCATCGGTTACAGCGCGTGTGGTCCAGATGCAAAAACTGGATCTCTGCACAAGGCGTGTGGCGTCACTCGCCTGTCCGGGGTCCGTGTCGGGAAATCACTTAATCACCCGCCATTTGAAGAAGTATTGATATTTATTTATTGAAGGCTTGCCAACAGATATAAGTTATATCGTACAAACATACGTACATACAGATTGAAAATTATTCTTTTTCTTGGGCAGTCTTGTAATAATAATAATAAAAGTTCCCTATATCCGTTTCCGGGCTACAAATAATCTTGATACCGATACCGATATTGCGTTCCGGTGTGGGGATAAGACAACCGGTGAAATTACTAGCATAGAGGCAATCCATCTTAGTCCTCAGGGTTGGCAACGCATTTGAGGTTTTAGGATCATAATCTTGAGAATTTAAATGTCTATGGGTCTCAGATTCCACTTACCATCAGGTGGCCTGAGCGCTCGTGTGCCGTCTCCTTAACATAAAAAAAAGATGCCAAATTACAGCTTTGTTACCTACTTAGTTTTTGAAAAACTGTCTCTGATAAACAGGGAGACTGACTTGACGAAATTTCAAGCATGCATAGTTTGATCATGGAATCCCAAAAACAGTCTAATGAAAAACTAAAACCGCTCCTTTTTTCCAAACACCTCAGGCATGCACTGAGTGAAAGTAATATGTTATCCTGGGCCTCTATTCTACTGCGTTATAACATCGCGTTTGACGTGTTTTAGAATCATTTATGTCACATCGCCATTATTGTACCTAAATGACATAAGAGTTATCAAAACGTTGACAATACGACACGCTAGCCTCGTTGGTAGTGACCCTGCCTTCGAAGCTAGAGGTCCTGGGTTCAAATCCCGGTAAGGGCAAGTATTTGTGTGATGAGCACGAGTATTTGTTCCTGAGTCTTGGATGTTTTCTATGTATTTAAGTAGGTATATATTTCTCTATAGCTTAGTTTGGGACTAGGTCAATTTGTGTGACATATTCCCGTGATATTATAATTATTTGTATGTCTTTACCAAATACGGGACTACGGGAGTCCCGGACCTTTGGAAGGCGTACATGGAGCCGAAGCTAACACGCAGAGGCCCTTTAGACAACTTTAATTTAGTAAAGTGGTGGGACACCACCCGGCGATTGTCCCCGAGTTCACACTATGGAAGTATGCTCCCGCGGACAACCCCCGGTTATTGTAAGACTATTTAAGAAGGATGGAAACATTAAAAACAGTTTATATTAATGAAATGATATAGATTGGTGAACTAGGCTATTGATGAAACTATGGCGTCTGCCTGGCCAATGCTAATTACTTTGGTTGAAATGGCAGACGGTGACTCGCCAACTCAATGGAATGGCCCTCCCAAAATAGCCGCAAATACATTGCAGCAGAGAGGCAACAGTTCCAGAGGGGCTAAGGGTGGAGAGGTGCTTCTGGACTTTAAACGACCATAAGGTGCCCACTCGCCACTTATGCAACACATCCGCCCTTCGAGCATATAGCTCTAGCGACTCCGACATCTGACCGGCCAATCAAGGCAAGCCAGAGGTGAGGGTCTGTTCCTCGTCACCATACACTCCAGCTGGCGGGTGAAGGCAAGCGTGAGGTGAGGAACAGAACCTTCCCTCGGGAGCACTCAGGTCCGTGGTGTCGCTACTCACCAGCAGCTCGCCACTAGCTGCCCTGAGGTGACTGACTGCACTGGAAGTACCAGTGGGCGATGAGGTCGTCAATTCCCTACGCCATTAGGTCGTCAATTCCCTACGCCATTATTATTATTATTATTATTATTATTATACGGAAACACGTCAAAAATGATATCGTTATAAAGCAGTAGAATAGAGGCCCTGTATGAACTCTAAAAAGTTTTAAGATTATAGGTACCAATATCTGTTGGTCTAGAATTCTAGATCATATTTCTCGACCACATGGCGGTATACAGCGAGTAGAGCGTAATATAAAACTAGCTCCATTCGAAGCAAGCCCGGTTGCACAACATGTATGCCCTGCCCTTATCGTACGGTTCGATGGAGGTTACTTATAGATAGGGCCGTGGTTTTTAGGGTTCCGTAGCCAAAATGGCAAAAATGGAATCCTTATAGTTTGGTCATGTCCGACCGGTGTCACAGATATTTTATTAAAAAACCGGGCAAGAGCAGTCGGACCATGCTCAGTGTAGCATAGAGTTTATACCTACTAAAATCATCGACGACACCAATTGACTTTATATAGAAAATTTGTTATTACTTGTTGATTTTTATGTTTGTAGTACTTAACGGTCTAAACCCTACACTGAGCATGGTCCGACGATTGGTTGTTTAGGGGTTTCTAAAGTAAATAAAAAAAAATACTTTAATCCCTAGAGATTAATAAGGAGCTTTAGTCCCGATTCGCAGAGATTTAAGTAGCATTTTAAGAGCATGAGAAGTGAAAAAAATATTATACCTAACTACGCAATTATTTTATCTATCAATGTAAGAATACTTCTTTCTCCCAGCGGGGTTAGTAGGTACTACTGGTTACAAACTACGGCGACGCGAGCGCAGTGTTGATTGAATAAGTGATAATAACGGCTATAATGTCGGTACACTCGTTCCCTTTGCAACGAGGTTGCGACATACGAAATCTTAGTAGAACTATACTTTTTTGTGATATACTAAAAAAAAGAAGGTTATTTCTGAGTAGTATGTAAACATAACAAATGAACTAGGGTATTATGGTCGCGTTTATCACAAACGATAAATCATCCGTCACTTTCGCACTGTACTTGTCAGAAAGTGACGGGTTTTTATCCAATAATCCCTGGAAATTAAATAAACGATTATGTTGTTTAGAAACACCTTTAGTTTTTGTCTACTAAATGCTATTTAAATTATACGGTGTGAAAAAATACCGTGAAAATTTGTTATAACACCTATCTTCTTATTCGACTGTACGTGCTCGCTTGACGCGTTTTTTAATTACTCCCACACACAGTAAATTCCGCATTCAAACATAATTGAAAGTCTCTCTTACATTTTAGCGCTCGGGACATTATGAGGAATTTCCTTGTTTACTAACTTTACTGTAATAAAGATGTTAACTGATTGCTCAAAAATTACAAATGTATTATGCAATGACACGCATGTATACATTAACAATTGAAGGATCCAACATTGTGTTCCCTCGTTTTACTGGCATTCATTTTATAAAGCGTATCATTTTACCGAAATTTACTTCATCGAAAGCAATTTTTTGCAATTTTTTTGTTACACATTAATTTCGCAGGTTAGGTCGGTTACGACTTGAGACTATCACAAAATCTAAACTTGCGCCTAGAAAACTGCCGTCCTAATTCAAAAAGTCACATGTCAGTTTCATAGGTTTTGAGAAACGGGCGATAATAGGTTTTAATTCACGGCACGTTTAAAAAAATATCTATTTGTAGGAATCTTTCAAGTAAACAAATCAATAAAAATTGATTAAGTACTAAATTTATCTAAGAAATATTAAAAAGTATAAATCGATTTTTTGGACGTCCGTCCTTTTGAATTAGGACGGCAGAAAAGCCTGTCGATGGAATGAAAGAAATGAGAGAAAGAATGAGTGTCAACTAAACGTTTACCCTAAACCCGATAAAAGTTCTGCAAAAGTTAAACCTTCTCAACATAGATAACATAAATGACCATTATACTAGTAGATTCACTTTTCCCTGATTGCTAGTGAACCCTATGGTTTCCCCTGTTTCATCGACTTTTCATTTCCTATAAAATAAATATGAAAAAATAACGTTTACTTAGTTACATCTAACATAAATACAGAATAACAAATTAACGAACAGAATCAGAATCAGAATCAGAATAATCTTTATTCAAGTAGGTTTATAAATAATAAACTCTTTTGAAACGTCATAGTAGCGACTTAGCCTAAATTGACTGCAGGTTCAAATCGCGACCGATCAGAGAAGAACCTGTAAGAAACTCTGTCGGATGTCTTTTTTTTTTTTCGACGTTCGCAACCTTTTGTCGTAAGGACTAAACATTTTATTACAAGCAATTGAGTCCCAAGCATTGTGGTCATTAATATAGTCTTTAATACTATAATATGCTTTAGAAATTAGTTTACGCTTAACGTAACTCTTAAATTTATTTACTGATAGTTCAGTAACATTACTTGGGAGCTTATTATAGAACCTAATACAATTACCCATAAAAGAGTTTTTTATTTTATGGAGCCGCGTGAAGGGCACTGCGAGCTTATATTTATTTCTGGTATTAACATTATGTATGAACAGAAAACTGAACCAGGGCCAGATGAAGCAAAATGGTTCCTGCTCATGTTAATAATTTTCAGACCAGAGCTGGTCTTCCGCAGGAACTATTTGGTGACACTACCAGCAATACAAAAAAAATAATAATATGAAACTAAATTTAAAAACAAAAACTCATATTATAAAAATGCATTTAAAAAACATGGCAACACAAAAATTTAAACAAAAAAAAAACGAATTATATAATATACTCTGTGGGCGTGGCCCCTCATAGAAAGATAATTTCTGCTAATACCTTATGTATCTTTTCAAATTATCTTAAGCATAGGACCTTCGTTTGCTCAGAAAGTTTTTGGTCAAATGTTTCATTAGCCTACTCGCTTTGTTTCTATAACCATACATATTTCAGGATTTTATAAAAGCTAACCTAACCTAACCTATAGGGTTCTACACGATGGTACTAGAATAAATTCTGAAAAATTATATAACATTGGTTTGGCAAATGAAAAAATTGGGAAATGATACATTTGACCAAAAATATTTAGGCCAAACGGCAGGGTCCCATAGGTTTTGTAGGTTAGGTTAGGTTAAACCTGTAACCACCAAAAAATAAACCGAACCAAACCAAAAATTGTGACAAGATTCACAATAAATGGTTACTACTGTTGCTGATAATTCCAGCGAACGGGATTACATATCGCCATAAAAACTTCTACGATCCTATTACTTTTATTCATGTTGCATAAAATTTATTGTCATAATTTCGTTTCGCATAGCAACCCTTGGCAGAATCATCATTTCGCATAATTATTTTTGGCATAAATCGTTTCACATACTGTCATTTTGGAATAACGTTGATAAGAATAATAGTTCTATGGTAGAATAATTGTTTCGCCGAATTTTGTATGGCATACTATGTAGTTGACATAAAGTTATAAAGCGGAATAATACTTTAGTACGTAATCGGTGTTTAATCATCACAGATTTTAAAACACCATTTATTCGTGATTTTAAGTTGTAACCTTGTAGCAACTACGCACAGAGCTCTACCTTAAACACCAGTCTGCCCGATTCTCTTAAATCCGACCACAAAAGACCCGTAATGGTGTCCTTCGGCTGATAGTGTTAAACAAACGCGTCGAGTGTTACAATGAAGTCTAGAAGTAACAAGCTAATGTATTCTGTTCCCACGGGTGATTATCCATTGTGCTGAAGGTCAAGATAGGTCACTGGTTGGCATTAGACCAAGGGCCGAAGGTCGGGGACCGATAGGTTGGACTGGCATTTCGAACTACTCTATAGGTTAGAATAAATGGTTGATTGATATAGAATACCTAATACAATGCTATTGTCTGTAAGGGAATTATAGTGTTTTTTTTAAGATGAAAATAATGTTTTTTATGTTGGTGAACGGTTTACATTATGTGGCTTCTATTGACAATCTAAACACAGGGTGTCTCAAAAGGTAAATTAATAACTCTTAGCGAGCCCAATATCAAAAGTTTGGGAGTTATTAAAGCTTTATTGACATCTAAAAATAAATATTTTAGCTGCCCGAACACCAAACTAGTTAACAAGTCTGTGGTGTCACCTTTAGTTTTGGCTATACTTTTTTGTTGGTCAATAAAGTAATATGTACCTGCCTTAAAATAAACCTGTTTTACGTCTAAAGGTAATCTTCCCTACATTTATAGTCCACACTCTTAAAATAATAAGAAAACTCTCTAAATAAATAAACACCATCACCATCCCTTTCCCTCCTGATTTTGAATTTTATGCGGAAAAAACCAAAAAACGGAATTTTAGGTGTTTTTCTAGAAAATAATGCAAGTCATCGTTTTCTAATCACTGATACGCTAATGGGTTTGAATCTTTTCCCATCCAACGTCCCGTTATGACTATTTTTAACGAACTAACGTCAATGCTGTGCATAAATCGGTCACCGAACCGAGTAAAATTCCTAAGGCTTCGTAAACATTGTTTTTATTTTTAAATCTGATGTGTATCAGGTTTTTATGGGAAATTAATGACGCAAGGACGTAGGGGACTTTCGATGTTAATATTAGCACGGGGACCGGTATACCGCTACACCCAACTATAACAGAGCATGATGTATAAGTTGTATTTGTTATTACTATTCGTAATCTTCTATCTTAAATTAAGTAAATTTCTCCTTACTACAAATAATAATAATTATAAATAATAATAAATCACAGGACCATGTCACACACATTGGCCTAGTCCCAAACTAAGCTCTAGGCTTGTACTATGGGTACTGGACAACGATAAACATACTTAGATGGAGAAATACATACTTAAATACACAAACATCCAAGACTCAGGAACAAATACTCGTGCTCATCACACAAATATTTGCCCTTACCGGGATTTGAATCCAGTACCCTTAGCTTCGAAGGCAGGGAACTTCATAATATCTTCAGAGTTATACAAGTTTACAAATAAGAAATACAAGAAGGTATTATAGTCGTACAATGATGTATTATTTCAATAGAATAATGTCCAAAAGTGTATACAGATATTTGTACTCGACTGCACAGGGTGATGTGGACCTTAAATAAAACAGAAATTAAACCGGTATGACTAAAAGTTTGCACTAAAGATCCCATTGGGACGACGTCGCTACGACCCTATACCACCAGTTTTACGTATTCTTTAAACAAAACACTCGTACTTTGTTTTAATGTTTTAGTATAAATATCAACTAATTCTCTTGTCATAGGACTAACTATTCAACAAATAAATAGATATACTTTCGCATTCGTATCGTAAGTATAGGTATTAGCTTGGCAACGTCTGTTAATTTAAGATTTATGACTTAAACGAAGATACAGAATGTTAATCACATTTATGAGTGCTATAACATTAAAAAATCAGACAGGACTTACGGTTATTTTGATAACGTGGTGACCTAATAGGAACTTTATTTACCGTAAGCAGCGTTTGAAACCACCTGTATACCGTAAAATGCTGCAACTTTGCACGGATTTTGACGTTTTTTCCTTATATCTGTGAAACTATTTGTCTTATGTGGTTTAATGAGTATTAGTCGGAAAACAGACCCTATGCCTCGCCAAATTAGACTCAAATATCAGTAGGTAATCATACAATATTTCCTAGTTATAAGCATTTAAAGTGGCAGGCAAAGTTTTAGGCCTAAGACGTAACTTTGCCTAGACGGTTATCTCGATAAATAACGTTTTGCTATTTATAATAATATTTAATTGTGTACATGAGACATTGTGCTTGTCCCTGGCAGTCAAATTATTGCTATAAGCTTTATGTTTTTTTTTTCACAGGCAATAGGCAATGTTGTACCAGGTTCCACGAACTTTCCATACAAAAATATCGGCAACTGTAGGGTTGTGCCAAAAAAAGATAGTTATTTTTTTAAAAATGTATTTTTTTTGTTAAAAAATAATCATCACAGCGTAGGAACACAACTGAAAGCTTTGGTATTAAAGAAACATCAGTCTTAAAAAACTTAATTTTTGGTACCTACTAAAAGTACGTCCAGGTATGGATATTTAAATATCTCGACTCCGATGCACTTAAGAGTATTACATTAAAATATGTTTATTTTCACTAATTCTATAATAATTTACCACTTTTACGGTTAGTACCTTGAAATTGTATGACTTTTACAAATGACAACACTTTTACCCAAACCAGTCTTGAGTCAATTTGACTCGAAAATCGATTTGCAAGATTTGACTTAAATAGCGTTGCAAGTTATTAAAAAGCTAGTACCTAATAAATTAACTCACTTAAGCAATTTAGGCACACCTATTTTTACTCTTATCTGTTCATTTATAAAACCCAGCTAGTGACAGCCCTAGACCCAGGCAAAATTGTGTCACTCAAGTTTCCAGAACACTGCCCAATATTGCCTACTACGTTATTATAATGAAATCGTGTCCTATTCTTGAAAATATTAGACTTACGGAAAATAGACAATATTTACTTACCCTGGGACGCACCTACTTCTCGAAAATCACGTTCCTTATACTTAAAATTTTAAAAGTTGCGAGACACTAAAAAAATGCAGCCACTCCCTCCAACTTATGATGCACAACTGGCGTCGCAACAATGGAGTTACCAACGTAAAAAAATTAAAAATGTGTTGCCAGAATAATGAAAATTACTACCAAATGGTAAAAAACAAGAAAAAACTGAGCAAATGCGAGATATCGTAATTTAAACGAAATAGGCAAAATTGAGCTTAAACGGCAAAATTGCAGCATTTTACGGTATATTTTTAACCGATTGAATGAAATGAAGAGGTTCTCAAATCGATTGTATTTTTTAAATTGTGTTTTACCTCAGAACTCCGTCGTTTATGAATTGTTTTTCTTCCACGTTTCTAGCATATTTTTCAGTGAATAGTAAAAGCTCGGATGATCGATATACGAGGTCAAAATTGACGTGTTTCTAGTTCTAGCTTTGCACTGACGCTCTTACATTTAATGTATGTAAGCAAACAATATTTTAATGTACAAAATAAAACAGAAACAATACAATGAAGATACAAGAGAAGAATGTACAAAGGCTAACTTATCCCTTTAAGGGATCTCTTATAGCTAACCCTAAGTGAAAGGTTGTGCATCGAGTAGGCAAGTTCACATTTTTTTTGTTTTTTTTTGTTTTTATGTTAAGGAGAAGGCACACAGGCCACCTGATGGTAAGTGGAATCCGAGACCCATAGACATTTGAATTCTCAAGACTATAATCCTAAGACCTCAAATGCGTTGCCAACCCTGAGGACTAAGATGGAATGCCTCTATGCTAGTAATTTCACCGGTTGTCTTATCCCCACACCGGAACACAACAATGCGAACACTGTTGCTTGGCGGGTGGTTAATGGATAAGATGGTGGTAGGGATCCGGACAGACCCTGCAGGGTCCTACCACCACTCTTCAGGATAAGAGCACATAAATAAGTCCTAACTATAAAAATAAAATTAGCTACATTCAAATACGTACATAAATATGCTAGACACAGAAATATACATTTATAAATCAATATACATACTTAAACTCACATAAACTACATTTATGTAAAGGACAGTTGAAGGTCCTAGAGCTGCCCAATGCGACAAAATAGACCGCCGAAGAGGTTACAGTGGGCATCCACACTACCAACTTATGCAGTCGCTTAGAATAGTAACACATAAGGTAAAAGCACCAGTGCTCGACACTTTTAGCTGACATGCACCAGTAATCGACAGAAGCTTTTAATTCAAAGATTTACAAATTGATTGTTGCAAAACAAATAAAGAAAGAAAGAAAAACATTTATTCGCAACAATAAAATAAAAATAAGGAAAAGAGAACAGAAAAGTGATATTTGTCGCGAAACGGTCCCAACTCAGCATGTGCTGACTGTAAACCCAACGCTGATCTTCCGTTGGGACCGCTCGGTGAAAACACGGAAGGTGACACAGACATACGAATACTTTAAGAAACAAATAAAACAAATTAAAAGCAAAGTAGAAAAAAAAATTAAACATTAAAAAACGAAACGAGTGTGTCAATGGACCACAAGAACAGGCAGCGCTCAGGTGGCAACCCCAGGAACTAAACATATTAATTATTCTCTGCGCCGTGTAACAATCTGTGGCCGATGCGTTACATGCACAGACCTATTTAAACCTATGGACTAGAAATAACTACAAAATGTGCGTGTATACCTAAAATATCTTGGCGCACAATATGGCGGCTGTTTCTATACTTAAAATCACGATCGAAACCTAATGTTGTTATTCACTTGACAGCTCACGTACTACAAAACCGTGGTAACTAAGATGGCGGACTGGCAGCCCAATGAAGGTATTCTACGGTCATGTCAAAATGTTTCAAAATAGGGAAGAACTAAATATGATGCTATCTCTTTTGTCATACGCTACACAAAATTGGAAAGATAGAGATAAAGTATGGTTTAATGTTGCTATATCGATTTTATATATATTTGTATACGACAATGTGTCTATAGCAAAATAGGCCATCTCCTTATATTTCTATACTTTAAGGTTACTACATGCTTATGCTAGCTGTCTGTGGTTGTGTGGGTGCCAGCGCAGAGCATCTTTAGATATTAGACCTAGGTATACTTCTAACTAATCTAAACTAAGAACATCAAAGTTACATCAAATGAATAACTCTTATCTTCTTTGCATAAGAGTCAGTGTTGAACATTGGTCCTAAGTCGACTAGTGTCGTTACTTTACCTAGTCCATGCCCCAATGCGATCCAACTAGACTAAATCCGTTTTACTCAGTATACCATGTTCACTTATAATAATAAAAATAATACAATGTTTTTTTTCTTTAAGTTATACTTGACCAAAAAATTGCCTATTCTATGTGTAATGGTTCCGGCAGCTTCTCTCTATCTCCCATGGTATCGGATTTTCCCATACTGTGCCAATTGAAAAACACATGAATAGCCTCTTTATGGTTAGCAAAAGTTATATTTTCCGGCTTGTCGCTCAGTGTGTCTCTATCGTTACATACTAGATAGAACGATAAACAAGTCGCGGACTTGTGCTAGTCCTCCTGAGGGGTGATTCTTCAACACATCGCTGCGTCGATCTCAAAGGTGAAGTTTTATCCGGCAAGGTTAAGAAGTCCCGACGGAGCGTACAAAACACATTTTAGCGCGTTTCACATTTTTTAATTAGGCAGCTTTATACGACACTGAACTCAACTCAGCTGCCTGCTGCCTAATTGAGAAGGCACGCGCTAAAATGTGGTTTGTGTGGTTTGACTTCTTAAACTTGCCGGATATACTTCACCTTTGAGATCGACGCAGCGCTGTGTTGAGAGAATCACCCCCTAGTAAACTGAAATGTATATCTGCCTGTCAAACGCTGCGCGTGCGGCGTGCGGTATGACGTGCGTGTAGCAGTAAATAAGAGAAGGGCGTGGCAATGATCGACACTAGATCCTAGATCCGTCATTGATCGAACTCCGGGATCCATGTAATAAATATTTTTTTTACTCTGTTCAACATTAGGTATGTCTTTGGCTTAGGCTTATTTACGCTGTGACGTTATTCCTATACCTTCAATATGAAATCAACAAACCCTTGAACCCCACGCTTTAGATTGAGCAGTGCCTGTATGGCCTATGGCATCAGAATTTGAGGATCGAAGGAATTGAATGTATTTAGCCTATGATATTGACACTTATAAAATAAATCTAACTAATTACTTGTATCTTGAATTTAAAACTCATCAAGCCGTCTATTCTTCAGACAAAACTCTACAGATATTGGCAAAAAGAGATAATTTTGTCTTTAGGTAGAGCGTGAATAGTGATAGGAATAATGTAAACTCTTAATAAGATTAAATAAAGATAAACTTAGACATTAATAAATATCGGGGGACAATCTCACACAAATGGACCTAGTCCTAAACTAACCTCTAGGCTTGTACTATGGATACTAGACAATGATACAAATACTTATTGAGAAAAATAAATACTTACATACATACAAAACTCCAAGACTCAGAAACCAATACTCGCGCTCACCACACAAAAAATACCTCATACCGGGAATCGAACCCAGGACCGCTAGCTTCGTAGGCAGAGTCACTACCAACTAGGCCAACGTGTCGTCAAAATAATCACATAAAGTTATACGTCAACCCCTTACTAACAGTCGACACACTTGACGACACGTTGGCATAGTTGGGAGTGACTCTGCCTACGAAGCTAGCGGTCCTGGGTTGGGTGATGAGCGCGAATATTTGTTCCTGAGTCTTGGATGTTTTCTATGTATTTAAGAATGTATTTCTCTATTTCAGTATGTTGATCGTTGTCTAGTACCCATAGTAAAGCCTAGAGCTTAGTTTGGGACTAGGTCAATTTGTGTGAGATCGTCCTCTGATATTTATTTTGATATTTAATAATGGTTGAATAACGGTGGTACCGCTATACAATGTTTTGTCTTCAATTTCAAATAAAACATTGTATAGCTATACCACTACTATTCAACGATTATTAGTAAGGGGATAATAATTACGACCACTAAGGAACATTAATTACTTAATAGTATATTATAGTAGAGGCCAGCAAGCGGTTACTTCAGAAACCAGTCGAGCAACATCTCTTCCCACGGATCCCGTCATGCTTATACCGATGACTTTGTGGTTTTCTTGTTCAAAATTCAAAACCTAACACCCCTTCCCACCATAACAATAGACGTGACTACCAAAAATCTACCAATCTCCAAAAATTCCATTGGTTTCATCTTGCGTCGTATGTATCAACAACACCTCTAAAGTTTAACGGCATCTAAAAAGGATTTATTTTATTGTCATCTTCTCCAAATCCAGTTCCGCGTGTTTATGCAGATGATGTAGCATCAAAGATGTTCGCGTTTTCGTATAAAAAGGACGCGTGCGTGTTTTCGCGAATAAGTCCAACGTGTTTCGAAGAGATCAGTTGTGCCTGTGCGGAATTGACAGCAAAATGAAGAGTGTGGTATGTTGCTAGTTAGTCATTATTAATACAGGCGCTTAAGATTTTATTTACATTGTAAAGATAGTCTATTAAAATTAATCGAGCTATGAAGCACGCAAACACATTGGAGGGGCGTCATTTTAATATTTGACTAGGTCTGCAATTATATATATTTGGGACGTTTTCAATAAAATCGTTCATAGTTAAGAGCTTTAACTAAAATAAAACTTAATTGGGTAATTATCTCAACCACATTTTTTGAGCGGCGGACGTGATAATTGGGGTGTAAAGTACATGTATTGGAAAACTATTTATTTTATAAATAATCTTACTCAAAGTACCATATTGAGCCAAAGTTAAAATTATTATTAACTTATTATATTTATCGTAAAAAAATATTTTCAATCCAAAATCAATTTTGGTGTCGTGTCCTGTACTTCCCGCATATACTGATAGGTCGTGGTACAAACTTATTAAGCCTCAACTAGACTTATATTTTAGTTATATGTATTCCTTATTAGTTGAGGTATTTTAAAATGTATCAATTATTGCATTTGCAAGTAAAAGGAAACTGGGAGCAGTGTAAATAAAACTGTCCAAGCGAAATAGTTAATTTTGGTGGTGAATATTGAAATTGATTTTATGATCGAACGAAACGTGATTAAACAAACAAATATAGCGTCAGATGTTCGTTCAGTTTCACTCCAGCAATAGACGGTGAAAGATTTGTACCATCTTTCTGCGTCTTCCAGCTAAGCACATAAGTATCTAATTTTGGTGGTATGGAATACACTTTATTAATCGTGATAACTTAGATAAGTCATTATTTCGCAAAAAGTTTTGTTGTGTGATAGTTTTTTCAAGTGTGTTTATGGTGTCTTTTTAACTGTAACGAGTTAAGTTTTTTTTAAACTAAAACATTTGTTTTTAATTAAAAAAAATGTTAAATTTTATAATTTTGGTGGTACAATTTTGGTGGCTTTTGTGAAACACCAAAATTATCAAAATTTCTGGTCTCCACCAAAATTATTTAAACAACAAATAATCATTATTTATTATATTAGAAACCTACGATTTGGATTTTCAAAAATAACAAGGAAGATTCCCTAACGATTATATTTTAATTAGCCCGATATGCTATTATTGATCGTGAGTTTTTCTAAGAAAAGTAATTTTGGTGGATAATAACAATTTTGGTGGTACATAATTAGTAAAATCGTTATATCTTAAAAAACACTTAGTATAATAAAGGGCCATTTTAACACTGTTTTTATAAGAACTAATGACGTCACTTAAACGTTTAATTGTAAACCCTACTAAGAAAATAAAAAATACCACCAAAATTAGGATAATTTGACGCTTGTTGAAATTCACCCAATTGATTCCTTTGTGTAACGAAAGTTACCCAAATAGTTTATATGACTAACTTTCGCTACATAAAGAAGGCGATCGTGATTTTAACTATGTTTTTTCTTTTGAAAACGACCCTTTTGTTTGGGCTGGGCCGTTTTGGACCTCTATTTCACTCGATAAAACTATATGGCCTATTATGGCCTAGTTTTTATTTTTAAACCCATCATTTTATCGAATTTAAATTCATGGCATTTTTTTTGCTGAAACCATAATGTTTTCAGCATAACATTAAAATCGTGGGTTAGTTAAGGATAGACATGTTAATGCCAAAAAAAAACTCACGCGGTGGAAATGCCTTTCGATGAAATGAAAATTCAGAGTTCGAAAGGTGTTTCGATAAACGAATAGGTAGTCCTCTTATTACGTGACAGTAATGGCGTCCGAGTTAGAATAATACCACAACACGTCAAAGGTAATAGGGTTTTACCCTTTAGAATAGAGCTCCAGGACTCTACACGGTAATTGTCATTGTTTTCATAACTCTATTCTACTGCGTTATAACGATATCGTGTTTGACGTGTTTTAGAATCGTTTATGACTCGGTCGCCATTATTGTAAATTACCATAAGAGTTATTTGATTTTTATTCCGTGTGGTTGCCGGGTTAGAATAGTGCCACTCCATGTCTTCCCGTGGATGTCGTAAGAGGCGACTAAGGAAATAAAGGCTTGTAGTACTGTTAGGCGATGTTATGTGTATGTAACTTTATACAGGGTGTAACTTTGGTCGAGGATCATTTAACCAATTTTTACATGAGACTGTATCCTAAATGCAATTAAATTTTCTGAGTTGAGGTGCAACTGAAAATATGTTAAAACATGTAGCTTAGGGTAACATTTCAATGACGTCGCGTTTAGCCACGTTGGTAAGGACAATACCTACGAAGCTTGCGGTCCTGGGTTAGATTACTATTAAGGGAACCTTGTGTAACGAGCGCAAGTTTTGTTAGCATAGTTAGAAGACACTGACTGGCAGACTGATCAACGCACAGCTGAAACCGACCGATCTAGGGACTTGAAATTTGAGGGAGGGGTTTGAAAATTCATCCAGTCTTTAAATAGGGGGTGTAGCGTGAACCTAATTCTACCTGTACTGTAAAATTATCAAATAAAGTCAAGTGTTTAGTAAAATCGAACTCATAAGTAGCGGTAAATATTAGTACCTTGTCGCGGATACGAATTAAAGTGAGAGGGGTTTGAATTTGGTATGTTAATCATTATGACAAAGTACTAAAATGTACAGCTACTTATAGTACAAGTTAGAGCTTAGGCCGAGACTAGGTCAATTTGTCCTTTGTGTTGAAAGCTGCTATATATTAATTATTTATTTGCTCTCATGTTTTCAGATACTAGTCTTCGGCTTCGCCCTCGCTACGAGCGCTACTCTGACGCCTCGGGACAAGCGCAGTTTCTCACACACACAGGCGTACCCTGTCCCGGTCAGCGTGCACACAGTAGTCCGGCCTTCTAACACGGTACTGAGTCCATACAACTCCATACTAAGTCCATACAAAGCGATACTAAGATAAAAGGGTTTAGAATATGATATTATTCGTCACCCTTCAACAATTGGTTATTAAATCATGAGCGCCAAAAATAATAGAGAAATTTCATTTTATGTGTAATTGCTAAGCGTAAAATGTCAGGCGCAAAGTTTCGATTTGATAAGAAAACAATTTCTCAAATGATGCATATTTTGTTAAATATCTAATAATGAAGCATAGTTAAGAATCTAATGAAAAAATAACAATGAAGCGAAGCTCCTTTGTTACCTCAAGTAAGAAAAGTTGTCTAAAAGCTCAAGAACAATACTGCCAAAAGCTTGTGTTGCTTAGTTATGAACTTATGAGTGTCAATATAAAATCTTGCAAATTATTGCCAACTCAAACATGTCACAAATCACATTGTAGTCACTAAGGGGATATCAAACGGTTCACTCAAGTAGGTAAATGTTCTTTCGTGTGAATGCTTCATTTTTATTTCATAAAATGTCCACACGGCTTAGCTGAAATAACGTATAAACAAGAACATTCATCCGTAGTTTTTCAATGGCGTCGAATGAAGTCGTGCGTCTTGGTTCCTGACATAATGGCCGAATTCGAGTGAACGTTCTCTTTGTGTTCAGACTGTTCATTTTTCGTTCATTCGGAGTGTGAATGAATGATGCCGAATGAAAACATCTAACATCGGGTGATCAATTCACTAATGAATTCATTCGGTACTTTTTTTCACTTAGCGTTCAGACGTGTCACTTTAAGTGAAAGATGCAAAATGAAATAAGAAAATGAACAAAAAATTAACTATCTGATATCACCTTACACTGTTGCCATACCAATGAACTCCATTTAATTCCATAGCTACCCGTGTACGAGTACCCGGAATCTACGCAGATAGACACCCATGCTAAGACAGTGTACACGGTCAGCGTACCCATCACGCACACTGTTACCCTGGAGCAGCCCAGCCACTCGCGTCAGATCGTGTACCACGCCCCGCCCACGAACACGCAGCGAGTGTTCCAACAATACCAACCACAAGTGTACCAGCACTATCAACCCCAAGTTTACGAAGCACCACAAGTGTACCACGTCCCCCGGACCGTGTACCGTACGCGAGCCGTGTACGCTCCGTCTCATCCGTGGGTTTACCAGCGATATGGATCAACGTGGTGCTAGAAATGTATTAATTAATTATATTCTTGAATAATGCTGTGATCTGTGATGAGGTCATGTAGATCGTCACTGGTACTGATAGGTTTCAATTAAAAGTATAGTCGAATATACGAGTAGTATATTGTAGACACGTAGTCGCGACGCCATTGTGTTTTGCCCTCAATATAAGGCGTCGATGATATGATATATGTAAGCTAAGTTTATGCTGATTAGTTCTAGTATAAATGCAATGTTATCGGTAGCTTCTTGAAAATAATTTTCATTCCCTACTTGGTGTAACCATTGTCGAAGACTAGTTACATGTAAAAAGAAAGTTTTTCTTTTCTTTTAATTAAGGTTTAATTCTGATTGACTTCGTGGGACATTCCACGTAAGGTTTAAGTATTTGTAAATGGTGCCAAAATAGGATTAAGTAATAAAGACCAAACCTCTGAATTTCTTTATTTTCTTCACCACAACACAATATTCCCAGCAGAAAATTCAAAAAAGTTACAGGCAAAGAAAGGATAACATATTTTTCAAGCTTTTCCCTATCACTACCTGGGATTAAAAGGCTCCTCATAATCAAGTTAATTCAACTCGTTACGCAACAATCATAGCAAAATATTTCCAATGAGGTTCAGTTTTTACCCCATCAAATTAACATTAGAAATTTTCAACTCTCTCTATGTTAAAGAGATGAGATCGTGAGAGTTGTAGCGAAGTACTAATACTACACGAATGAAGTCGCGGTCAGAGTCAGACGTTGAAAATTAAACAAAGTCATGAAAGAAGCTCTGGGGGTGATTCTCTCAACATAGCGCTGCGTAGAACGCAAAGGTGAACGTTTATCCGGCAAGTTTAAGTAGTCCCGTTGGCGCGTACGAAACACATTATAGCGCGTGTCTCACAATTAGGCAGGGGGGTGATTCTCTCAACACAGCGCTGCGTAGAACGCAAAGGTGAACGTTTATCCGGCAAGTTTAAGAAGTCCCGTCGAAGCGTACAAAACACATTTTAGCGCGTGCTTTCTTAATTATTGAAATTAAAATTGAAATATATTTATTTACTTTAAGCATTACATGTTTTCTAATTCTATAATCGTGCCAAACTACAGAGCAGTTTGTCGGCACTTACTCCTGGAATTCATTTAATCAATAACGCTCACAAGTAACACTTAAAAGAATATTTTTAATCTACGCACTAGATAATTTAAGTTTAGTTTGACATATAAAACTTTTTTAATTTAGACTTAAATACATTTGGCTTTATTCCGTCTAAATCATTAATGAGTTCGCGCGGTAGTTCATTAAATATTTGTGGAATCAAATAATTACTTATTCTACAACCATAATAATTAGTGAATTTAGGCAAAATATATGTTTTAACTTTTTTAGGTCGACTTGAGAAGCTCCGCTCAGTTCAGCTTTATACGACACTGAACTCGACTCATCTGCCTGCTGCCTAATTGAGAAGGCACGCGCTAAAATGTGTTTTGCACGCTCCAACGGGACTTCTTAAACTTGCCAGATAAAACTTCACCTTTGAGATCGACGCAGCGCTTGGTCCAGCTCGGTCGCCCAGCGGAGCTTTACGTTCACCTTTGCGTTCTACGCAGCGCTGTGTTGAGAGAATCACCTCCTAGGGCCCGTTTATCGCGGTGGATAAAGCATCCGTCACTCCCGCACTGTACTTGTCAGAAGGTGACAGATGTTTTATCCACGTTTAGTAACGCGATAAACACGGTCATATACGCTAGCCTAGTTGGGAGTGACCCTGCCTTCGAAGCTGCGGTCCTGGGTTCAAATCCCGGTAAGGGCAGATATTTGTGTGATGAGCACGAGTATTTGTTCCTGAGTCTTAGATGTTTTCTATGTATTTAAGTATATATTTCTCTACATAAGTAAGTTTATCGTTGTCTAGTACCCATAGTACAAGCCTAGAGCTTACTTTGGGACTAAATCAATTTGTGTGAGATTGTCCACTGATATTTATTTATTTATTTTATTTAAAACACTGCTCTATTGCATATACATCAAGTCCTGTAAATCACGATATACCTTTGTTAGAAGGTGAACAACTGTTTTATTTATAACATGGCATGGTTTTGGCATACTGTTGCGGCACACGTCTCGAGCCGCTATGTTTGTACGTGGTTTGTACTAGGTATAACATGTCAATACAGTCGTACTCACGCTGTCAAGTGTCGCGATATTCACGCAACTGGTTGCTTTGGTGTGAACTTGTATCGCAATATGTGTCGCTCATAGGTTTCGCTTTATAGAATCACTTTGTTGTCCGTCCATCTGTCTGTCAAGTCCCTTAACCTTGGGAACGCGTGGAGGTGTCAAATTCAAATTAAAATCATGTACTCAGGTTCCTTGAAGATGTGGACTAATTTAAACCTAGAGTCCTGAAATTTGGCATCAAGAAAAGTACAACACAAGTAAAATAAAAAATCCGAAAATTGTTGAATTGTAGTTTCATCACAAAATAAATTATTTCGGTAAACTATAGAGTCGACAGTTTTTCAACGACAAAGTTAAGTTTGTCCCTCAATACATTTCTACTTCTAGTTAGTACGGTACCCGCAGTGCGCGAGTCGCATTGGGCCGGCTTTTTTTATGGGAGATTTTGTTTTTTTTAATGGAGGGTGATTCTCTCAACACGGCGCTGCGTCGATCTTAAAGGTGAAGTTTCTCAATTAGGCAGCAGGCAGGTGGGTCGAGTTCCAGTGTCGTATAAAGCTGCCTAATGGAGAAGGCACGCGCTAAAATGTGTTTTGTACGCTCCGACGGGACTTCTTAAACTTGCCAGATAAAACTTCACCTTTAAGATCGACGCAGCGCTGTGTTCAGAGAATCACCCCCAAGGTGGCAGACGAGCAAGCGGGTCACCTGATGGTAAGTGATCACCGGTACCATCAAAACCCGCAACACCAGAGGAATCGCAAGTGCGCTGCCGACCTTTGAGAAAAGAGTATGCTCCTTTTGTGAAGGTCCCCAAGTCGTAATGGTTCGGAAACACAGATGCCGAGAGCTGATTCCACATAAATAAGGATGAATCTCAAAAGTATTGTTCATGTTTAAATGATTAAATATTCATTAAAAAGTCTCGCGAAAAACGCAGGTTGGAGGATTTTCAACTATCAAGATGGTGGTGTGGTGTAAACTATGACACAAAAACTGAGACAATGTATAGAATAAGGAAAAGACATTTTTAGGGTTCCGTAGCCAAATGGCAAAAAACGGAACCCTTATAGATTCGTCATGTCTGTCCGTCTGTCCGTCCGTATGTCACAGCCACTTTATTCCGTAACTATAAGAGCTATACTGTGGAAACTTGGTAAGTAGATGTATTCGGTGAACCGCATTAAGATTTTCATACAAAAATAGAAAAAAAACAATAAATTTTTGGGGTTCCCCATACTTAGAACTGAAACTCAAAAATTTTTTTTTCATCAAACTCATACGTGTGGGGTATCTATGGATAGGTATTCAAAAATGATATTGAGGTTTCTATTATAATTTTTTTCTAAACTGAATAGTTTGCGCGAGAGACGCTTCCAAAGTGGAAAAATGTGTGTCCCCCCCCCCGTAACTTCTAAAATAAGGGAATGATAAATGTAAAAATAATATATGATGTACATTACCATGCAAACTTCCACCGAAAATTGGTTTGAACGAGATCTAGTAAGTAGTTTTTTTTTAATACGTCATAAAAACATTGATCAAAGCTACAACGAACTTTTATATTATGTTACTTGCTGCTACGGAACCCTTCATGGGCGAGTCCGACTCGCACTTGGCCGCTTTTTTTTCTTTCGCTCGCTGGAAAGTGCTATGAAAGAGAAGGATAGCTGTATACGCGAAACAATTGACGTGTTATTTTTTCATAAGATATGAAGCTTTAAAAAGTCATAGTCAGACCCCTGCAAAAACATTCCATACAAAATCGACGACAGGAATGACGTCACAGGCGTCTCAGCTGTTGTTCCATGTTTAAAATTACCTTATACAGAAATTTGCATTTATTTCCAAATTACTTTGTTTAAGCCAATATCATTGAATTAAAATATTACGTAATTAAAATGAGGATGCCGAAAAAACAATCAAAATCATAAAATAAGTTTTTAAAATTTTAACAAGTTTTTTATACAATAAATTAAAAATGGGTCAAATCTTAGTGTACTGCGTTTTAAATGCAATTTAGAAAAATATCCTAAATCTTATAAATGAAAAAAAAAAGTTTTTCATGCATGATCCCTATTGTGATAGGTATTCGAAGCGATGGTCAGGGGAGTGATTCTCTCAACACAGCGCTGCGTCGATCTCAAAGGCGAAGTTTAATCCGGCAAGTTTAAGAAGTCCCGTCGGAGCGTACAAAACACATTTTAGCGCGTGCCTTCTCAATTAGGCAGCAGGCAGGTGAATCGAATATCGTATAAAGCTGCCTAATTAAGAAGGCACGCGCTAAAATGTCTTTTGTACGTTCCGACGGGACTTATTAAACTTGCCGGATAAAACTTCGCCTTTGAGATCGACGCAGCGCTGTGTTGAGAGAATCATCCCCCTGTACTCAGTACCCTTACCATGAGTTGCGATCACAGGTTGCGTTAACCTAGCGAGTGAAATGCTCTGTCCCTCACAGTATTGTTATAGAGTGGGAGGGACAGAACGTTCGACTCGCTAGCGAGTACGGTAAATAGCAACTCATCTGGCAGTTTACGTCAATCCTATACTGTTTCGATAGCGATAAATGATAACATTGTCGTAAAGTATCTTGTCTACGGCCACTGGATTTACCAAATATTTCGTAAATTAAATTGTCAGTGTTCTATATTTCAATCCCTTGGGTTATGCAAGAAATGTTTGCTATTGTTTTAATAAACCTTCGAATCAAGTGTTTGTCTCTAATTTCTCTATTCCCAGGCCCTAATTCGGCAAGATATATGTAAAACAGAAGTTAATTCAAAAGTATGTGGTGTAGGATCCCGGTTCAGAATATAGTATTAACATTTAAATCTGTTCACTAATTTAGAAGTTATTAAGTTTTTAATGATACTGGCAAAGAACGCGACCTTAACTTCATACGATCCTCTCCCCTTAGAATTAACTTTGGTTTAAGTGCCCTTTAGAAATCTACTCGCTGTTGATAAAACGTGACATTCTGTAATTTTGCAGAATTTTCATGATAGGCATCGACAGGACAAGTCTAACCTAACCTAACTTATGTAATCAATGTTTAAGGTTTTCTAAAAGCCCCAAGAGTATACAGCAATAGCTTTCAGTTAAATAAATTCGTTAAATAAACATGATACGAATCGTTTTTCAGTAATTCAAGCGGTACCTACCAAGATTCTGCTCACTGGCGGTTAATAATTGAGAATAACCTTGAAAACAATCTTCACCGTCACTTTGCGTAAAGTTCAAAAATTCTCCTGCATTCTGGCTCAAGTCCTACATGATATTTAATTAACGCTGCAATGTTAATCTGAGCCTTTTTTTTAACCAACCAAAATAGGTGTAATTTAATAGGCTCGACCTATAGAAACAGGTTTACAGAACAAATTTAAAGATCACACAAAGACAGCATTACGAAATCAAAGAAGTAACTTAAGGATTTTACTTCACATTTACATAACACTTGCAAATTTTCGTCACGACGGATGGCGAATCTTCAAGTAATATAATATGTCACCGCCGACAATACAGGATTAAGGTGGCATTGAATCTACGTATTCGTTCCATTGGATAACTATTAATTACGATGTTAAAACTTTCCCAGGGTATCCATCCACCACAGTATATTTTTGGCCTTCGGACTTCTGGTCACCAAAATGGCTCTCATATTTTCGAGGGATTTAGAGACAAAACCGGGCAAGAGCATGTCGGACCATGCTCAGTGTAGAGTTCTGAAGCCTTTAAGTACTACAAACATAAAAATCAACAAGTAATAACTAATTTTGTATTTAAAGTCAATTGGTACCGTCTTAGATGATTTTATTAGGTATAAACACTTTAATTGCCTGTATCTCAAGAACCAATGATGTCTACTTAGTCGTGATAGATTTCCTTTAAAATTCGTTATAAGTATGATCTTGCATTTAAGATTTTTTCAGATAAGTATTTAGAATTTGTAGTTTTGGCTGTAGGGGGGAGGACACTTGAGTCTAACAAAAATTAGCGCTTTAAAGCTTAGTATTTCATAAACGGATTACTTAATATTATTGAAAGACCTATCCAATGACACCCCACACTATAGAGTAGACGAGAAAAAAAAATACATCCCAACGTTACGTACCCTAAAAAAATATGTTATTAATATTTTATTGTACCACTTTGTTGGCGTGACTAATATGCATATTGATGCCAAATTACAGCTTTCTAGAACTAAGAGTCTCTGCGCTAGGCTGCGGACGGCGGACGGACATAGCGAAACTATAAGGGTTCATAGTTTGATTACGGAACCCTAAAAATGCGGTCAAATGTGTCCTATTTTGTCTACACTTCTAGAAACTAGAAATGCAAACGCACGCCTAAAGACTAGTGCTATTTGAAAACATCTTTAACTACGTTTTGTGTTTTCAAAACAAAAGTTAACGGGCATTTTCTGGTTGCCTCAGCTTTCCAACATGAGGTTAGAATAGTCAAACGCGACCCCATTCAGTAACAAGTAAGCCATGCAAAAATATTTCGAATAAATTAAACTGAATACTGGAACAAAGTGCTAGAAGGAAAATGGTGGAAACATGATACGATTTGTGACAATATCATCCTTTGCGCCTCTCGTGTTATATAGTTTGTGTGAAAGAAGGAAAACACTTCGATGTCTCGGTGGAGGGATTACGAATCCAAGATACCAGGTATTCCGTTTTTTTGTAATCGTAGTAAAGGAGTTCTTCGAGCGCTACCCATAATAAACTGCAAGCTAAACATGAAGTGACAAGTTAAAAGTTAACTTACTATACAAAATAACTTTGTGACGTTGTGACAGGTGGAAGTAGAGTATTCTCAAGTGGCAACCTCCACATTAAGTTGCAGTTTTTGGACAAAAATTAAGCATATTTCCATTTACACATGAATTATTAACCTTGAAATATAAAATGAGTATATTTATCTTAATAACCGAATCAGTCTGTTTCTACTTTTTTTATCTGTATTCACTCCTATGTGGATCCCTTATCAGGGTTACCTGTCAGATGCAATCGACGCCATCAATCAAAAGACGTCCATTCAAATTTAATTAAATATTCTAATTTTAATGCGTAGCATTGACATTAAGGTGTCGTCACAGTTTCCACATTGGGACCATCGGAGGAGGGATGTTCTGAGGGCTTGCAACATATCATTTGTTAATTACTAGTGTTGGTATAAAACCGGCGACAGAGGCACGCCTGACAGCATTATCTCTAACTTCAGCAAACCAGTGAAAAATGAAATTCTTCGTAAGTTGAATTTTATATATTTTAGTAAAATAATCAAGTATTTAGCTAGTAATTCTAAGTGATTCGGTAATTGCATATACAGGGTGTTAGGTAATGAGTGGATAATCCTTGAACTACGGATAGAGGCCACTTAGGACGTTATGAAAAACCTAAAATAGGACTAGTAAAAGTCACACGGTTTTCGAGATATTTGGACTTTTAATCGGATTTTTTGTCATTTTTCCTTATGTCCGTGTTACGAAAAACCCCTAAGTTCATGTATTAATTCAATTTTTTTTTCGTTGTTTCTTGCATGGTTAGAATCACTATGAAATAAGGAAGTTTTTAAAGCTATATGCCCAGTTTTTTTTCATAACAACTTTTTGAGTAAACGCACAAAGTTTGTTTTTCCATACTACGTGAAAAACAAACGCGGGGATTTCTTAGTATGGAAAAAGTAACTTAGTGAGTTTACTCAAAAAGTTGTCATGAAAAAAACTTGGCATGTAGCTTTAAAAACTTCCTTAGTTCATAGTGATTCTAACCATGCAAGAAAAAAGTGAAAAAAACATGAATGAAAAAGGATTTTCTGCAGTGTTTTTACATTAAGTATAACTAAGTTTTAAATACAGACTTCTAGCATTGAATGTTCTATAGTACATACAAATATGTAGTATCTTATCTTACGGATGGACCCCTTTCGGACACAATTCGACCCCTTTAGGATCTTTTGTGCAATTACCCTCTTACATACTCAGCTGTTCGAATTTCCTCACGATCTCCACCATAAGAGCAGCGGGTAATGTATACTTAAGTTTAAGAAACTCATTGATCAATACATAGTGACCACGGGGGTTCGAACTCGGTACTTAACGATAAGGAGTCAACTATCTAAGCCACTACGACGCTCTCAATATGTAACTAAATACGTGTCATTGGGAGTTCCTTCATGAATGCAGTTGCGTAACACACTTTGAATGAAAATCAAAGGAAATGGTCCATCGTGTAAACAAACCGACCAACCATTGTTACTCTACTGCAATCACGTTCTTGTGAACATCGAGCATGGTCCTATTGACGATTTATACACCTAATTGCTATTTTCGTATTTGACCACTAAGCCAGTTTTTACATATTATATTAACTTCTTATTTATAGGTTAATTTATTTATAGGAGTCCTTTATTGTTTTATTTATAAATGTTGTACTTGTTGGACTTCTACTTTAACAGTGAGTTAGTTTTCTGTGATATGTCTTGATTGCTGGTTCTTTGCAGACCAAGTTTGACGTCGAAGGTTTATCAAAGGAGGTTTATTTTCCTACATGTAAGAGGAACAAATAAATGTTAAACATACCTTTATTAGCTTTACCTACTTGTAGTCTAACTAACCAGCAATGGAAACTTTAGAAAGTTGATTTTAATCTGCTTAAAGACATCGATTGCTTATGCGATATCGATGACAATTCAATAATATGTGACTATTTAGCTCCCTATCTAGTTTAATGGTGGAGACGGAATGATCTACCACTAAAGCCAGTCTTTACTGTAACGTTAATGTGAATACTAATATACTGTTTTCCTATCAGGTGTGCATCGTTCTTGCCCTGGCGACCTCAGCCTCCTCGCACCAAAAGCGAGGGATCTACGGAGAGCCTGGAGGCCTCCTACCTCCCCTGGGCGTGCACTCTCTCCACTCCGTACCTTCACTATCGGCCCAGGCGTACAACGGACACTCACTGCACTCTCCGTTATACGGCGGACCTTTACTGCACACTCCCGTGATTAGAGATCCTCTGCACTCTTCCCCGTTGTTAGGCTCGCTCCACTCGTCTCTGCTGGCCCCGTACGCTAGCGCTCATTTGCACTCTGCTCCACTTCTACGTGCACCAACTCACTCCATCCACGGTCCTCTCCACTCCTCTTCTCTCCTGTCCCCTCACTCTCTCCACTCTGCTCACTCTGTCTACTCCGCTCCACATCTGTCCACTCAGTCTCTCCTTTCGCCTTCGCTCCTGTCCACTAACTCTCTGCACTCTGCTCCTCTATTATCCGCTCACTCGCTTCACTCTGCCCCCATCTTGTCCGCCCACTCTCTCCACGCCGCTCCACTCCTACCTGCTCACTCTCTCCATTCCGCTCCCCTCTTGACCAGTTCCTCCCTCCATTCCGCTCCCATCCTGTCCGCTCACTCCGCTCACTCTCTCCACTCCTCTCCCATCCTGTCCGCTCACTCTCTCCATTCCGCTCCCCTCTTGACCGCTTCCTCCCTCCATTCCGCTCCCGTCCTGACCTCTCACTCCTTGCACTCTGGCTCCATTCTGCACACAGCCCCCGTGTACCCTCAATCTAAGCTCATAGTGGCCCCTAGATACGCTGCCGGCTGGTGAAGCGCTGAACATTTTCTAAACCAAATAAATATGTACGTTATTTAACATTCGTTTGTTTTACTGATATATGTATTTATAATAAATAATTTACTTAGGTTATCTTAATGCAAGCAAAAAAAAACAAATAACATTGAAACCAAAGGTATATCCAAACACGACACGACACTTTGGCCTTGGTAGTGATCCCTGCCTTCGAAGCTTGCGGTCCTGGGTTCAAATCCAGGGTATGGGCACATATTTGTGGGATGAACATAAGTATTTTTTCTTGTTTTGGATGTTTTCTATGTATTTAAGTATATATTTCTTTATATAAGTAAGTTTATCGTTGTCTAGTACCCATAGTACCTACAAGCCTAGAGCTTAGTTTAGGACTAGGTCAATTTGTGTGGGATTGAAGAGCAAATAAATTAGTTAGATAAATAAATCTATAATTGAAAGTTAATCAAATACTCGTAAGTAGATAAAATGATACCGGAGAGAACCTGGAAACGTCATCACACTTTAACGGGGACTTGGAGTCTGCCAAAGTACAATCTGCAAACTTAAATGACTGTAGACTGATGACTGCCGGTTCTGGCTGAAAATCAGCGCTGCAGGTGTCTTAGCCAGAGTCCGTTTCACTGCCGTGACGATACACGTTTCCGGTTGCCGAAACGAGAAAACGTTCTAGAAATGGTGTCTAGCCTTACAGAACCCACGATATGATGCCGGCCATGTTGCTATCGAAAAAGATTTAATTTCATACTTTAAGTCACGCCTGTTTCCCAGAGGGGTAGGCAGAGACCACGATCGATTGCTACGATCTAAGATTTAATGAATTGTTGTAAATATCGGTTCAAATGTATGATTTTGACTTATGCGAACGCGTGACAGCTTGCTTTAATGTATATACGTAACTATACGTTGTCTATTTAGAGGAAAAGCTCACTAAGCTAATAAAACTCGTACAAACTCAATTCAATTAAATTGAATTATTTATTGTTTTTTCACTATAACACAGCTTATACTAAGAAATAAGTAATAACACTATGAACTCTCAAGGGCAGAGCAAGTTTACAACAACTCGAACTTATAACATGAACAGTCGACGTCATAAATATGTTTACACTTTAGTACCATGTCACTTTCATTCGCTGAGATAATTACATATAATTATATATGAATTTGTGTTCGACTATATCTATTTCATAAATACGGGATCCTATAATTTCACAACCAATTCTGGATTTATTTCAGGACCATCGTGTGGAACCCTAGGTTAGGTTAGATTAGTTTTATAAAAATCCTGAAATATTTGTAGTTACAGAAAAAAAAGCGGCCTGGCAAATAGGTTGCAAAACGAAGCATTTGTCAAAGATTTGTCGGCGAAAAGGCAGAGAACTATGAATGTTTGTATTTCAAAAGGGTAATAAAACCGTGATCAGCTGTATAAATATTAAAGCGTTAAGACGAATTAAGAGCATAAAGTGCAAATTATATTTCGTCAACTATAGATGACAGGTCACACCTTCCAAGACGGCCACACCTTCATAAAACAGGCTTCTTAGATAATTTCAAGAGTAAATATCATTAAAAGAGACCTTGCTATACAAATGATTAACCCACATTGGACCAGAACATAAACGTATCGTCTCCGATCGCTTGCGCAACGAAACGCTGACTTTGTCAATATCGTTGAGGTAACAAAACCACTAGTTTTCCTTGGCGAGAAAAATGTAAAATCAATAGTTTTGATGGTACCGTAGTGTTAGTAATTAATCCAATAGAGTTTTATTCAGTCTTAAGTAAGTTAATTTGTGTAAAATCAACCAATTTGATTCCTAGGCCATCATGGAACTAAATCAAAACGACGCCATCCTGAGAACGTCATTTCATTAATCAAAATTGTAAGAGACTTAAAGATTTGATTGATAATGTGCAAGGATCGTTAACTGCGAGCGAAATCCATTGAAATGACGTATGACAACCAGTTAGGGATGGCGATGGTTCTAAATTGATGAACTAAAATATTATGTACTAAAATAATACAAATAAATATAACTGAACAGAATCTGAATCTCAGTGTAATGTTATTATTACAGTTAAATGGTAAATTTTTGTATTGTATTTACAATTTTTATCCAAAACTCCAAATTTTTCACTTGGGACAGTGAGTAATAATTTTCGCAAATACGATGGCGAAACAACACAAATACAATCAGCCTTGCAGTTACCTGAAAAAAAAGACTTAATTGCTTGTAATCCCACAAATCTAATGTTTTTATGGAGATCGAAAAATATTACGTCGTTTCTGACAAACAAAATAATTAAATTAAATAATACAGTCCTTTTATGTGCAATAGTTTCTGATTAGCCCTTTGTTCTACGTCGGCCTAAAACGCATTATACCTTTGTCGCGTTTTGCCTAAACTTCATTCTTTGGTAGGATTTAGGCTATATGGTTAATTCGTCTATTTCGCTGTTGATCTATTGAGTATAATGTCTATTTCGGTAATGTACCTACTCCGCCATTTGACTAAGTCGCATTTTGCCCTAAATTTCATTATTATGTAGTACTGTACCTACTCCGCCATTTGACTAAGTCGCGTTTTGCCTAAACTTCATTATTATGAAGAATGTTATTTTTTTGTTTAAAATAAGTGTCTCAAAATTGTTAATATAGTTTTTAATTTGACGTTGCTTTTCATTTCATATATTTTTTTAACTTTTTTCCAACTTTTTGCTTGAATATTACCAATGGAGAGTAAGTAAGAGGTCTGATCGCCTGTTTGTCACTCAAGCCATCTTGATCAAGCCACCATGATCGCTCAATAATGACACTAAACGTATAAAATTGCTGGATGAGTCAGTAAGTGAGTGAGTCAGGACTTTTCACTTGATAAATAAAAGATAAGGGAGTAGCTTTCTACACCCTTTCTACTAAGTACTTCGTTTTAGGGATTATTCGTTTTAGGCATAATGCGTTTTAGTCTCAATCCTGATGCAGTCTAAATGCATTTCAGTCTTAATCCCACTATAGTCCAAATGCGTGTTAGCCATAACGCGATATAGCTTGACAGCAATTTAGTCTTATTACCGATTAGTTCAACAGAGATGAACGCATATTGCTAATTAGGAAGTTAGCGTTTTATACTATGTACGACTTAGACTTTGTAGCCACATAGGCACAATTCGTTTTAGGTAGGCGGAGAACAAAGGTACCTCAATGATCAAGGTTGCATTGAAATTTTGTAAACACCGCCATAACTTCATCCAAACAAAATGAATAATTTTTGCCTTTGACTTGACTTGACTGGGTAGCAACCCTAGTACTTCAATGGATTTCGCTCGCAGTTAACGATCCTTGATAATGTGTTGTAATGTGTTCCACTGTGGTTTATGAATCAGAAAATTAAAAATGACTTACTAACCCTGTATATACAATCGTAATTTAAAAATATAACCGTATTAAAGTTCTCTGTTTGGTTTGCGTCGTTCGGCAAAAAAGTACAAACATACATAGGTACATAAAATCACGCCTTTATTCCCAGAGTAACAGAAATACCAACAACTCTTAAAAGACTTGTTGATAAATCTGTAACCACATTTTGCACAAGTAGGCTAAGATGTTTACCAGTGTGTTAGTGACAGGTTGCAATCCCATCGCCTAACAGTAGTACAAGCCCTTCCCTTAGTCACCTCTTACGACATCCACGGGAAGACTTGGAGTGGCACTATTCTAACCCGGCAACCCACACAGGGTTAAAAAATGTTTGGACAATCTCTCTCACACAAATTGACCTAGTGTAGTCTCAAACTACACTCTAGGCTTGTATTATTGGTACTAGACAAAGATAAACATACTTATATAGAGAACATAGAAAACTCCCAATACTCATAAAAAATACTTGAGCTCATCACACAATCATTTGATCAAACTGGGAATCAAACCCGTGACCGCTACGTTACCGTTACGTTTCGTAGGCAGTGTCACTACCACCTAGGCTAGAGGCGGTTCGACATGCTCTTGCCCAGTTTTAATTTAAGACTGTAAATGCATTGCCAACCCCGATATATTTATTTTATAGGCTACGAAATGGCTAATTAGCAAATGCACAAATTCTCAGTTCAACTCGCAAATGTTAATAAACATCTTCATAGGCATAGGCATTTACCGTCCTGACCTTTCGAAAAGTCAAAACATGCGCGTTAACGTCATCTCGGTAAAGAGGTGGCTTAAAGCGTTTGAGAGATGGGATGGGCGAGCTGAAATGACGGGGAATTTATAACTACAATCTCTATAATTGACTTTAAGTACTCGACTAAAGACGTGTACCCAATTTTGCACCTTATTCCATTGAAATAGGCGCAAAACTAGATACCTACATGTCTTAAGTCGACCGTACGCAAGACGAGTCCTAAATCTTATAAATGTGTGCGTCAAAGTTCATATAAAATTGCAAATTAGATTATTGGAACTGCGAAAATGATTCTCATACCATTTTATACCATAATGATCACTCATCATAACGAATATGAATAGTACACCTGTTTATTTTCAGGATTTTAAAAATATCGTATTGGTGAATGAGGTTAGGTTAGGTTTGGGTTTGTTTTATTAACGACCTAAAATCAGAACGGATTCGGTAAAAAATACTTTAGGAGCTGCTGCAGACATGCCCATTGCAGAGAAGAAATGCCACAGAAGGTCATTTGTAGGGTTCCGTAGTCAAACTAGGAACCCTTATAGTTTCGCCATGTCCGTCCGTCCGTCCGTCCGCAGCCTTGCTCAGAGACTCTCATTACTAGAAAGCTGTAATTTGGCATGAATATACATATTAGTCATGCCAACGTAGCATGGGGATGTATTTTTTTTCTCGTCTACCCCATAGTGTGGGGTGTCGTTGGATAGGTTTCCCAAAAATATTACGGGTTTGTGAATTCAATTTTTCGATCCGTGAAATATTAAGTTTTAAAGCGCTAATTTTAAAAATATGAAAGCGCATTATAATGAATTTATAAGGAAAAATATCACGACTAAGTCATCTCATCATATTGGTTCTTGAGATACAGGCGATTATAGTGTTTATAGCTACTAAAATCAACTAAGACGGTACCTACCAATTGACTTTAAATAGAAAATCACTCATTACTTGTTGATTTAAATGTTTGTAGTACTTAACGGCTAACAGAACCCTACACTGAGCATGGTCCGTGATGCTCTTGCCCGGTTTTTTCATACTTAAAATTAATCATCAATATATCATTTAAGGTCCAAGCAAGCTGCAGCTGCAGATTTGGATTGATCTAAAAAAAACGTTCAAGTATATTTGTTGTTCTACTCCAAACATAGAGACTAAAGACAATTTTGAAAATAGTGTACTACACTCGCGGTCAAATAATACGGGTCAGAGTTTTCTTTGATACAAACGAGGCTATTTCGAAGCCTAGCCAGGGGTTGTTTTGAGTGAGGTTTAATGGTGTATACTTCGAAGTTCGATAGAGGAGGTCAAAAGTTCTCAAGATACCTAACTGATCGCACAATCAGTTAACAGCATAGCGAGAGAGTTTGGGTCAGCATTTGGATTTCCTTACATTTTGTTGCCATTTTAGATGTTTTTCTGAACATGCACAATTCCGGCGTTAGCCGCAGATTCAATCAGTTGGGTATCCTAGGCACTCTAGAAGTCCTGAATCGACGCTCGGGGTATCCATCATCAGATAAAAGCATCCCCTGGTGAAGAACCGTAGCCTCTTTAGTATGGAAAACGCACTCTGACCCGTATTATTTGACCGCAAGAATATTTACAGAAACTGCCACAACCCGTGTAATAAATAAACTGTTTAGCATCAGATTTAAACTAGACATTGCGCAAAAGCTTGCTTGAAATAAAAATAAATGAATAAATATCTTATCACGTAACCTTTAAATAAACTTGTTGAAGAACAGTTTACATTCCGTCTTACATGTATACATACCCCCACAAAGTACCTTTACTAGTACCCTGGTGAGGGCAGATATTTGTGTAATGAAGGCGAGTAAGTTTTCTATATATTTAAGTATGTATTCCTGTATATGTATAAATTTTTCGTTGTTTTTCGTAGTACAAGCCTAGAGCTAAGTTTGGGACTAGGTCTATTGGTGTGAGATTATCCCCTGGTATTTATTTTATTTATTATATGTCCACTTCTTCATCCTTATTACAATGCAATAAGCATTGTAATAAGGTCCAAAAGTGGATACATTCCTATGTAGACGACTGAACAGGGTACATATTATCCTGTATTTAGCAAGCATGTCGCATAGATGAAGCGATGACGTTACCTTCACTAAAGTTTGATTATACCCAATGCACTATTTTTTATTTTATTTCAGACGATAAATACGTTAGTGACATAAAAAATATTAAAAAAAATTATTGTACATATATATATTTATTCTGGACTTCATATAAAAGGAGTGTCAATGTGCTAAGAAGCTGCAGAAGGCGAGGCGCGAATCAACTGCAGGATTCTGTTGGGACTAGCAAAATTTCCGTGTGGTTGCCGGGTTAGAATAGTGCCACTCCATGTCTTCCCATGGATGTCGTGGCTCAGGGAATAAAGGCTTGTGGTACTGTTAGGCGAAGGGCAACCTGTCACTAATACACTGGTCAACATCTTAGCCTGATTGTGCAAAATGTGGTTAAAGAATTACCAACTAGTCTTTTTAGAGTTGTTGGTATTTCTGTAGCTCTGCCTACCCCACTCTGGGAATAAAGGCATGATGTTATGTATGTATGTATGTAGGTAGTTTGATTAACCACTCTAAGAGGTCACGGAAAAGTATTTTTATTTAAAATAAATGCATTTTTTTTTCACAGACTAATTCGAGACTCAAGTCAAGGTTCCCGGAACTAGAGAAAATGGTGCATAGTGACTCACGCAAACAAATTCGCGGCCAAAATGTAGTTTACCTCAAATAACCCAAAGTAAGTATCAAAATTATCTCGTAACATAAAGGTGAACTAAAAACAAGTAAACAAGCGATGTGCACATTGCGTACGCGCATGTATATAAACGCGGGAGATGCGCGCGCGGTGCATATCGACCCTCGCTGCATCATGAAGATTGTTGTAAGTGCAATACCGCATTTATTTTTTTAATTTAAGTTGGATTTTGTCGACCTCTGAATCAGGGCTTGTGGATTTGGTTTTTGGTAGTTGTTTATAAGCTGATTTTGACTGAGAAGTCGTCGTCATTGAAAACTGTTGTACCTACGTGATGCATCCTGTCTTGAGACGGTTCCGTCAACATTAGGGGGTTACCATGACATGCCTAAGCAATTCAGTTTAGGTTGTGTGTAAGGGTCAGCGCTATGGCAGTTACATGGCCCTGTCTCTTTCTCTCACTGTAAACTGAATTGCTTAGCCACGTCATTGTAATCCCCCAGTTCATTAATACGTGTTTTAGATACTATGTATTTCACACAACTATCCATGACTTGTAGTTTGCGTGTGTATATTAAAACATGATTTTACATGCCCCCGTGTGGTTCCCGGGTTAGAATAGTGCCACTCCATGTCTTCCCGTGGATGTCGTAAAAGGAGACTAAGGGAATAAGGGCTTGTTCGGTTGCTCTGTCTACCCCACTCTGGGAATGAAGGCGTGATGCTATGTATGTATGTATGTATGTATGATTTTACATTCAAAAAATGTTGTGGAAATTAATAATTGAGGGATTTTCGTAGGTGTCACTTGCACTTCGTGTGCACTAGGAGTTCGCTATATTGAACTATTGGATTGCTCTCCTTGTAGATGTATGTATTATTATACTTATTGCACTTTCATCGAAATTTTGTTTTCGCAATGCTAACTTTCTTTGCAATGAATTTGGTTTTCATAATTAATTCACTCATTGCTGTTATAAGTTTTCCATCCATCTCGATTTTTACTGTTTCGCCTCCTTAACAGGTAGAGAATAATAAAATTACCACCCCCATGAACTGATATCTCTTTAACGGCATAACCTATTTTCTAAAAACCTACTTTTAGCTAAGAACTATCCTGATTAATGTGTTCTTTAGGGTTCTGGCTGAATATTAGTGCAGTGGTTTACCACAGTTTTATGCTAAGCCAGCGCCTTCTCGTCTCTCCATCACATTGCTCTTTTTCTGCATTTAAGTGGAATCTGACACCCATAGACATTTGAATTCTCAAGAATATAATCCTAAGACCTCAAATGCGATGCAAACCCTGAGGACTAAGATGGAATGCCTCTATGCTAGTAATTTCACCGGTGGTCATATTCCCACCACACCACACAACACACCACGTTTAATTTCTTAGCAAGTAAGGTTTTTTACAATATTTATAAACAGATGATATTTGCATGGAAACCATGTATTTGTGTGAGATGAATAAAGATGTTTATCTATCTATCTTCTTTTAAAAATAGCTTTCTTTTACACAGTCACACAAATACAAACAAAAACCTATAACACCACTCCTTTTGGGTTAATAAAGAATTAAACTTTTATCTAAGACTCCACATCTTCATCGTTTTTCAGGCTTTTATCCTTCTGCTGGCTCTGGGCCTGGCTTCAGCCGGCTACATCGGCTGGTCTCCGTCTTACTCCCACTACCGGCCCGTGGTGGTCCGGCGCTACTCCTCCTATCCTGGCTGGTCCTCCGGGTGGAATGGCTGGAACGCCGGCTGGAACAAAGGGTGGAACACAGGCTGGAACAGTGGCTGGTGGTAATCTAAAATGGGGTGATTAGGCAATGTTCTGCTAGGCAGAAAATCGCGCGTGATTGTGACCAAGACTAAGTGGTGTTACTTAAATAGGCATAAAGTGTTCAAAGTTTTAATTTACGACATGGGCTACATGTGTACCAGATTTTATTTAAATTATGTTAGCAAACGCCTAAACATCACCATAGCATGACCTCTTTGTGCGTATAAACAAAATGTTGCATCTCTTTGACTTCGCTCGTTCTTCATCCATCAACGCAACTTAGCCAAGGACGTAGTTACCTTCTTTTTCTATTTAATGTACCCCTTAGATTAGCGAAGGTTGGCAGTCGCGAGGCGAAATAGTCGGGCAGCATCCAATCTCAAAGATTTTTCAACGATTTCGTCCCGCGACCCACGTGTCTCCTGCAAGTGCCTTTGCCCATGAAGATAATAAAGCTACCTAACGCCGCGTAATGCCAACAAATCAAGTCAATTCTATCGAAATGTGTCGAAAATAAAATCAGCAAATTAATTTGTGACCCTACTGATTGGTCGCTGCAGAAGGCGCGCCATTTTCTACCCAGCAACTTAACATTAACGAGAAAGAAGAACAACGAAGATTTGGAATATGGACCGAATTTAAATAATAAAATATACAGTCTAGTTAAACCGGGCTTAATGGTGTAAATTAGTCTAGAAATATGTGTGAATTTTGCAAAAATTAAACAATCTAAAATACAGAGCGCTTCGAAAAGGAAAGCTCTTAAAAAACCTTCAGTTTACCAAAACTTTTATGTAACCTTCATGATGGCTCTCAGATTCCACTTAGCATCTTAGCATGCGTGCTTTTTTGCCGTCTTTATGCCATAAAAATAGACCTTAATGCTATGATATACGGATTTTTTTGAAATTACTTGTAATTTTAATGAAACATTTCAGGGCCTCTATTCAACTGCGTTATAACGATATCGTTTTTGACCTGTTTCCGTATTGTCAACGTTTTGATAACTCTTATGTCATTTACAATAATGGCGACTGTGACATAAACGATTCTTAAACGTGTCACACACGATATCGTTTTAACGCACCTGAATAGAGGCCCAGAATGCCTGTATGAAGGATTGTAAGAAAATTAATCAATTATGAATATCAGTGCTCACTGTGATAAATGTAGACATAAATATGTATGTCACTAATAAATAAACTATAAATGGTTTTGAAATGAAACATTTTTTCCTTTATAAATCCTGTGCATTCCCTCAAAGTAACACTACTGTAGAATTTGTCATATTGCCTTTGTATTGTCAACGTTACGATGGTTCTTATTAACTTCACATTAATGGCGGCCGCGTTATAAACCATACCATAACTCGTCAAAAGCAATACCGTTTTACTCAGTGGAATAGAGGCGCTAAAATAACGATTAAAAGCAGATTCATATTCATCAAATAGTATCAAATGAATGTTTATTAAAAATTTGACGACACGTTGGCCTAGTTGGGAGTGACCCTGCCTCCGAAGCCAGCGGTCCCGGGTTCAAATCCCGGTAAGGGCAGACATTTGTGTGATGAGCACAAGTATTTGTTCCTGAGTCTTGGATGTTTTATATGTATTTAAGTATTTATTTCTCTACTTTACCCGTGTTTTCTTTTTTTGCCCGTGTGGTTGCCGGGTTAGAATAGTGCCTCTCCATGTCTTCCCGTGGATGTCGTAAGAGGCGACTAAGGGAATAAGGGCTTGTAGTATTGTTAGGCGATGGGCTTGCAACCTGTCACTAATACACTAGTAAACATCTTGGCCTGATTGTGCAAAATGTGGTTACAGAATTATTAATAAGTCTTTTTAAAGTTGTTGGTATTTCTGTAGCTCTGCCTACCCCGCTCTGGGAATGAAGGCGTGATGTTATGTATGTGTGTGTATGTATTTCTCTACTAGCGACCCGCCCTCGCTTCGCTCCGGATTAAAGTATTATACATATAAACCTTCCTCTTCAATCACTCTATCTATTAAAAAAAACCGCATCAAAATCTGTTGCGTAGTTTTAAATATTTTAAGCATACATAGGGATATAGGGACAGAAAAAGCGACTTTGTTTTATACTATGTAGTGATTATAAGTAAGTTTATCGTTGTCTAGTACCCATTGTACAAGCCTAGAGCTAAGTTTGGGACGTTTAATTTGTGTGACATTGTCCCGTGATATTTATTTATTTATAAAAAAAATGCAGTATTTTAAATAGTTTAGTGAAATCCAATATTACAGTTATAAACAGAAATTATTACTACTGTACTGTTTCTATTTAGCCCAGTCAAAACTCTAACAAACTTATATAAGTAAATAAGCAAATTGACATTTCGGAATCGACATTGGGAATTCATCGTAAATATGATATTTTACTTATGTGCAGTCTACAACATTATTAAGTGATTCCTAAATGTTGTATCTAGTCGTTTTAAGTGTTTAACACCAGGTTTAGGTAAGTAAGCCTAACTTATACATCGACATACGTAAATGTTTCTAATGGATTAATTAAAACTTTAGTTCTTGAATAATAATTATGAATAAACTTGTTGCCAGTATTTTCCCGCTGCAACTGCAATACAAAATGAGTTTAAAAACCGTGCAAGAGCATGTGGGACAACGCTCAGTGTAGGGTTCAGTAGCTGTTATAAGCAACACAAAAAAAATCTCGAATAACAAGTTTATATGAACGAATTTTCAATTTAAAGTTATTTCGTGTCGTTTTAGGATGCGAAGGTGCGACATTAGGCGTACAATAATGTCGCACCTTCATTTCCAGAGTGGGGTAGGCAGGGCTACAGAAATACTAACAACTACAAAAAACTTGTTGATAATTCTGTAACCACATTTTGCACAATCAGGCTAAGATGTTTACCAGTGTATTAGTGACAGGTTGCAAGCCCATCCTCTAACAGTACTACAAGCCCTTATTCCCTTAGTCGCCTCTTACGACATCCACGGGAAGACAGGTACGAGTATTATACAGTATAAATATATATGTATATCTAGGTACACCTATATGTGTACAAAAATTCAGGGCTGGGATTGTACAGGGTAATAACGATATCGTATTTGACGTGTTTCCGTATTGTCAACGTTTTCATAACTCTTATGTAATTTACAATAATGGTGACTGTGACATAAACGATTCTAAAACACGTGAAACACGATATCGTTATAACACAGTTGAATAGAGGCACTGTTCTGTAACTTTGTGAAAAACTGAGTTTGACATAGTACATACAGACGGGACATAGCGAAACTATAGGGTTGCTAGGGGTTCTTCGAAAGACCGACCAGCAATTAACGCTATTATTTCAAGGCCTTAATGGCAAAGGAGGAAATCCTCTTAAGGTATTAAATATTCTGAGACTTTAGTGTTGCAATAACATTTTATACCTTTTAGATGGCCACGCTTATTGGCTATTATTGACACATAAAATTACAAAACGGTCGGTTTAACGCGATAATTATCGACGTATTTAAAAAACTCACTTTAAATGTGACTATAATAATAAGCATTAGTAGCTTTAGTGATGGTAGGACCTTGTGCAGGGTCCGTCCGGATTGCTACCACCATCTTATCCTTTAACCTGCCGCCAAACAGCAGGGTTCTGGTGTGGGTATAAGACAACAGGTGAAATTACTACCATAGAGGCATTCCTCAGGGTTGGCAGCACATTTAGAGTCTTAGGATTGCAGTCTTAAGATTTTAGTCTTGAGAATGCTAAGGCTTATGGGTCTCACATCCTTTTAACCATCAGGTGGCCCGTGTGCTTGCCTTCTCTATGCCTGAAACAGCTGCACACTTACGAGTAAGTACTTTGTCGGTTTAACGTCTTTAACAAATCAATGTGTGTTCGAACATAACGGAAAGGAGACAAGATGTAGATGCTTATGGAAACTGTACACAAAATCAACGGACGAGCCGCTTAGCAATAGCTATCGATTATATTGATCAGATCATAATCGCTGCATACATACAATGAAAAAAAGAACAGTATGCCAACCGAATAAACTTGAACTTTCACCGTCACTGTTGCGGATTTTTTTACTGTCTTGACAGTAAATTGAAATGTGTACACCTACATACATTAAATCACGCCTGTTTCCCAGAGGGGTAGGCAAAGACCACTTCTTTCCACCTGCTACGATCCTGACAAACTTTCGCTTATTCCTCATTCATACATAGTCATGCATGCACGTGGTTTCGGGTACTTAAGATTCGGCTCTTTTGCAGAACTTCTCCGATTTGATTCGAAAAAGTACTCCTAGGGCGGCCCCTTCTGACCATTCCACTCACTTTCACACTGTATCTCTCTTTCGTCAGTCTTCTTTCATCCATTCTTTCCAAATGACCAAACCATCGAAGCCTGCCCTTTTCAATCTTAGTCACTACATCTTCTTTCAGTCCACATTTCTCTCTGATCTTTTCATTCCTTACTCTATCAATTAGTTTCACACCACACACATGATACCACTTCCATGTTTGTCCTGCCACTCCCAACATTCACCATACATCAGAGTAAAGTTAAATGTTTATTGGTTTTTTGGTTGCGTGTTTAATTAATTTGTTTTTGTATTAGATGGTCACTTGGATTTTCATTTTTTTTTGTTTTTTCTTCTTCTTTCTTTCCTTTATTGTTATGTTTTTGTTATGTCTCTGATATTCGTGGTTTCACTCAAATAGGGGCCACAGAAAACCAGCGTCGTGGGTAGTGGCTCGCCACGCCGCGGCATCATGCTGAGTGGTGGTACCCTATTTGACACTATTTGATACTATCTTACTTCTTTTTTATTTTGTTTTTTTTTTCATGTGGTTTTGTTTTTTTGTATTGTGTCAAATATTTACAGTAAAATTATTTATATTTCTTTCTATTTCTATTTTAAAGGGGCCAACACTCCATTGTGAGCATTGTAAATATTGTAAATTAATTCAATAGTAATGTCCAATCAGTAAACGTGAATATTTGGTATTTTACTGTTTGTCAAGCCCTTGACGATACTTTTCGTGATCAGGTTAGAATAGTGCCACTCCATGTCTTTCCGTGGAAGTCGTAAGAGGCGACTATGGGAATAAAGGCATGTAGTACGAGTACTGTTATGCGATGGGCTTGCAACCTGTCACTAATACACTGGTAAACATCTAAACCTGATAGTGCAAAATGTGGATACAGAATTATCAACCAGTTTTTTTAGAGTTGTTGGTATTTCTGTAGCTCTGCCTACCCCACTCTGGAAACGAAGGTGTGACGTTATGCATGTATGTAAAATTAAAATCGCAACACAACACGTTTTTTTGCATTTATTAAATGATAATAGAATCAGTGTCAATATTCATGGCCGCGTTCCAATTCATGGCTTCACGTGTTTTCATTTGTAGGCCACATTTTGTTGTGTCCATGAACCAAACTGCATAATAATTCAATTTTTAGTGTGAAGACAGCAGATAGGCAGGCGGCGATATTACCAACATTAGGGGCGCTACTCAAACACTCTTTGTTGAGAGATTTTAGCAATCTATTTGTATGTGATTCGTCTTATCTTATCTTACCTTACATATGGGCCCTTTCGGATACACTTCGACCCCTTTAGGATATTTTGTGCAATTACCCTCTTACACACTCAGCTGTTCGAATGTGCAGGTTTCTTTACGATGTTTTTCCTTCACCGTAAGAGCATCGGGTAATGTACTTAAGTAACATAGTGTCCGCGGGGGTTCGAACTCAGTACCTTACGATCACGAGTCAACCCCCAAAGCCAGTAGGCCGCCGGCGCTCTCATGTGATTCGTCACTTCATGGAATATGTTAAGATCCCATATTTAGGGTCACTTGCAGTGATAAGGTAAATTTAAAATTAGTTTTAGTTTTATTAACAGTTTATTTGCACATATAACGGTTATGCTAAAAAAACGAAGCACATACCAGATTATTGACCGGCCGGACGAAGGGCTTTCGACTCGAACTTGACCTTGGTCAGTGTGACTTCACTCGACGGTTATATACGGACATGATTTATATTACTGCATATTAGACCAATAGTCAAATACTTGCAAAGACTACAGAAATATACACACCAATTATTAGAAGGAAAGATAATCTAATATAAATAATTTTTCATTTTTTTTTATTATGTTAAGGAGAAGGCACACGAGCACTCAGGCCACCTGGTGGTAAGTGGAATCTGAGACCCATAGACATTTGAATTCTCAAGACTATAACCCTAAGACCTACATACCACCACGCCTTCATTCCCAGAGTGGGGTAGGGAGAGCTACAGAAATACCAACTCTAAAAAACTTGTTGGTAATTCTGTAACCACAATTTGCAGATTCGGCTAAGATGTTTAACAGTGTATGTATTAGTGACAGATTGCAAGCCTATCGCCTTACAGTATTACAAGCCCTTATTCCCTTAGTCGCCTCTTACGACATCCACGGGAAGACATGGAGTGGCACTATTCTAACCCGGCAACTACACGGGGAAATAGAATATTATGACTTTGAATAAATTTAAATTACAAATTAACTGACAATGTTCTAAGGCTGGAAAAAACAGTCAATAGAATTTAGTAAAATAAAAGGAGCTAAAAAAATCAAACACCAACATTATTTTTAAATGAGAGCGTGTCGGGTGCCTACTGGCATAGTCGCGTCGTGATTTTGAGGTACTGAGTTCGAACCTCAGCAGGATGATACTGAGATACGTACCAATAACTTTAGCTAACCTAAGTACCTACTTCACCAGATGCTCTTATGGTGAAGGAAAACCCCAGAGGAAACCTGCACAATTGAACAGCTGAGTGTAAGAAGGGTGTTACTCAAAATATTGCACTACTATTTCAGTGATATTGAGACTGACTACAAGATATAATTAATCAAATAATCATATCAAATAATGGGTATGTTAATAAAAAAGAAAACAGATGATGTGAATGCTGAGGAATGTGTATCGAAATAAACTTTAATGGAAGAATATTGGTCAAAAAAGTAGAAACCAAAAAGCATCAAAATTATTCCAATCTCGAAAGCGCCTGTCATCCCTCCATAGCAAGTAACTGTAATCAAGTTCACGCCTTGCGGAGTATTTGGACGCCATAGGCGCGGCTTTACCTTTAAAACATAATCAACAAAGGCAAAGGAAAATGCCATTGATGAGGTTTTATGAATATTAAGTGTTTATTATATAAATATCGTCGAGGACTCTTGCGCAACTGATTGGGTGTATAAATGTGTTAGAGATGCGCTCAGGACGGCATAAGGACCACGGGCGTCATGCGGGCTATTGTAAGTATTTATTAAATCATTAACATCTTCATTAAAACATAACATCACGTTACTACAGAATACCAACAACTCTAATCTTGTTGTGGTAATTCTGTAACCACTTTTTACACAATCAGGCTACGATGTTTACCAGGTGACAGGTTGCAAAGCCCATCGCCTAACAGTACTACAAGCCCTTATTCCCTTACTCGGCAACCATATGGGGCATTAAAATCATAAATTAATAAGTATCAGTCTTACTAATATTAACTTTGTCCTAATCTAAGTTCAAGGTTTGTAATATGGGTACTGGTGCAAGTCGACGATGAACATATGTAACAATAAATATATACGGTAGAAGTACCATTCGTGGCTACTGTACCTTTTTTGGTCACTTTATTACCGAATCATTTTATAAATACAATAAATATATAACAAAGCCTCTGTTAATGGAAACAAGTTTTTTTATGAATTACCATTACGTTTGTTTCAGATAGCAACATGTTTCCTGCTAGCAATAGTCTCGGCAGAGAGAGCGAAGCGAGGTGCGAGCGGCTGGCAGTCCAGTGGAAGCTATGGGAGTAGCTATGCGTCTGCTGGGAGTTACCCATCATCAGGCTGGTCTCAATCTCCTGCTATAGCGTCAGCTCCAACCAGCGGTTGGTCTCAAGGACCTGCCCTATCAGCTCCATCATCAGGCTGGTCCCAATCAGCACCTATTTCTGATTCAATCTCTTCTATATCTTCCTTACCATCTTCTGGATGGTCCCAAGCTCCAGCTGCAGCACCAATTTCAAGCTACGCGCCTTCCTCTGGGTGGTCCCAATCCGCACCGATCTCAGTGCCAATATCTGCTCCAATCTCCTCTCCTATTTCCTTACCTTCATCAGGATGGTCACAATCAGCTCCTATTTCGTCTCTACCATCATCTGGATGGTCACAATCTGCACCAGCTATATCTGCTCCAATCTCCGCTCCAATTTCTTCAAACTACGCTCCTTCTCCGATTTCTTCTGGATGGAGTTCTCCATCTCTATCTGCACCTAGTCTTTCATCCGCGCCCATCTCCTATCCCTCAGCACCTATATCTAGCTACGCACCTATTAGTTCTGGTTGTGGTAGTTACGGATGTGGAAGCAGTTATTCCGCTCCTATATTAAGCCAACCTGAGCCTATTATCAGCCATTCTTCACCCATTATAAGCCACTCTAGCCCTTGCGGTAGTTACGGATGCGGGAGTAGCCACGCTGCTCCTATCATAAGCCATTCCGCACCTGTAATAAGCCACTCTGCACCCATTATAAGTCATTCGAGTCCCTGTGGCAGCTATGGTTGCGGATACAGACCATCCTACAGTCCTTGTGGTAGCCACGGCTGCCGTCCTCGACCCAGATACGTGACAGTCAAGAAGTTGGTCAACGTGCAGAAAGCTGTGACGGTACCCAAAGTGGTTCATGTGACGAAGTGGGTGACAGTGCCCAAAGTGGTGGCGTATAGGAAGCCAGTGCATGGTCATTCGAAAGGGTGGTCTAGTTCCAAAGGGTGGAGTTCTAAGGGATGGTGGTAAAATGTGATAGGTTCTAGTCATTTTAAATATGGTTTGTGCAAACTTGTAACTTGTAAAACTGCATGCTGCTTGTTTTAAAGTTCATGGTTGAGTTTTTAGAAGTCATATTATGATTTATTTATTTTCGAACCGATGAGTTTTTATTGTATAACTTTTCTGTTCTCGAACTATACATAATTTGGACTCGTGATACTCATTATATTTTCTTTATATTAAAATAAAATGAAACTTGAAACGTAATGGCTTTTAGTTACATTTTAAATACTCCTTATATTTTATTATTTAACGAAACCTGTAGCTTAGTAAATACAAGAGCGCACGTTGATGTCTTTTCTATGAAAAATATTTTATAATTATTTAATTTTGATGTGATATTGATGTCCATGGTTGTATAAATACTTTTTTAGACAAATTACTTATTTAACTCTTGTATACACCCGGCCACAATAATCTTCTAAGGGTATTTCTAATAATTATTCCCATGTATGATACTATAATACGATATAAATTCAATGATAAGTCAAGAGCGATGAAAACGGGACCAGTTTCAATACTCCTGAGTGTATTTAGCCATCTATAAGCGATTATATAGCAATAACATACATTTAAACACCAAAAATATTCGTTAAATTAGTGTCATCATTTTAAGTATGTCACTATGTCAATAAAATCGTCAAGTTCATTATTACGTTAAATATTAATAATGTGTCCCCACGTGGGCGATCCGACGTCCAAACAGATTTAAATATAAATTATAACTCTTTTTAATATTAATTCCAAATCTCACTATGGTCATTGTAATTTATTACCATTTATGTAAATGTGAGTAATGTGACCTTGTTGAATGACACAACACCGAGTTCACGAGATCAAGAGCGGCGCACGCGCGTGTTGGTTAGAAAGTGACAGGTAACAAGTACAAAAACGTGACCGTGTGGAATTGAACCTTAGTGCAAGGCATTAAGGTTTAAAAAATTGTTTCAATTTGTTCAATTATGCATACTATTACGAAATGAGAGTGTCACTTAACGTAAACACTTTAAAGTACTTACAAACTGAGATGTAGAGTTGTCCTTTTCTGAGAAGTTTTAGTGGTGGTAGGACCCTGTGCAGTCCGAATCACTACCACCATCTTATCCAATAATCAACCGCCAAGCTACAGTGTTCGCATTGTTGTGTTCCGGTACGGGGATAAGACAACCGGTGAAATTACTAGCATAGAGGCTATAGTCCTAAGAATTCAAATGTCTATGGGTCTCAGATTCTATTTACCATCAGGTCGCCTGAGAGCTTGTGTGCCCTCTCCTTATGATAAAAAAAAAACCGGCCAAGTGCATGTCGGACCACGCACAGTGAAAGGTTCCGTAGCTGGGATGAACGTTCATGGTTAAAAAACATTTTTTTTTTTTATTATTAAAATCTCAAAAACTACACAGCGTATCGTGTTCAAAACAATTTTGGTTGGAAGTATTTCGTATGTTCTACTACTGTAATTTTTATTAGAATGTTCTATTTAACAGTTCAAAAGCTACCCACCCGGACAGAATTTTTACGACTTTAGAAGCGTATATCTCGCAAACTGTTCACTTACGTAAAAAAGTCACTTAAAAACCTCTGTATCATTTTGGAAGCCCTATCTAAAAATACCCGAACGCTGCTGATGTAACTCAAAAAAAAATGTTTCGTCTTCTAGTTACATGTACGGAGTGCCACCCCTAAATATGTATTTTTTTTCAATTTTACTACATCATTGTATAGCGGTTCATAGAAAACATCTATCCTCCAAATTTCATTTATATAGTGCCAATAGGCTCTGAGTAAAATGGCTGTGACATACAGACGGACAGACGGACATGACGAAATTATAAGGGTTCCGTTTTTGCCATTCGGCTCCGGAACCCTAAAAAGGCGGCTTTCGGCCTCTTTTACCACATGCCATTCTATTTATGTTATTTATTTATTTTTTATTTATTTATTATTAAAAATCAGACAACATAATGGTCCAAAAAAAAATTGTTAGTAACATACCTTACATGAACTATATTAGTACCTACTTAAAACAACACACAAAAGAAAAGGCTACATAAGGCTCCGTTTTTCGGTCATAAGACGATTAAAACGCCGCATGACGGAGGAGTCGTATGAACCTACTATGGTCTTTAGGATGGGGTTGGAGCTGACACGCAATCTGCAAAGAAGTGAGGCAGAACTTTTTCGCATAATTGCATAAAAGTCGTCAGTGCGAGCTTGTGCGAACATGCCTGACGCACTGCAGCGTGGCGGAAGCCCCAGCAGCATCCTAAAGCCGTTATTATATTGCACTCGCAGGGCACTGAGGGCCTTAAGTGTAAAACTGGTCCAAAGGCTACACGTGTAGAAAACCTGGCAGTACGCTTTGAACAGTGAAATTTTTACTTGTTCACTACAACGCCCAAACCTTCGCACCAGCATATTACACCTGACCGCCAGTGCCCTACGCTCGCGATCGATATCTTTATGGTCTTTAAGGTCATCAGTGATATAGTGGCCGAGGTATTTAAACTGGTAAACGCGCTCGAGACCAACATTATTTAATTTCACGGCGGGTACATAACTCGGCAACTTACCACCGACGGCCCCAAAGACCATTAGCACACTCTTCTTGACGTTGTACTTCAAACCATGTGACTCGACATACTTCTCACAAACACGCAGAAGTACCTCAAGCGCTCTGATAGTCGGGCTCAGCAGAGCTATGTCGTCCGCATAACTGATGTTATTCACACTAACATTATGAATTCTGCATCCGACATAAAGACTGCTGAGCTCCACGAGCAGGTCATTCACATATAGGTTAAAGAGCTTGGGTGAGGATATCCCCCCTTGCCGCACCCCGCACTCCAACCCATATGTTTGAGACAACTTATCGGCCCACTTTACGCTATTCACCTGGTTAAGGTACCAGAATTGGAATATGCTTAGTAGTTCAGCCGGGACACGTCGCTTTTGCAGCTTCTCCCAAAGAACGTCGTATGACACGAGGTCGAACGCCTTGGAAAGGTCCAGAAAACAAGCATAAATAGGCGTTCGACGCTCGGTGTAATACTGGACTGTGTGTTTGAGGCTAAGGACAGCAGTTTCAGTGGACAAACCTGGTCGGAACCCGAACTGAGCATAGTGTAAATGTAAATAATTATCTAGTCGAGAATCCAAAAGACTATCTAAAACTTTTGCCAATATTGTAGCTAGTGAAATGGGCCGATAATTACACTTGTCTGATAGATCACCAGTCTTGTCTTTAGGAATAGGTACCACAATAGTTTTCATCAGATCTGGTGGCAGATATGTATGACCCATGCACAGGGAATAAAACATGGACAATACTCTAGGCAGGTGGACGCCAGCGTTCTGAAGGTGCTCGATACTGAGTCCGTCGTGACCCGGCGACTTTCCTCGCGACATTCTCGTTATTATATTTTTAACTTGTTTTGGAGAGAAACGAACTAAGCCGGTGTCACGACTCGCTCCGTAATCAAACACCTGCTGCGAAGGACCCAGCGGGGACTTGACTCTAAAGTGCTCAACAAACATGTTCGCAATGTCCACTGGGTCTCCTTTACCTTCCACGCTTACAGGTAGACCAGGCTTGACGTCAAGCTTCTTTGTCGCTTTCCAGAACTTAGAAAAAAAATTTGACGCTCGATGCGACGCAATGATGTCAAGTTTAATCTGTTCTTGATTTTTTTGACACCATTTAAGTTTGCTCTTAAATATTTTGCGACTCAGGCACATCGAAACATACGCATTACCTGAGCAGGGTTTACCAAATGATAACCATGTTTGAAAATCAAGCCTGGCCTGCATATGCGCCTCTCTTACGTGTTTGTTCCAACCCACTATTTGTTTTCCTCTTTTAGGACGGCACCTGACATGACACTCAATAGCGGAATTTGACAAAGCAGTAACAATACTCTTATACATGCAATCGAGCGCATGTCGGTGTCGTAAATCATTGCAATGTATGTCACATGCTACATGATCTGAGCTCCTGAGGAAAATCAATATTCTTTAATTTGTCATTACATAATATATAATAATTTTGTACCTGTGAACTGTCCCTTTCACCCCAAACTACTTTGTTACATGTTTGTCTGCTTAGTGCTATTGTAGGTTTCACTAGATCGAGATGGCACTTAACTATAACAGGAAAATGATCCGAGCTAAAAACATTATGTACAATACTTACATCAACGACTGTGCTCTGGGCAGACTGAGTGACTACGCAATGGTCTAGCCAGCGTCGACAGCCATGAGCTTCGCTAATATAAGTATAGTTATTCGAGTTTAACCCTAGTTTAACAAAATCAGCACATTCCCATTTCTGTTCGGCACAAAAGTTTATTAGCTCGACAGCAAATGGCTCGCCAGGATGAGCGTTAAAATCTCCTAACATGTATACAGCTTCTACTCCACTACTTTCAACAATTGCATTTAACTTACTGAGGCAGTCAATATACTCGGGCAGATGGTCCGTACAGTCCGTCGGCATGTAAACACTGCACACGATAAAAGATCTATTATCTAATGACACTTTTATTGCCGCTATTCGCGCACTATCACAATTAACTATTGACACCGACCGGAAAACACGACGACGCCATAGTAAGGCCACGCCACCGAACGGCCGGCCTCTTATCATTCCCAACGATGTATCTACCGCTGACTTGCCGCTGTACTCGAAATCGCAGTGAATTTGACCCAGGAACGTTAGGTCATGAGGAAACAGCCACGTCTCCTGAAGCGCAACTATATCAGCTGTTTGGCATATAAGTCTCACATCGTCGATGGAACGTTTCACTGATTTGCAATTATAACTTACGAAATTACTTATATAAGGGTTTATATCCATATTTTAGTTACATAGGTTTTCGCTGTAGTATGCCTTCTTTCGACTGAACTTTATCGTAAATAAAACGCCTAAAAGTAATTCCGTAGGGCCAAAAAGTAACGTCTAACACCTCATTTAACTTGGTTTTTGAGATGTACATTTTATACGAATTGTAAGCCTTTTTCGTCTTTCTGTTGATTTTGATTATTGCTTCACGTAATTTGTTTGAAATTTTTTGTGTTGTGGTAAATGGTTAATGTTTTTCTTTCTTTCAGTTTTGTCCACAATTTGGCCCTATGTGGGCCAATAGGCAGTATCTCAAATTCAATAGCTAAAGCAGATTCGGTCCTGTCCCGTTAGTAATAAGGTTGCATTTTCTACAGGAGTTTTGTCTGAGATACTGCCATTCATGTTGGGTGTTTTCTATGAAACCTACTCATATTATAAATGTTACTTGCTACTCTTTCACGATCAATAATCAAAAAAAAAAGTTCCCGCGGGAATGACGATAATCGAAATGTATGCAGACGAAGTTGCGGACAGAAGCTAGTTTATTTGTATAAGTAAGTTATCGTTGTCTAGTACCCTGATCAAAAATGAGAAATACCATTACACACGTTATTAATTAGACACTAGCTTGAAGCCGAGACTCCGTCCACTTAAAAGTAGTTTATCGCTATACCTTTGATAAAATATCGAATTTCACATTGATCGCTAGAGGCATTTAACCGTCAAAACGTAACCAACAAGTTTACATTATAATTAATACTACTAAGGATGCTCCGTGTTGTTGCCGGGTTAGAATAGTGCCACTCCATGTCTTCCCGTGGATGTCGTGAGAGGCGACTAAGGGAATAAAGGCTTGTAGTACTGTTAGGCGATGGGCTTGCAACCTGTCACTAATACACTGCTAAACACAGCCTTGACTACTTATGCAAAATGTGGTTACAGAATTATCAACAAGTTTAGAGTTGTTGGTATTCTGTTGCTCTGCCTACCCCACTCTGGGAATAAAGGCGTGACGTTATGTATGTATATGTATATGTATGTAATACTAAGGATTTCTCGATTTTGTACAAGACCGAAATCAAATCACAACAATCCCTAATGAAGTATGTTTCAACAACATAAAACATAAAAATAAATCAGAGCACTGATTCAGCTGTATCCCTGGTCTGTGATTGAGTGACCGCGTTGGCAACTATGTCGAAAATGTAACGTATCACATGACCGCGAGAACTATCTGCGCGTATCACTTGCGCGTGCGACGCTGACCGGGCTATTTCCTAATTTACTTCGCCAATTTCTCATTTGCTACTTGTAGGTTGTAGGTAAATGGTTAGACATAGGAGTTTTTGTGGCAAAAACGTCAGTTAAGTAGGGACTTCCTTCCGATGTTAAATTTATCGATAACTGTTTCAAATAAGTAGTGCGTTAAAACGATATCGTGTTTGACACGTTTAAGAATCGTTTATGTCACAGTCGCCATTATTGTAAATTACATAAGAGTTATCACAACGTTGACAATACGGAAACAGGTCAAAAACGATATCGTTATTAGTATTACCTTGTAGAATTCCAGCCCTGATCACTACCCATCGACGTTATTATAATGTTAGGTAATATTTAATATAAGTAATTCATAGGCATCATTTTTGGGATTTCAAATATCAATTCTAATAAATAAAATGTTATTATTAACGTGTTTCTTACACAAAAACTTCCCTTAATGCTATTTAACCGATTTCCATACAAAGTAAACTGATAAGTACTAAGAGTGACTTTTGTTTATAACAAAGGCCTATGTAGGTAAGTAATTTATACTACCCGACTACTGTGAGGCAAAGCAAGGGTAATTTGATGCCGATTTTGACAAATGAGGTGTCTATCGATTTGACTTTTTTGTGCGATGGTTATTTTTATTCGGTGAACTTAACACCTATCTACTATAAAATGACATTTTGAAATAAGTACTTATTTGAAACAGTTATCGATAAATTAACATTGGAAGGAAGTACTAAGTAGTTAATTGACGTTTTTGTCTCAAAAACTTCTATTTCTGATCATTTACCTACAACCTACAAGTAGCAAATGAGAAATTAGAGAAATATGAGTGTATATATGTTGACATACGCACCTTCGGTAGAACAAGGGCAAAATATACAATGTGACTAAAGGGGCAATTGTGCCCTTGTCCACTAGAACAAAGGGCACAATGTACAATGTGACTAAAGGGGCAATTATGCCCTTGTTCACTAGAACAAAGGGCACAATGTACAATGTGACTAAAGGGGCAATTGTGCCCTTGTTCACTAGAACAAAGGGCACAATGTACAATGTGACTAAAGGGGCAATTATGCCCTTGTTCACTAGAACAAAGGGCACAATGTACAATGTGACTAAAGGGGCAATTGTGCCCTTGTTCACTAGAACAAAGGGCACAATGTACAATGTGACTAAAGGGGCAATTGTGCCCTTGTCCACTAGAACAAAGGGCACAATGTACAATGTGACTAAAGGGGCAATTGTGCCCTTGTCCACTAGAACAAAGGGCACAATGTACAATGTGACTAAAGGGCGGTAATGTGCCCTGTGTGGTTGCCGGGTTAGAATAGTGCCACTCCATGTCTTCCCGTGGATGTCGTAAGAGGCGACTAAGGGAATAAGGGCTTGTAGTACTGTTAGGCGATGGGCTTGCAACCTGTCACTAATACACTAGTAAACTTCTTGGCCTGATTGTGCAAAATGTGGTTACAGAATTATCAACATGTCTTTTTAGAGTTGTTGGTATTTCTGTAGCTCTGCCTACCCCTTTCTGGGAATAAAGGCGTGATGTTATGTATGTATGTATGTGACTAAAGGGGCAATTATGCCCTTGTTCACTAGAACGAAGGGCACAATGTACAATGTGACTAAAGGGGCAATTGTGCCCTTGTTCTACCGAAGGTACGAATGTCAAATACCTCGGAACAAGGGTTTTCGGCGGAATCCGAATTCACCCGAAGATGTCGACTTGACCGATCGATTGATCGTTGGATTTTGACCCAAAAAAACCTCTATTCCGCAATTTTTATCAACATCGTTAAAGCCATTTTCGAAACCAAATATATTATTACGAGTACCTATACAAATATATCTCGTTTAATAGTATAGGACTGGTGGTGACTATCACTACATAGTATAAAACAAAGTCGCTTTTTCTGTCCCTATATCCCTATGTATGCTTAAATCTTTAAAACTACGCAACGGATTTTGATGCGGTTTTTTTTTAATAGATAGAGTGATTAAAGACGAAGGTTTATATGTATAATACTTTAATCCGGAGCGAAGCGAGGGCGGGTCGCTAGTACAGTAAAAGTGGTGCACTCACGCAGTGGGTGACGTTACGCAACGAAATAAATTAACTGCAGCTCGTTGCACCAAGTTTTATGCGCAGATGCACCGGAGATTAGCCTTAATTCTTATAATAAACTAGTACAACTTTTAATAAATGCGCAGATGATTTTTCTACCAATTACTACAGCAAAAAAAAACTTTTTTTATACAAAGGTCAATGCGCAATCTTACACATTGACCTACGAGTAAGAACTTAGTTCTAGGCCGTTTAGGCTTGTAGGGTCGGCTTTATAAGTAGATGCACACTTTAGTGCTTTTTCAGTTTAACGTCATGTTTGAACTGCTGGTCCAATCTGCCAAAGGCAAGGACAAGGTACAATAGTGTGCAGCTACTTATAAAGCCGACTGTACGGTCGAATTGAAAAGTAGTTGGGAACGATAGATGAAAGAAGATTGACGAAAGAGAAATACAGTGCGAAAGTCACTGGAAAGGTCGGAAGGTTGCCCTAGGCGTACTTTTTTACATAAAATCGGAGAAATACTGGAAAAGCGCCGAATACTTAAGTACTTACCTGAAACCGACGTGCATGCATGATGTATGAATGTAAAGAAGAAGGGAAAGAGATTTACCAGGATCGTAGCAGTTGGAGAGAAGTGATATTTGCCCACCGCGTTTGTATTTATTTAATATATTTTGTACAAAATAAATAGCAGTGTAGTGCTTTATACTGGCTGATCAGTAGTAGTTACAATATGGATTTAACGCATAATATTTTATACCGCAGAAACCAGTGTCCGCATTGCTGTGATTCGGCTTGGGGAAATGATAAGTGGTTTTTTTTTTAAGATTGATAAGCAAGCATTTGACCTCAATCTCACCAGATGGAAAGTGATGATGAAGCCGAAGATGTAGCATGCTTACCTAGATAGTGCCCGTTCACTCTCGAGTCTTGACTTGAAAAGGTCCAAGTTATAGTTTGCAGGAAAAACGTCATTAGAAACGTAGAGGTGAACTGCTTCGTGCGAACAGCTGGTATATCGACGACGTATGGGTGAAACCCTAGTCCACGCGTAATCCCAAGATAACGGAATGGAGCTGGTGGAATTAAGTCATGCAGTCCTAACGCTAGCGTAGAGGCATTCTATCTCAGTCCTCAGAATTGGCAACGCATTTACAGTCTTAGGATTGCGGTCTCTGGATTGTAGTCTTAGGAACGCAAATATCTGTGGGTCATTACCTTTGCCTTAACAAAACTATAAGGGGGTAAATGTTTAATTTACACGACGTTTTCGGCTGCAAAGGAGGCCTAATACAAGCCTCCTAAAAGGGATGATCACATTACCAAACAGCCTGTATAGTATACCATTAAAATAATTTCCTTACGGAATTCCCGAAGGCCTAAAGACGCTCTAATCTCGCGTGGTCGATTACGACACGGCGACACCGCGTAACGAGCACCAAGTGATTCCAACCCGTTTGTTTGATGGTGCCTGCGTATGCGCAGGGGGCTATTCTACACTCGATCTTCGTGACATCGATTAACGTTCGAATTGTGATCACAAATTTCAGCATTTGATATTTTATCTAATTATACATCGCTTAATCACACTGGTAAACATCATGACCTGAATGTGCAACAAGTGGTCACAGTTATCAAGTCGTTTTAGATTTGTTGGTATTTCTGTAGCTCTGCCTACCCCACTCTGGGAATAAACGTGTGGTGTTATTTATATATCTTTATAAGTTTCGTTTGTAAGAGATCGCTATGAGCGATAAAACCACCTGTTAACCTTGTAAAAATACTTGTTTTGTGTGATGTTCTGTAATGTGTAATTGTATTGTATTGATTTGATTTGAAGTACAGAAGGGTTAGCCAAATTACTTAAATAGCTTTTAGAAACGTGGTGTGCTACTAAATGTACTAGCCCGATCCATAACTATTAATTAATATTTCCCTTAATTTACATGAACCTTGCTACACAAATAGTCGAAGAGATCAAAATTATGAAGCTAATTTTACTGTTGATTTATCTGAAAATTGGAAAATCATGAAACATAAATGTATTCTTTAACACTTTCTATATCGACAGTGGAAAGGTAAAAACGCTTAAGCGACATACTTACTAATGGCGATTTAGCATAGGGCGCTTAAACTTAACCTCCATACTTAATAGTGGCGCTTAAGCATTTACGTATCTTTTCACTATCGATGAACAAATCACGATTTCTAAAGTAGTACACTTTATCTCCCTTCAGAATAACCCCACGACGTGAAGTAGTTGAAGTACATATAAAAGTGTAGTAAATCTAGTAACTGGATTTACGATCACCTCGTCCACATAATTGAGTGCCGAAAAACTACTAATCGGGTCTGTATTGTATGGATGGATATAATTATAACTAACAGGCCATTCAATATGGTGGACGATTAATTAGCGTAAAATCTGTTGCAACTTTTATTATCATTATGGAGATGATAAATTATATCAATTACGAATTATTAATTTTAAATTGCTTTTCATGGTTTCAGTATATTTTTTATTATTTTGTGTCAAGTCAAGTCAAGAACACACGAGCACAGCCCACCTGTGGGCTAAGCACGCTGCCACGGGAACTAGTGTCAAATACGTCAAACAAGAACCAGTGTCAAATATTAGTATGAAACATGTACGGAATTATTAGAATGACAGCTACCCGGAGTTTATGTTATTAGTAATAAAAGGACTCAAGTCACATAAATCACACTTTTATTTTAAACCTTAACACTTTATTCTTACGTTAGAATATGGAATGGACGTATTAAAGTCCCTAAAATCTTGTCCCGTGGCAGCGTGGTTGGCCCACAGATGGTAAGAACCATAAGTATTCAGAATCAGAATCAGAATAATCTTAATTCAAGTAGGTTTACAAATAATAAACTCTTTTGAAACGTCATAGTAGCGACTTAGCCTAAATTGACTGCAGGTTCAAATCGCGTTATTAGTTTAAGTTCAAAGTATTGAAATGATTTTGTTTTCTTTGTAGTGAATGTTACAGTTTGGTGTAGATTTTGCAGCCTTCTCCCCTGGGTCTGGGTGGGTGGTATGATCTATAAGTAAATTTCTGCATGTCAGTTTTAAGCTGGGTACGCATCTGAGCGGCTCAGCCTGAACATGCTCGCCCTGCGCGGCGAGCTGCTCGCGACCCAAATTATTGCACATAAACCTGCGCGGGTGAGGCAGCGTACTTGACGCGAGCCGTCATTTCAAAATGGCGTCTGACACGATGACAGCCGCGGCTGCGTTTATCATAATTCACCGAATTATTAACAAAAATAAGATAAAATCGCATCGGTAGTAGAACGGCTCAGCAACTTTATCAAATTTGTACGCGCCTCGCCCACAGACAAGTTAGAACTTGTCGTTCTAGCCGCGGCACGCTAGGCTAAACGTCAAAGTTACGCGAGGCACGCACACCGAGGCGCTTTTGAGCACGGTCAAAAGACCGACTCTCGACGGCTCGCCGTGCGCCGCTAGCCCGCTACTCGCGCACAGCGCGTGAGCGTGTACGAATCTGAGCAAAATAGGTGAGTCGTGCGTGCCTCGACCCGAGGCTGCTCTAATTCGTACCCACCTTTAAACGAATAGTATGTTTAAATGTTGTGCATGCCTGTCATAGGCCTACATATAACCAGTAAGGGCTCGTTGTTTGATCAGTTGTTAAACTAATTGTAAAAAATCGTAACTAATGGTTAAATCTTAAGGAAATGTGTAAAAATTTTGATCCTTTTTTCGACTTTTAACCATTAGTTCAGTTAACTACTGATCAAACAACTTGGCCTAAGACAGACATGTAAAGTCTATTTATAATGTTTGATATGTAATGTATGCTGTTGGTGTGCCTGTTATAAATAAAAAAAAAAAGATTTACGATCATTAAAAGCGATCAGAAAATAGCGATCGATAAAGTGAAACCTGAAAACTTAAAAAAAGAAAAAATATATATCAGTAAACTAAAACTAGTTTGCCCGTGTGGTTGCCGGGTTAGAATAGTGCCACTCCATGTCTTCCTGTGGATGTCGTAAGAGGCGACTAAGGGAACAAGGGCTTGTAGTATTGTTAGGTGATGGGCTTGCAACCTGTCACTAATACACTAGTAAACATCTCAGCCTACTTGTGCAAAATGTGGTTACAGAATTATAAACATATCTTTTTAGAGTTGTTGGTGTTTCTGTACCTCTGCCTACCCCACTCTGGGAATGAAGGCGTGATGTTATGTATGTATGTATGTAAACTAGTGCTATTTAACAAAGCGTATCATACAATAAAATGAATATTACGAAGATAAATTATGATAATTAATTTTAATAATTATTATTAATTTATATTTATTCGCGCTTATATAATAAGCCCTCCTCTCTCCTAATGTCCCGGTGTGTTACTGTAATTTCGTAGGATAAGCTGTGAAATTATAAAAAAGCAATTTTAAATTTTGAATTTGATACAATCGATGACGAAAAATTCGATAAAGTGATGGGTTGCCATATTGCTCCCACTGGAATCGAACCCCGGCCCGTTAGCTTTTTTCACATTACGCGTTATTTTGTATTCCACCAACGTTAATAAAGAACACCAGTACATATTGTGATGTGATGCAATTGGTTTTTAAACCGCTAATTAGCGACTGTTTTCGGAAGTTAATTGCAGTGCTTACTGTAATTCGTTACTTTTTAATGGCTATGGCATTGTTATTTGCACCTAATTTGAGATTAAACAAGCTGTTATTATAAACAAGGTCTGTCTTTTGACCTTTTCTTGGTTTTAAACTGTACAGTTAGGACAGACATGTATTCAACGCAGTAAAACATTAACTCGGCCGCCATTACTGCCAACTAAATAAGAGCCTTCGTAACGTTGACGATACAATAACAAGACAAAAGCAATACAGAAGACAAACTAAAGCTCATCGATGTTTAGATAGATGGCTCCTCGTGTTTAAGTGTCATCTCTTATCACCAGCTAACGGGAACACCCATACGAAATCGGAAATACAGTCCGATCAACAAAGTTAAGCAACCACAAGCGCAGTCCAAAACAGGATGGGTGACCGCTTAAACCTCGTGTTTGATTGAATCTGTTTTACAACATACATACATAACGTCACGCCTTCATTCCCAGAGTGGGGTAGGCAGAGCTACGGAAATACCATCAACTTTAAACTTGTTGATAATTCTGTAACCACATTTTGCACAGTCAGGCTAAGATGTTTACCAGTGTATTAGTGACAGGTTGCAAGCCCATCGCCTAACAACATAATATTTGAAAGAAAAGAAAGAAAATACATTTATTGCCACTCCAGTCTTAGCATAATGATTACACAGAACAAATGTTACAAAAGAGATAAGAGAGAAACAACGCTAACAAAAATTAGTGTAAAACGAAAAACAATTGTAAGCTAAGTAACCTGGGCGCGGCGAAGGGTTTGGGCGTCAGCGTAATGCCGATGGTTGCGCCCGCGCAGGAGCGACTCCATGCAGCGCTGTTTTTCAGCCGAAACCCGAAGGGACACCACCAGCAGACTGAGGTTAGCGATATTGCCAATTGACAGTCAGCTGATGATTCAGAAGGCTATATTTGTAGCAGTTTTACTTCATAACCAAACATAAAAGATTTTGTGGTACGGAAAAATGGTCCTAGGGACTTCCGAACGATATAATTTATCGTTAAATTGTACTTTGTTATCATAATATGACAGTTATGTTATGACTATGGGATAATGTGTAATATGAACATGCAATTTACTATTAGGTATGCGACACAATGTGATTTAATTAATCTAATTAGGCCTTTGTTGCTAGTCAAATATTAACTCTAGGTTTCAGTTAACTTTGTATGGAAATCGATTGAATAAACTTAAAAGAAGTTTTTGTGTAAGAGACACGTTAATAATATATTTTTTTTATTGATATTGATGTGTGTTTGAATTTTAAAATCCCTAAAAAGTATGCCCATAAATTACTTAAATAAAGTATTACCTATCATATCATTATATTATATAACATCGATGGGTAGTGATCAGTATTTTATTTAATGTTTTTTTTCCAAAAAAGTGTACACCGTTAACGACAAAAATTAAGAAAATTTAACTTTTCCTTTTCGTTACGAAAATTGACCATACATTTAGATACGTTAACTTTCGTAACGAAATGGAAAATGTTAACGTTTCTTAATTTTTGACCTTAACGATGTACACTTTTTTGAAAACCGCCCTACTTTCTATTTTATCCGGTGAACTCAATACCTATCTACTATACAATGACACTTTGAAATAAGTATTTTAAACAGTTATCGATAAAAATATCGGAATGAAGTCCCTGGTTCATTAACGTTTTTGCCAAAAAAACTCCTGTCTGTTCGTAATGCTACGTTAGCGATTTTCGAAAATCTACAAATTTTATAGGATTGACGTAAGCTAATGACTGAACGTATCGACCACTTCGTTAACTCCATACATTTCGAGTCGATAGAAAATAGAAACGGTAGGTAACATCAGCGTTTGCATCTTGGCTAGACCTAAAGCCCTGTTTTGATTTTTCCATGCATCCAAAAAAAAGGTTTCTACGCCAACCACAAAGACGTCGTCCTAGCCTACACTGTAATTACGCTATCAAGTACGAAAGTCACGCTGCGCATGCGCCTAAGTATGATGATCTACGCATAACTCAGGGCCTTGCGAGATCTACACAAGAATAAAGTTACCTCTATCGTTCTCCCTTTCTCATATATCTGTTAGAAAGAAACGCACAGAGATCATTGAAACTTAATATGTCATTATTTCTAAGCTGGACATATCATTAATCATTATTATGTGAACAAATTGCGGCCTTGAACTGGTTAGTTTGTATAAACCAAGGACTTACATGCTAATTAGTAAAATGTGGTCAAATTTAATAATTGTATAATATGCGGAAAATGCGGATTTTAATTTCGTTTTGATTTAGGAAAGCTGATTCTGTTAGTGTTTATTCCCCAAGTTTGCTTTGGATTTTCCGCAAATGTGTTTGCGACATGTATGTGAAAACAATTCATTTTGGACATAATGTTTCATAGAGCCATTTACTGCTTAAGACCTACACAATCGATATCTAAATTGAAATAGTGTAAGTTTATTTTTTTCAAATCGTCAGCTTCGATTCGCAATCTGAGTACCTACAGGTTTTTTTTTAAAAACGTGGTAACAGTTATCAAGTCTTTTTAGAGTTATTGGTATTTCTTTAGCTCTGCCTACCCTACTCTGCGAATGAAGGCGTGATGTTATATTATGTATCAATACATCGGCTAATGTGTTTCAATATGTATGCGTATTTTTTTTCGGTAGTCGCAAGTCTAATCTAACCTACATAATTAACGTTTATATTTAAAAAAAATATGGCAAGGAGATCGCACTCAGGCTACCTGATGGTAAGTGCGATCTCAGACCCATAGACATTTGAATTCTCAAGACTATAATCCTAAGACCTCAAATGCGTTGCCAACCCTGAGGACCAAGATGGAATGTCTCTATGCTAGTAATTTCACCGGTTGTCTTATCCCCCAACCGGAACACAAAAATGCGAACACTCCCGCAGTTTTTTTTTTTTTCAAATAATCGGGTTCGATTCCCGAGCTGAATACAGGTTTTTTTTTAAATTTATGATTGCTGTTTTTCTTCTTATTAAAATCGATGACATGATTCCTAAGAAGAGATCTTCGTTTGTCTTATAGTTTCAGAATTTCCCATCGTTTTGATTTAGGAAAGCTGGTTCTGTTAGTGTGTATTCCCCAAGTTTGCTTAGGATTTTCCGCAAATATGTTTGCGACATGTACCGTGTTTTCTTAGGGTTCCGTAGTCAACAAACCCTTACAGTTTCACCATGTCCGTCTGTCCGTCCGTCCGTCTGCAGCTTAACTGACTCTTGGTACCACAAAACTGTAATTTGGAATGGTTATACATAGTAACGTCTTTGTAAAATGAAATAAACGTAAAACAATTTTTTTAAACGAGTCAATTACATTGTGTAGGTGTCATTAATTTGATTCCCCTCTGTGAAAGTTTATGACACAACGATTTTAGTTTAGTTTGAAACAGTTATCAATATAATTGAAATTAATAGAATATAATGGAATTTTATTGCCAAACAGTTGTGGTTATAAATTATTAAAAAGGTAAAACAATAAATAAGAATATAAAATGTGATAAAAAAACTTAAGCTCAGCATTAGCTGCGCATGCGACAGGCCGCGTCTGCATAGCACTAGATTTTCACTTGTTTTAATAGAAATTAGAAATCATACTTTCAGGCCGAAAGTCATCGAAAAAAATGTACCTATGATGCCAGATGTTTAATAGCTCTCAAATTATGTAAATAACTTTGTATTTCTAGCTAACTAACAAAGTATTTCTTTCACCTTAGTCCTCAGGGTTGGCAACGCATTTTTATTCTGGGAAATTGAGTCTCATGACTGTAGTCTCGGGTTTAGGATCGCTCTTACTATCAGGCGCCTTTGTACTCGATTGCCATAACTAATAATAATAAAAAAATGCAAATGCTCCTTTTATTTCTAAAGGCACTAAAGACCAAACCTTAAGGGGCAACTCGGTGCCAACCGCCTTCACGTGCGATTTTCTGACATTTTCAGAACACAATGTGAAAAAAATACCGGTGACGATACGGTGGTCTAGTTGGGAGTGACCCTGCCTCCGAAGCCAGCGGTCCTGGGTTCAAATCCCGGTAAGGGCAGATATTTGTGTGATGAGCGCGAATATTTGTTCCTGAGTCTTGGATGTTTTCTATGTATTTCATTATTTATTTCTATATAAGTATGTTTATCGTTGTCTAGTACCCATAGTACAAGCCTAGAGCTTAGTTTGGGACTAGGTCAAATTGTGTGAGATTGTCCCCTGATATTTATTTATTTATAAGTTTTAAAGAGGATAACTTACTGGATATTTTTGCAAAAGTATACTTGAAGTCATTTCAGAGGAGAATCAAAAAAACTGCAAATTGGAGTCTTTTTGACTCTACTTCGAAATGGCTTACTCTTAACTTTTACAAAAAAAAAGCAAAAATTCAGTAAATTATCTGCTGTAAAACTACCGGTTACTTTATTCACAATGTCATCCGTTTGAAAGTTATTGAGGGAAATGTCACAAAATGGTAGAGTCTGGTAAATAAAACACAAAAATGAAAAATTCACTTACGCGGCAACACTATATGTCATTAGTAATAATGACATATAGTGTTGCCGCGTAAGTGAATTTTTCAGGTAATGACTCATTACCTACCATAGGTTTTGATCAGTGTTGCCGCGTAAGTGAATTTTTCATTCTCATTTTTAATTTGCCTGACTATATTAGGCACTTAAAAAAAAAAAAAAAATCTTAAAATAAAGGAAAAATAAAAATTTGCGCTAGATTTTTAGAAAAGTTATAAAGATGTTCGCAAGCCAAACTTTGTATTGCGGTTGGTTTTGAGGCCTATTGACGATTCAGGTCACATCCTTATGTATGTCGTTATCACTAGTCAGAATCTTTGAGCATCTTCTGACAAGACCGGTCAACCAATCAAACACCTGCCTGTACCCATTTCACATAAAGAAAATGGTACCAAGTCCGAACTCCACCGGTCGCCATGATTACAAATGAGGGTCCGATACTTAAGTTTATTACTTGCGTACCGTGTGTGGTAACCGATGCCTGTACTGAGAAAACGTGGTAAGGAAATTAAGAAACAGAACTGGTATTCTACACGGTAAAAACGATATCGTATTGTCAACGTTTTGATAACTCTTATGTCTATTACAATAATGGCGACTGTGACATAAACGATTCTAAAACACGTCAGAAGCGATATCGCTAACGCAGTAGAATAGAGGCCCTGATATTTTTTAAATATTGTAGCTTACAGCGGTTCCTTAAGCAAAAAGGTGGCAAGAAAGTAAACAGTGGGGCTACACAAGTTGCATTCGACAATCGTTAGCGTTTGTTTCGGTAGACAAAGGTATGGGATTGACGTAATCAACCGACATAGTACCACGTTATTATCTCGATGCTTTACGTCAATCCCATACATTTGTCTATCGAAACATAATCGCTAACGATTGTCGAATGCGACTTGTCTAGCCCCACAGTTTTCTTTTTTAAGTTATATATAAATAACAGTGTCATGTCATCTAATTATTTTAGGGCGACTAAATGGCATTGGTTCAACATATTATTTCCGATCTGCAATGTTTTGTCCTGATTATGCATAATAACATGTATAAATAACAATTAGGATAAAAAATATCCTTATATTATTTTGATTCTTAGATATTTTTGGTGTGACGAGACAAAAATCCCGAATATACCTAATTGCCTAACCACGCCTAACCAAGATTTAAATGCTGCTAACGATTTGTTTTCTATCGACTAGAAATGTATGGAGTTGACGTAAGCGTTCGACGTTTGCATCAATCGTCAATTTTGTCGATTTTCGAAAATCGCTTACATAGCGTTATGCATCTTGATTAGGCCCAGATATATCTAAAACGGCTGAGCAGGTTTTTACCAAAACTACCTTAAACCATAAAATAGCAGTTAATTAAACTAACTCGCTCATTTGTAAAATAACAGAAATTCAAAATACCATAACACCAGTTTCGAAATTACAATGAATTACGTAATATTTCAATACCGTAACTAAATTTAAAAGTAAAATTTTGAGACCCCAGCATAGTGAACATCTGATATTTTAGCAGTGAGCAAACTGACAGTTTATTTAAAATAAATATCACGGGACAATCTCACACAAATTTACCTAGTCCCAAACTAAGCTCTAGGCTTGTACTATGGGTACTAGACAACGATAAACATACTTATATAGAGAAATAAATACTTAAATACATAGAAAACAACCAAGACTCAGGAATAAATATTCGCGCTCATCACACAAATATCTGCCCTTACCGGGATTTGGACCCAGGACCGCTGGCTTCGGAGGCAGGGTCACTCCCAACTAGGCTAGCGTGTCGTCAAATAACACGTCGACACGTCGTATTTGAAATAACTAAATTAAAATCTGTGCATCCGTTTGGGAAATCAAGTCACAGAATTTAAAAAAAGGAGTTTATGTTTGTTGAATTCATAGGCAATATTTGTGATTTTAATGTAAACAAAAACCTCAAAACGCAGCGGTAACAATCCACCAACGATCTTCTATATCAGCTTGTAGTTCAACGTACCGCAACCGTATACGCACCTAAAACCTTAATATCCAATGATTCAAGGTGCTCAAAACCAAACCACTATTAATATTATGTCGATTAAGTTAAATCTAATCCATTTTCAATTGCGCAAGCCACCCCGCGCAGGCGTTTTGCAAAGTCCCCAAGGCCGCGAAGCACGCGCCGTATATAAAAGAAGGGTGCGCGGGATTCGACACATCAGTCACCCAGTGTCTTCTCACGAACTAGCATCAACATGAAATCTTTCGTAAGTGTCGAAATATAAAGACATTACATCGAAGTTACACAAAGTGATCTGAGTTTCAAGTACAGTGCAAAAAACTATATATAAAATGTGTATGTTTATGTAGCTTGGTCCCTAATATCGAATTTTAAACTACGAAACTTAACTTAACTTATTTTAACTTATTTTATCGGTTAAAGTTGTCTTTTGAAAGCTTAATATTTAACCCCAAACATAGAACGCTCTGAACGCTCAATTTTTTGGTGTGGTGGATTAAGACTTAAAGATCCTATCAAATCAAATCACAGTCAATTAAATCAATTAAAAACATATCATTTCTTAATTTGAACCGTTACATATTCCGTGTGGTTGCCGGGTTAGAATAGTGCCACTCCATGTCTTCCCGTGGATGTCGTAAGAGGCGACTAAGGGAATTAAGGCTTCTTGTACTGTTAGGCGATGGGCTTGCAACCTATCACTAACACACTGGTAAACATCTTAGCCTGTTTGTGCAAAATGTGGTTACAGAATTACCAACAACTCTTTTTGTAGTTGTTGGTATTTCTGGTAGCTCTGCCTACACCACTCTGGGAATGAAGGCGTGATAGTATGTATGTGTATATTTCAAAATTAAAAACCTAATATCAAAGAGTAAAAAACAAACTCAATAAATAAACGGACTGTTTGTCACGCTGGTGGGAAAACATGCAGCTGCGTCCACCGGCGCAGCAGCGTGGAGTTTTAGCGGTCCCTGCATTGCATGAACACGCTCAGGATCCTATGTCTCCTTTCTAATAATTAAATTATTAAATAGATAATCATGCAAAACCTGAATCAGTCAGATCATTCTAAGATGCATGATAAAGCTAAATCAATTAGACAGATTTGAATCTTATAATGGCCAATGCTTCTGAATTAAAATGTCAAACGCTGTCCTTAACTAGTGAATCCTCAATGAATAATATTTTCCTTCAGGCTTGCGTAGTCCTCCTCGCCGCGGCCGCGCTGGCCGCCCCCAGCCAGCGCGACAAGCGCGGCTACCTCCACTCCGCCTGGCCCACCCTCGACCACCACGACCTCGGCTACAGCCTCGAACACGCGCACGGCTACAGCGACTACGCGCACGGCTACGGGCTCGGACACATCAACGACTACGGCCATGGACACATCAGCGACTACGGCCACGGACATATTGGACATGAATACATCGCACCCGCACACAAACTTGTGTCTTACAACAAGATCGTTGAAGTGCCTAAGGTAATTAAAAATGCCGATCAATTGGGAGTCGGACTCGCGGACCGAGGGTTCCGTATTTAATTCATAACAAAATAATTATTTTCTAGTGATCTGATACTACTTCCATATCGTAGCATTAGGTTCGAGAAAATATTTCAAGTTGATAGCTTCTATTTTTCAGAGAAAAACTGCTGTGACATACAGACAGACTGGTTTAAGTGGAAGGTTGATGTATTGAAGGGCAAGTTTAATTAAACAACACGATACAGTAAATTTTATTGCTAATTATGTGTGCCTAACTAAATGTCTATTTTAGATAAACTAATGAACGCGAAACTCAAATGAAATTTTCACTTCACCACGAAAACAAAGTTAATTTAAACCAAATTCAAAACTACAAGTCAAAACTTGTAGGCGTGCGTCGCGCTGCCACGGCAAATGCAATACCTTCAGCTCCGGTATAACTTCGGTAAAAAAATAACGGAGGCGGAGGTGTGAATAAAAAAAAGCGAAGGTGGAGGCAGATCCGAAGGTGTAAAACCGAAAAACGGAGGCGAAGCTCCATATCATCCCTACTCGTGTGGAATCAAGACGCTTCTGCAGAACAATCACAATCTCGTTAGAAGCGACCATATTTTTTTTTCAGTGTTCCTTTGAATCTACTTACTAATTTTATTTTCACTTTCAGGTTGTGGAGGTGAAGAAGATCGTGTCCATCCCCAAGGTGGTCTCCATCCCGAAGGTGGTCTCCGTGTCCAAGATCGTGGAGGACCCTCACCACATCTCATACGCCAGCTACGGCTCCCACGGCGCCTATGGCTCCCACGGCTGGTGGTGAAGTGATAGACAATATAGAACAATTTAATATATTTTTACGTTAAACTACATGATGATTTAATTACACCATCGCCTGCAAATCCTGTAATACTATACTATAAATGCTTCAGATAAAGTAACTCACAAAATAATGATCAAACTTCACTTTAAAAGTTCGATTTATCATATAGTATAGCTATTAAACCATATAATCTATATAATAAAAATGAATCGCTAAGCGCAAATCTCGAGAGCAGCTGAAGGGATTTTGCTAATTCTTTTTTTATTGTGTTTGTTACTGTCAGGAGAAGGTTTTAAAAGAAAAAAAAAATCCACCGGGAAGTCAGAAACTCGCAGCGGGCGAAGCCGCTCGCGGGCCGCTAGTTATAATACATATCTGGGGGGTTATCATGACATAACAGTGCAGTTCTGTTTACTCTCAGAGAAAAGGACAGAGCTATATAACTGTCATAGCTCTGTCCTTTTCTCTGAGCGTAAACAGAACTGCTTTGTTATGTCATGATAACCCCCCTGTTATTACGTTCTCGAAAACGGCTCTAATGATTTGTATGAAAATTGAGGAATAGGGGGTTTTTGGACGACAATATCAAATTATGATTTAATAGTGTCTTCTACATACACCCGAGTAGAGCTCGGTCGCCCAGGTACTGTTTCATAATTACAGCCCGGGGGGTATGACATAACCATAACTAATGCAGGGCCTCTTTTCAACTGCGTTATAACGATATCGTTTTTGACCTGTTTCCGTATTGTCAACGTTTTGATAACTCTTATGTCATTTACAATAATGGCGACTGTGACATAAACGATTCTTAAACGTGTCAAACACGATATCGTTTTAACGCACCTGAATAGAGGCCCAGGTACTGTTTCATAATTACAGCCCGGGGGGTATGACATAACTAATGCAGTTCTGTTTACTCCACCGTAAAACTAACTGCAAAACTAGGTCGTAATAACCCCCCTGATCAAACTATAATAACTTTCCAAGATAAGAGGTTTTGAAGAACTTGTTGCCTTAGGAGTGGTGCTTTGCGTTGGACACTTTTAGTAATACAAACATTGTTACTTTTGCATGTGACTCCGCCCGCATATTTGGCTATCGCTAGTCTCTCGGTAACGGACCAATATTCCAGGGCTTAAAAGTATGGCAACCACTGCCTATTTTTTTTTTATTTAATTAGAAATTAATAAATCTGTATCAGAAAGAGAGTGACAATTAAAGTTATAGGTTATGACACCTTTATTCTTATCCTTTACTTACAAATAAAATAAAATGCGGTAGTTATTTTTTTGTTTGTTGCGTTGTGACGGCAAAACTGAAATATTTTAAATATTTCAGTAAATATGTCAGAAAAAATGTAGTCGTTACATAGAGTCGAACATGGGATATTTTTATCGCACATTTCATTGGATTTTCTAAAATCTGACAAAGGAATACTAGAAAATCTCGTAAATACTAGAAGTATGAGAAAGGTGCTTTTTTAAAGTTTGGAATAGTACACCGAGGGGATAAAGCACAGTTTTATGTCACGGGCGCGATATTGAATCCTGAACGTAACGAAGGACTCCAGATTTAACTCCCGAGCGCAGCGAGGTTGTTACGAGTTAATTCCCGAGCGAAGCGAGGGAATTAAGAAGAGTCCTGAGCGCAATGAGGGGTTCAAGCGCGCCCAAGACGAAAACAGCTTTATCCCCGAGGAGTGTACTCTACTTTTCTCACCTTTTGCGAGACAATAAAAAGAGTCTACTAAAAACAGCGTTTTATTATAATAAATTAAAATTAAAAGTGAAAATTGATATTTGAGATGAGATTTCATATTTGATATTTCATTTATTGCAGCGTCTTACAATACTCGCGGCTTTTGTTTAATTTCAAATGTGTTCCATTCAGCTTGCCGTGGCCAGCTCGATTTTAGAAAATGTTCGATTTTCAAATTAGGTTCGACGCGGCGGTGGCGGCGGCGCCGCGCCCGGCCTTCGAGTATTAGTTGATCTTTTATTACGAAATTAGACTTTAAGGCCATTGTCGACACGCTAGCCTAGTTGGGAGTGACCCTGCCTTCGAAGCTAGGGGTCCTGGGTTCAAATCCCGGTAAGGGCAGATATTTGTGTGATGAGCACGAGTATTTGTTCCTGAGTCATGGATGTTTTCTATGTATTTAAGTATATATTTCTCTATATAAGTAAGTTTATCGTTGTCTAGTACCCATAGTACAAGCCTAGAGCTTAGTTTGGGACTAGGTCAATTTGTGTGACATTGTTCTGTGATTATTTATTTATTTATTTATTGTAATAAGAACTATGAAAAGTGAAAATATTACAACCCAGCGAGTTATAATGAGATTCAGTACAACATTACACCCCGGCTAAAGCCAAGGGCTTTAATGAGTTGGTTTGCGTAAGGTTTGCATGATATGTAATTTGGCATTGTCGAGCAGGTGGTGTGAAAATACTCTTTAAAAAACTGGTTCGTGTTAGTTAAATAATTATGAAAATAAACGTTTGTAATCCACTATACCTATTGGAGTATAATCCACTATCGGTGGTTAAAAATGTAGGGTTGCTTATACATATAGGCATGATATTAGCAAATAGCAAGTAAATAGCGACCTCATTGATTTAGGGCTTGGAAATCCTGTAACTACTCAAACCAATTATTTTTCACTTCTCTCGCTCTAAAATGACCCATAATAGCCCTGTATAGGTGGAGTGAAGTAATGCATTTAATACCTAGAGACTAAAGTAACTTTTACTCCCTTACTAAAGTAATTTTTCTTTTTAATTTATTTATAAGCAAAAGCCTTGGAAAACCACAAACAGCCAGATACATGTTGCCATTTGATGATGACGCCCTTGTCGTCGGAGTGCGCGGTGGAGCCGGTAGAGGGCAGGCTGGGGCTGGGCATACAACCTCCACCGCCGAGGTCTTCGTTTCGGTAATATGTCTATGGACTATTTGCTAGTTATGTTCTAACCCCAAAAACAAAATTGCTTTTGTTTTGTTCTGCATTACAGTGACGGGTTGACAGTAAAAATGATAGCGTTATTATATTGTAATTGTTTAGTTGTCTGTGTCAAAACGATTACGCTGTTATTACAAAAAACTTAGATACGCCTTAGACATGTCTAAAGTGACAGTTTTCTATGGATTGACATTGGCTAAACAAGACTAAGGGCCGTATTAGTAAACTGATCTCGACTATAATGCTCATCTCAAGATGCGTCAAAAATGACATTGTTCTATGGATTGACGTTGACTTTGACATATCTTGAGATGGTAATTTTTCGTAGTAACACCATTATAATTTAAGATTTATTTTTCTCACAATCAAAGTAAATCCCATAATGACACTGACGTCACTGGTAGATCACGTGATACGAAAACTCACGTGATCTACTAGTATCGCGATTGGTTAAAAAAAAATCAATAGAAACGATAGTTAGCGTACGCATCTTGGCTAGGGCCTCAGGGGGTGATTCTCTCAACACAGCGCTGCGTCGATCTCGAAGGTGAAGTTTTATCTGGCAAGTTTAAGAAGTCCCGTCGGAGCGTACAAAACACATTTGAGCGCACTCGACTCACCTGCCTACTGCCTAATTGAGAAGGCACTCGCTAAAATGTGTTTTGTACGCTCCGACGAGACTTCTTAAACTTGCCGGATAAAACTTCATCTTTAAGATCGACGCAGCGCTGTGTTGTGTTGTCCCCTGGGCTGGGGACACATTTGTAATCTTTCGTCTTAGTTTAGCTTTAAGGTATCAGAACCCACTTACCACGTGGCTGTGGCACTCTCCTACTCGTTAAACCATATTGCTTTTGACATGTTATCGTTTCGTTTTTAACTCGGCTGGACTGTAAAGTAAATAACATAACATTGACAATACGATAACATGTAAAGTAATGTGGTTTTACCGATTGGAATGGAGGCCCTGTACGCTCATTTACCTTTTCCATACATACATACATAACATCACGCCTTCATTCCCGGAGCGGGGTAGGCAGAGCTACAGAAGTACCAACAACTCTAAAAAGGCTTGTTTATAATTGTGTAACCATATTTTGCACAATCAGGCCAAGAAGTTTACTAGTGTATTAGTGACAGGTTGCAAGCCCATCGCCTAATAGTACTATAAGCCCTTTTTCCCTTAGTCGCCTCTTACGACATCCACGGGAACAAATGGAGTGGCACTATTCTAACCCGGTAACCACGTGGGGGGTTTAACTTTTCAATGCCATTAAAAGTACTGCCCACATGATGGTAAGCGGTAATTCCAGCTTGGACACCTGCTTGTTACTTCTTCTGGTATTATTATCACTTGCGTGTTGACGACCTTAACGAAAATTGGCAAGCTGAGGACCTATAAGGTTACGGAGATTAAGGTAAAGGAGGGTGATCACAGTACAGCATCATCCCTAAATACAGGGTTGAGGTAAATATTGAAATGTTTTCTTACTGGTCCAGAATATAGCTTTAAATTTCCAATATGTTTATTAATTTAGGAGTTATTCAGGTTTTAATGATACTAGTAAAAACGCTACCTTGCAATACACATTTGGCTCTCATGGCTAAAAACTTGTGTAATTTGTTATTAAAAAGCTTGAGATCTAATCCTCAATAGCGTAGGTGTAATACCAAAACATTCATGCGTTTGAATTGCATCCTAATTTCAAAATATCTACGCATATAAAATACATTCGGGTCATATACAGATTTAGGTTATCGTCTTACCTGTGGACACACCGGAAGTATACACAAAACCTTTTAACTATTGATCACAGGAAAAACAACTTTTATTATTAGGAGTGTGTATGACCCATTCATACTTTGTACGCCATTAAGCATTACTTGTTTTTCATTCAACAAATTTGACTCTTTGTTCTGAAAAAAAATTGCTCTGAGACCAAGATCGCATCTTGTCCCAAAGTTAGCGTGTTTAAACTAGATATCGGAATCGTACAACAAGTACTCTTTAATATGGGCAAATATAAAGTTACTTTTTAAAGCGACCTTATTCCGGTTAAATTTCGTCCCAAAATGCTCAGTTTGAATTAGACAGATTAGATCGATGTAAATACGAGTAGACGCTATTTGATGCAATTTGAATTTGACTAATACACATTAAAAAGGTCGGTATAAGTTGATATTTTGTTGAAAGATAGCTTCTATTGGTAGTCTGTGCACGGAAAATATGCATTAATTACCAAAGTAGACATGGTGTGCTGTTTTATCCCGGTATACGGTTTTGTACAGGTTTCCCTTACCTTTGTTTGTTGTTTCTGGATCTTATACCACGGGTAAAACGGGTCACGGGTCACGGGTCTTGCCTGCGAATAAAATTACCACGGGTAAAACGGGTCACGGGTCACGGGTCTTGCCTGCGAATAAAATTGTCACAAAACCCGACCCTTCAAAGAGACAGACTCTTGTTATCGACCTTAGGGTTTGACGAAATGAAACGAGATTGGAATGGTACGAAAGCCTGAAGGACTAGTCAATCTATCTTTACCTCAACTTCATCTCCATTCAACGTAGTGATATTTTTGAGAACATCGTCATCGGTGTCCAGTGTCAATTAATTCATTTCAATTTTAATTACGCAAGCCACCCCGCGCTTGTGTTTTGCAAATTTTGCGAGGTCGCAGAGCACGCGTAGTGTCGTCTTGTCCAATATAAGGAGAGGGCGCGTGTGAGAAGACATCAGTCAGTCAGTGTCTTCTGACAAACTAGCAACATGAAATCCTTCGTAAGTTTATTTAGCAGAAGTGCAATAAATAGTCAAATCAATATTTTAAACACTGATTAATTTCGACTTCATTTCACTTTTGAATTATCAAAACCAATGAGTTACTTTCTTAAATGTTTGTTACCTCTTCCGAACGCCAAAAAATAACCTCTTTTCATGAGCTCGTTCAATAGCATACATTTTCCTTCAGGCTTGTGTAGTCCTCCTCGCCGCGGCTGCGTTGGCTGCCCCCAGCCAGCGCGACAAGCGCGGCTACCTCCACTCCGCCTGGCCCACCCTCGACCACCACGACTTCGGCTACAGCCTCGAACACGCGCACGGCTACAGCGACTACGCGCACGGCTTCGGGCTCGGACACAGCGACTACGGACTTGGACACGTCAGCGACTACGGCCATGGCTACATCGCGCCCGCACACAAGCTTGTGTCGTACGACAGAGTCGTTGAAGTGCCAAAGGTAATTTTATAGAAACCTTATTCATGATAACAGGATTTTTTTGAAAAGGTGTTCTGTAAAAACTATGCTTATGGCCGTTTGTATCAATTTTTTTTTTAATAATTATTTACTGTGAATGCTTGTAACCGCGTTTTGTTTTTTAAGTTTAGCACTAGCTATGACATAGAATATAACGCTCTCTATTCATTAGCTAATTTGCTTATTTAATTCCCTAACAAATAATGAACAATAAAAAATTGTTTTCTTTGAGACGAACCTTTATAAGCAAGATTTATTCCAAAAATATTTAAAAATAAGTTCCTGTGTTAAACTATTGTGCCCCATACTATCACACGATTGGATTGGATTGGAGCTGACTGTGTCCCTCTATTAGCTGACAGCAATCCGAGTTGCAAGGAAAAATCCGCTAATATAATTTCTAGTCTCGCTCAGCGCAGCTCTCCTATTGGTGGATTTTTACCTCGCACACCGCTCCGCAACCACACACACACAGCTCTCGTGGACCTGGAAACGCAGTCTTAATAGCTGCACCTATTCACCGGACTTTATCTGATTCTGGCCCCTACTCCATTACTAATTTCCCACAACGGTTGTCGGCTCTGCAGCCAATAGAACCAGACCATTAATACTTAAGCTATGTAGTTCATTAATTCATTCTTTGGTCTTGTGCTCTTGTCAGTCACTAAGAGAACTTTATTAACCTTTAATTAACTTTTCTCCGGTATGCTTAAAAATGTTATTGTTGCAAAACTCATACTCGTCCAGGAACCGCTAGCTTCCCGGTGTCTACAGTAATGTCTTTCTTGTTTATTCAGGTTGTGGAGGTGAAGAAGATCGTGTCCATCCCTAAGGTGGTCTCCGTCCCCAAGGTGGTCTCCGTGTCCAAGATCGTGGAGGACCCTCACCACATCTCGTACGCCAGCTACGGCTACGGTTCCCAGGGATGGTGGTGATCAGAGTTGACCAGTGACAGAATGTGATATATTAATTATAAATAAACTTTTTTTATCTTTTTAAATATATATTTAATTAAAACCCCTTAGCTCATGGAATTACCTAGGCAAATAACGTGGCAAGACACTAAGTTTGAAATCGTCTGTCACGGTGTCCAGTAAACCTTATAAGTAGCTGCAAACTAATTAGCGCTTTGTCACGTAAACGTCATGTTTGAACTGCTGCACTAATCTGTCAAAGGTGTTAAAGAGACAAGGTGATTACTAAAGTTTTTATAGTTTAAACTACTTTGGCTTGAAATCTGTCTTTAATACACTGGTAAACATCTTGACCTGATTGTGCAAAATGTGGTTCAGATTTATGAATAAGTCTTTTTAGAGTTGTTGGTATTCTGTAGCTCTGCCTACCCCACTGGGAATTAAACTTATTACCTAACCTACTTCTGGTTTCCTGCAATTCGGGTAATAAGCCAAAGAAATCATACGCCTAAAAGACGAAACGTGGAGCAGTATGAAATTAAATAATACATAATTTAGTGTATAAAACCTGAAAAAAAGGTAGGTGCGACGACGAGCGAATCGGGAGGAGAGTGTTAGGTACAGTTACGACTAAAACATGAACAAATTCCAGAATAAAGTTCTATGCATTATATTTTAGCTATTGAGAGGCCGTGTACGAAATTTTACCTCAATTCGAAAATATTTCAGAAAAACGTGTTTCGGAATTTAAAAATTCGGTTAACCTAATTTTTGGAATTCCCTGTTTCGGTGTTTAAATGCATCGGAATTGTAATACCTATTTGGAATAATATAGTTCGGTAGTACGAGTATAATCGTGATTTTCATCATTCGTGATTTTAATGTAGGAATTTAGGTGGATCGGATATATAAAAATCACAATTATGAGATTCGGCAAAAAATATTTCGGAATTGTGTAGTTTACTAAAATCAACTAAGATGACACCAAATGAGTTTAAATAGAAAATTAGTTATTACTAGTTCATTTTTATGTTTGTAGTACTTAACGGCTTCGGAACCCTACACTGAGCATGGTCCGATATTCTATTTCTTTTAATTGGTCTAGAAAGTTCTTCTTGGTCTCCCTCTTTTCCTTATCCCTTCTATTTTCCCTTCAATTATCATCTTTATCTAAGTTATCACGATTAATAAAGTGTATTTCATACCACCAAAATTAGATACTTATGTGCTTGGCGGGAAGACGCAGAAAGATGGTACAAATCTTTCACCGTCTATTGCTAGACTGAAACTGAACGAACATCTGACGCTATATTTGTTTGTTTAATCACGTTTCGTTCGATCATAAAATCAATTTCAATATTCACCACCAAAATTAACTATTTCGCTTGGACAGTTTTATTTACACTGCTCCGAGTTTCCTTTTACTTGCAAATGCAATAATTGATACATTTTAAAATACCTCAACTAATAAGGAATACAGATAAATAAAATGTAAGTCTAGTTGAGGCTTAATAAGTTTGTACCACGACATATCAGTATATGCGGGAAGTACAGGACACGACACCAAAATTGATTTTGGAATGAAAATATTTTTTTAAGATAAATATAATAAGTTAATAATAATTTTAACTTTGGCTCAATATGGTACTTTGAGTAAGATTATTTATAAAATAAATAGTTTTCCAATACATGTACTTTACACCCCAATTATCACGTCTGCCGCTCAAAAAATGTGGTTGAGATAATTACCCTTGTATACCGCAATAAATACAATATATTACAATTTCGAAACTAAATAGCAATATAAGCGTGTGTAGTAAGCAAGGACACCTACTAAATATCCTATAACCATTTAAACATAAATGCCATTAGTGGCAAAGCTGACCATCCAACTAAACCACAATCTCTGTAATTATATTACAACGCAGTTAAAATTAACTACCAGTTTTGAACCGTTTGAAGTACCTAATCGTACAGTTATAAAACTCAACCTTGCTCTGATATTATGTTTTGACATCGAGATACGAGTAGACCACTGGGCAAGCTACTAAACCAAACATCTGGTCAAACGCAAGTTGTGTAAGTCATCTGTGCGAGTAGGGTAAGAGTATCTTTGACAACGCTGTTAGCCTAGTTAAGTTACTGCCGACTGCCGACAAAGCTAGTGATTCCGGGGTCGATTCCCAAGGGCAAATATTGAGTGGTGGTAAATCCCTGTGCGAGGTCCGGATAGCTACCACCATCTTAACCATTAACCTACCGCCAAGCAAGTGTTCGCATTGTTGTGTTCCGGTGTGGGGATAAGACAACCGGTGAAATCAATTACTAGCTTAGAAGCATTCCATCTTAGTCCTCAGGGTTGGTAACGCATTTGAAGTCTCGCAATTCAAATGTCTATGTGTCTCAGATTCCACATAAAAAAACTCAAATTCAATAGCGAAAGCAGAGCGACGCCTTCATTCCCAGAGTGGGGTAGGCAGAGCTACAGAAATACCATCAACTTTAAACTTGTTGATAATTCTGTAACCACATTTTGCATAGTCAGACAGCAAGGCTGACAGGTTGCAAGCCCATCGCCTAACAGTACCTACTATATACAAGCCTTTATTCCCTTAGTCGCCTCTTACGACATCCACGGGAAGACATCCCTCTTTGCATGGCGATGGAAATTACATCATAATATATACAGTGTGTTACCGGCATGAGGGCTTTAAATGTAGGTATCGATTCTACTCCTCAAATGGAACTCCTTTTGTTCTACGACTTTAAAAAATGAGGTAATTTTATTTTTTTATTTTTCATACAAAATAAATTAATTCACTGATTTTACTAATAAAGTTTGAAAGTTTGATCACCTATGACTTACTGTAAATTAAGTTATTAAGTCGTAGAACAAAAGGTGTGGCATCTGAGGAGTAGAATCGATACCTACATTTAAAGCCCTCATGCCGCCGGTAACACACTGTATAATACTATCATTTTTAGTTTTTATTTATTGCTAAATTTTTATACTGATTAAAAATTAAAAAGGGTTTGTATTCACATTTTTATTTTTGTGTCATTAAGGTTTAAATACAATTTACATGTCATATCATTGCACCATGCCAACCAATAAAGTTACAATCATAAAATTGGCATCAAGTGACAGTAACGCAATAAAAAGCAGCTCACATTACTTCAATCGCAATCGCCTTATCGTGTTTTATTTGCGCAAACCGTTTGATGTTTCCGACAGAGATACGATGTGCATTCAGAACTAGTTCACGTATAAATACCACTGAAGAATATTAAGAAGAAATCCGCAGTTCTACAATGCCCGCGACGTGGCACCCTACTGCGACGTGTGCCAGAGTTCTTCTATGAGATCCTTGACGTAAGTACTAATCAAGACCGGTGAAGTCCTAGTTCGCAATTAAAGAAATAAATATCGGGGCCAATCTAACCAAATTGACCTAGGCTCAAACTAAGCTCTAAGCTTGCACTTTGGCCTCGACAACGACAAATTCACTTATATGTATTGAGAAATATTATACTTAAATACATAAAAAACATCCAAGACGCAGGAACAAATACTCGTGCTCATCACACAAATATCTGCTCTTAATGGAATTTGAAACCGGGACCTCTAGCTTCGAAGGCAGGGTCACTACCAACTAGGCCAACGTGTCGTCAATTTATCCTATAGCAGTCCCAGCTCGACTTTCTCGTGTGTGTTGTGGTGGTAGAACCTTGTGCAGGGTCCGTCCGGATCGTTACCACCATCTTATCCATTAACCACCCGCCAAGCAACAGTGTTCGCATTGTTGTGTTCCGGTTTGGGGATAAGACACCCGGTGAAATTACTAGCATAGAGGCATTCCATCTTAGTCCTGGGTTGGCAACGCATTTGAGGTCTTAGGATTATAGTCTTGGGAATTCAAATGTCTATGGGTCTCAGATTCCACTTACCATCAGGTGGCCTGAGCGCTCGTGTGCCTTCTCCTTAACATAAAAAAAAAACATATACATAAATACGAAAGTGTGTGTGAGTATGTTAGTTTGTCACTCTTCCACGCTGCAACGGCTAGACGGATTTGGATGAAATTTGAAATGAAGATAGCCCTAGCCTGATAGCTATACCCTGGATTAACACATAGGCTACTTTTTATCCCGATTCTTTTTAAAATTCCCGAGGTAATATCGGTAATCGAAATCTAAGTGGACAAAGTCACGGGCAGAAGCTTTTCATATTAATTTCTTCCATGTAGGTCTGGCTAATAAAAATTGAGCCTTGAAAATAGCGGCGAATTAAAAAAACAGCGTGTTGCAACACTGTGTGTAACGAGATAAAATAATAATGATACTTGAACATTTATTGCATTGAGTTGCTTTTGTACTTCTGTCACCATGCTCTGTGATGTCGAATAAAGATTTTGTCATTTGTCATTTGTCATTTTATTATTTTTCTACAATTCACACAATGCAACTGATTAAGCAGAAGAAAGTAAAGTTATATGAAGTAAAACTCTTAACTTCATTCTACTTTATATTTAAGAAGAATAATAAAACCCACTCACTAAAATTTTAATTCTGACGAGACATAATAATTTAACTTTATATGTTATTCTTCAATGTGATAAATATTAGCAGTAAGCCTCCCCTTAATTCTTTTAAAAAGCAAAAACGGGGCAATTTATTATCGATCAGTTACTTTCTGACTTACTATTTCAAGTATCAAGTTTAGGACATCATACTAATTTAAGCGTTTGACAGATTTAACAACGATATTACTGTTGCCATATAAAAAACTCTATTTATTAAACAAATGAGTTAAGAGGATTGTGAAGCGATGCTTAATTTTTTTGCTTCACAATCCTCTTAATAAATGGCTGAATTCATCAAGTCCAATGTCAAATACGTATATCTACGTAAATCAAAATCGTCTCAATAAAACGATATGCATTTAGCACAAGTTTACACCGCACGCGCACTCACAGCAACCCATCACTAAACGGCGGATGTTTAACACGCAACTATTAAATTTTAAACCTTATCAGTTCAACCATAAGCTCTAAAATTATACTGTTGAGTTTTGGCTGTTAAATGTTTTTTGGTTACAGGTTATTGTGGTGGTATAACGCAACTTTTACGCGCAAAATGTACAAACAGCTGACATCCTTTATTATGTATGTAAGAAAACGTGTTATTAGTTAATGTGGCTAGGTGACGGTTAAGTTTGTTACACAAATTGTGCGTGAGAGACTTTGTTTGGTTATAACACGCGCATGTATATTTTTACATACATGTCTTAAGAAAAGAAAAGCAGTGAAATGGCATTCTTCACATACATACATACTATCACGCCTTCATTCCCAGAGTGGGGTAGGCAGAGCTACAGAAATACCAACAACTCTAAAAAGTTGTTGATAATTCTGTGACCACATTTTGCATAAACGGCTAAGATGTTTACCAGTGTATTAGTGACAGGTTGCAAGCCCATCGCCTAATAGTCCTAGAAACCCTCATTCCCTTAGTCGCCTACTTATTGGTAATCTTCAATTGTTGATATTTGAACAATCTAGTGTTTTCATGTGGTCTTAGGATCCTCTAGCATTAATGCATTTTTTTTACAATTTATTATAAAACTAGCGACCCGCCATCGCTTCGCTCCGGATTAAAGTATTATACATATAAACCTTCCTCTTGAATCACTCTATCTATTAAAAAAAACCGCATCAAAATCCGTTGCGTAGTTTTAAAGATTTAAGCATACAAAGGGACATAGGGACAGAGTAAGCGACTTTCTTTTATACTATGTAGTGATAGTACATAGTTAAGGGCTTTAATTAAAACAAAACTTGTTTACATTAAGCCTTTAACTATTATTTTTTTATAAAACGCGTTTGGCCAGAATTGGGTACGATTTTGTCAAGTCGAAATATAGTTCTTCTTTCTTTCTTTGCCCCCGCGGCGACTTGAACAGCTACTACCGCGGGGATATGGCGTTTCCACGTGAAGTGATTTCGCCAGTGTCAAGTAAGTATATATATAATTATAAATCAATATAGCAATAAAACACAATCCAATCTTCTCTAGGAAGATTGGGGGCAACGTTGTACGGTGATTTGTAGGTCAGAGGTCAAGATAGTTTTAACCTCTGCACCACTGCGAGTCCACTTGAAACGAGAAGAAAGATGCCAGATACACGAAATAAGTCCAAGTCTTCAATCACTGTGCGACACAAAGGCATAAAAAGTACAAATCACTATCAGAAAAGAACTTTGAACACCTAATTACCCAAAAATTAAAGTCTAAAACAAATCACACGTCCGCCATCTTTTAACGTTGCAAATGGCCTCCGAAATATAGTTAAAGTATGCTATGTCTCATTCTGCCAGATGTAAATGTCACAATGACAGATTCTGATAAGGACAATTCATATTTTTAGCTATCATGCGTTTATGAATAAGTGGGTTTAGTATGAAAGCTATGGTATTGTAATTAAAGTATATTTGCCGCGGTTAAATAACTCACTTGTCTACACCTGTGGTCCGAGCACGCTGCCACAGGACTTAGTGTCAAATAACGTCAAACGGGAACGAGTGTCAAATATTATTACGAAGTTATTAAAATGACAGCCGCCCGGGGATTAAGTTGCTTGGTATTAAAAGGGCTCAAATCACACTAAACACACTTTTATTTTAAACCTTAGTTCCTTATACTTACGTTGGAATATGGAATAGACGAATTAAAGTCCCGTCCCTATGTCAAATTGTTACTTGGCAGCGTGCTCGGCTCACTGTATGATTCATAGAGCTTCACAAAGAAAATACAAAAAGTACATGACGGAAAGATGTAATTTAATTTGATCCATTACACTAATACTTAACGCCAAATCAAGCAGTAAATACCTTCCGATTACTGTTATCAAACCAAGCGTGTTGAGTTAAGTGCTAGTAAAAACAATGTTAACTAAAAACTGTACACATTTAACTCAAGGTTCCGTACTAAGTCTTATAAGTTTATGTCTAAAATGTCTATTTTAGGGTTCCGTAGCCAAACTAGGAACCCTTTCAGTTTCGCCATGTTCGTCCGTCCGTTGTCCGCAGCCTAGCGCAGAGACTCTTAGTTCTAGCAAGCTGTAATTTGGCATGAATATGCATATTAGTCACGCCAACAAAGTGGTACAACAAAAAGTAAAAAAAAAAAATTTTTTTTTATCGATATCTTATGAGCTTCCCTATCACCTATTACCGGCTTGACTTTTGGGACATCATTTATGTATGTGTGTTCGTCTGCGGTATTCCAGCTCTCAAACGAATTTTATTTCAAAGCCAATCTTTTAAAGATCCCAGATACTAATTTTCCGAGTAGTGGTAATGCGACGTCCTTTCTCTCTTCTTTCTCTACATCCAATCCAACATCCTTTTTTCATCCACTCTCTTTGCCGTTCGCCTTTGTAAGAACCCAACTCTAGTAGAATATTTAGTTTTTAAAATAAAATAAATATCACAGGACAATCTCACACAAATTGACTTAGTCCCAAACTAAGCTCTAGGCTTGTGCTATGGGTACTAGACAACGATAAACATACTTAGATAGAGAAATAAATACTTTAAATACATTGAAAACATCCAAGACTCAGGAACAAATACTCGTGCTCATCACACAAATATCTGCCCTTACCGGGATTTGAACCCGGGACCGCCGGCTTCGGAGGCAGGGTCACTCCCAACTAGGCCAACGTGTCGTCAAGTTTTCCGTAAAGCATAGGAGCTTTCAAGTTAAAGTCATCTTAGTACAACCACTATATAGCTTTCTCGTTTAACTACGGAACCCTAAATAGAAGAATAAAAACAATGAATAATAGCCATTATGTAACATGTGTGATAAAAAATCTTTAATTCAATAACATATAACAAGCAGTCAGTTTTTCTATGGTTACATACAATTCTTATGAATTTTACTTATGTACCGTACTTACCCACTGAACTGAAACTAAGCAAGTGATATTTAGGTGTAAAGATTACGAACGGATCCAATTTCCAATAATTGACCATAAAGACGTCATATGAGTACATGAAACTTGACATGAAATAATTTGTATTCATTTAATGTAAGTATTTTGTGTTGACTTTTTGACTTTTATAGTTATTAATGTTTCTTACTTTACTGAGCTCGTTATTACTGTTGTTTATTGCATGTTATGTGACGATCCTTAATGTTGATATTCTTTTCTTTTTTTTATGTTAAGAAGAATGCACACGAGCACTCAGGCCACCTGATGGTAAGTGAAATCTGAGACCCACAGACATTATAATTTCACCGGTTGTCTTATCCACACACCGGAACACAACAATGCGAACACTGTTGCTTGGCGGATGGTTAATAGATAAGATGGTGGTAGCGATCCGGACGGACCCTGCACAGGGTCCTACCACCACTAACATACGCATACGCAAGATGACATTATTATATAAATTAAATTAAATTATTTTTCATATTTTTTAAGATATTTTATAATTTATTTCTAATTTTAATTTCTGACGATCTCAATGTAAGTAATAACTTATAATTTGACATGCTGTGCAATTTATACTGTGATTTTATATTGGGAAATAAAATTTGAATTTGAATTTTGAATTTATTCCAGTTTTTTTTTATTGAATACTAGTTCGCGGATGGTTTAAACCTCCACTATAAAGCAGTCACGACAAAGCGGATACAATACTAAAGACGTCATAGCCACCGGCGCCGTGGCGACTAGTGGCGTGCCTCATACATCTCTATCCATTTGTTAGGTGCCGCTATAGCCGTCGCTCAAATTCGTGGCCACGTTGTTACAGGTGCATGCTCTAACCATTACATACCATAGCAGCTATTAGCCGAGACTCTATCCACGTACAGTCAAGTTCAAAAGTATGTATACACTTTAGTGCCTTGTCTATTTAACGTCATGTTTAAACTGCCATATGAAATTATCCAAGCGATTTAAGTGACAAGGTACTAAAGTGTATGTATACATACTTTTGAACTTGACTGTACAAAAATAAAATATAGCTTATGTTACTCTGTAATAATGTAGCATTGTAATGGAGAAATGTATTTTTCACTTCTCATGCTCGTAAAGTCCTTCTTTATGCTGGGTATAGGCTGCATAAAATCGCATTTCATGCACTAGTGCATAAAGTGTTGTCGTCATCTAGACTAAGACAATTAAGCCCAACAGCCAGACAAGGTGAATACACTAAATAAACTTGTTATTTGAATACTTTCATATGCCTTCAAAGCAACAATTAGCAAAATGGAAATTTTAATTTATTAATAACAAGCATTATTAACAACAAAAATACAAAATCAACGTGTGACTTGGCAGTATTGCGTTCGACCTAAGTTTAATGTTACATAAAAAAATAAAAAAAGAAGAAAATAAGCAATGGCGGGAAGAGTTTGTTGTCTCGTTTTGGACTATTTAATTAGTTGTTTTCTTTGCAAAAGTTGTTGTTCGTTACTGAATTTTGTTAAATATCGTCAAGTGAAGAGAAAAAAATGCTCACACCTAACACACTAATGGTTAAAAATGCAAAAGAATTATTATTGTTTTTTTTCCTCGTAATCGAAGTGAAAAGCAGAGTGTATAACTCGGTCTTAAAACCCATTTTATCCGAGACTTAATTATCCACCCTCGCCTGCCGGCTCGGATGGATACCATAAGTCTCGGATAAAATGGCTTGTTTTATGCCCTTGTTGTACAATCTTCTATTGAAATCAGCCCAGATGTTTTTGTGTTTATTCGTTATAAAACTTAGAAACATACAACGAGTCTAACAAAAACCGGCCAAGTGCGAGTCGGAGTCGCACACGATGGGATCCGTACCATTAGTATACAACATTAGACATTACATTTTAAGTTTTAAGTGTTTTAACCTTGTTTTTAGTTACACGTGTCTGTAACTACGGTGTCTGTATTAGGATCAAGAAAAAAAAGGGCAAAACAACACGTTTTCTTGTATGCGAGCTCCATTCAAATATTAATTTTACTCTAATTTAATTATTACGACACGCTAGCCTAGTTGGGAGTGACCCTGCCTTCAAAGCTATTCCTGGGTTCAAATCCCGGTAAGGGCAGATATTTGTGTGATGAGCACGATTTGTTCCCGAGTCTTGGATGTTTATCGTTGTCTAGTACCCATAGTTCAAGCATAGAGCTTAGTTTGGGACTAGGTCAATTTGTGTGACATTGTCCTGTTTTTTTTTTTGAATTATTTTTTAAATGAATATACAACTAAATACTCTATGTAAGCGTCTACCCGTTGCCGTTATTAGTATCGAGCAAAAAACGGCAAAAAACACGTTTGTTGTATGGGAGCCCCCCTTAAATATTTATTTTATTCTTTTTTCAGTACCTATTGGTTGTTATAGCGGCAACAGAAATGTATCATCTGCGTAAATTTCAACTGTCTAGCTATCACGGTTCATGAGATACTGCCTGGTGACAGACAGACAAACAGTGGGGTACGATTAGATTCATGTATCATTACATTAAATCAGTATCTAACGTCAGTTTGGCCGTGGCGTGCTTGATTGCCTCCTAAATAATCTAAAATTTGTGAACAAATCGTGACAAATTGGCGCGACTTTCTCCACGGTTTGATAGCGAGAAGGAACTGGCAATGGATCACTGTGTCGCACTCCAGGAAGGAAGGCGCTGGCGACTCGCGACGGCACGGCGTTTGCGTAGGAACTTTATAGAGGTGATATTACCACCTTTTAAGAAATACGTGAACGTTAGTTTTTTACTTAATTAATGACTGAACAATTTACATGAGTTTCATACTCGCTTGTTGTCACTTTTTACCTTGGCAAATTAAGAAGTGACAGCTTTTTTTATTGCGTCATTAGTGCTCATTAACATTTGTGCAACTTAATTGCCAGTGGAATTATCTATCAGTCAACAAATAGATAAAATAAAAATAATTAATGTCGGCGGCTTTCAGTTTAATTTCATCTTAATGGAAGAGAGAGACTTTATATTGCTAATAGTATTAATGAACTACGTTTACCGAGTTTCCACGAGCTAATACAGAATCCGTCCGGATCGCTACGACTCGATACCATGCCGCTAAAAGGACGGTTTTCTCACGCTCGATCTGGTGAAAGCTAGAGATCATTAATGTCCTCAAGTTTGACAACGCCTTTTAATTCGAAATTGCAAATACATGCATGCTCGTTTACCTGCCTTTCGACCCTATCGTGTATTTAAGTAAATATGGGCTTTAAAGACGACTAACGTACGGGTGGCTTAAGTGCTTGTTTTCCTACTCTAGAGAAATATAGACGTAGACAACGAATTCCTTTTTAGGGTTCCGTAGTCAAACTAGGGACTTAATCTTATAGTTTCGCCATGTCCGTCCGTACGTCCGCAGCCTAGCGAAGAGACCCTTAGTAGTAGAAAGTAGTAATTTGGCATGAATATTTATATTAGCTACGTCAACAAAGTGGTACAATAAAATTAACATTAAAAATTCGTTTAGGGTGCACGTAACGTAGAGATGTATTTTTTTCTCGTCTACCCTACAGTGTGGGTGTCGTTGGATAGGTCTTCAAAGCGTAAATTTTTGTTAAACTAAGTGGTGTCCCCCCCTCCCCCACTACAGCTAAAACTACAGATACTAAAAATCTGAAAAAATCTTAAATGAAAGACCATATAATACCATACCAACCATACCATAGAATTTTAATAGAAAACTATCACGATAAGTAGACATCATTGGTTCTTGAGATACAGGCTATTAAAGTGTTTATACCTACTTAAATCATCTAAGACGGCACCAATTGACTTTAAATAGAAAATTTGTTATTACTTATTGATTTTTACGTTTGTAGTACTTAACGGCTTCGGAACCCTACACTGAGCATGGTCCGACATGCTCGTTAAGTAAGCGACTGAATAAGATATAACGAAAAATTATAATTTTTAACCGACTTCAAAAAAAGGAGGAGGTTATACGTTTTATGGTATGTTTTTTTTTTTTTAAAATACGTACGTTCACTAATTGCGAACTGTGCCTAACTGGCAGGCAGGTCGTCAATGTATCCATTACCATTATCCTGGTGAAGACTCACTTATTTTTCGCGCATAACATCAATCTTATGTACCTAATGCAACTGGGCATTAAATTACATAACATTGATGTATCTCAAACCTTAAAGGCATTCTATTCAGTTCTAAAGTCTGACAATAACTTGCATTATTTTTTAGAGCCTTGTTACCACCTGTGTGTTCGTTTGCCTTCACCATGCCATTCATTTATTATTATTTAGGTGCATTGTATCAGCTCTATGTACCTCCTCTTCACGTCCTGAAACTGAAGCGCGCGCGCAGCACCAGTAGCGCCCACGCCGCGACGCGCCGCACACGACGACATGGAACCCGTGAGTACTATTATACTATAGTGATAATGTGTAGTACTTTTAGTGTCTTTGAGGAGTTTGACTAATGTTATACGCGTAGGTTTATGTAGTTTTTCATTTAAGTACCCAGCAGTGTACAAAAATAATAATCGAACGCTTCTCCTTGCAACTTTTTGCTTTCTTATTTTCCTCTATCACCCAAATGTTAGCTGGAAGAGTTCCCTTAAAGGGATGAGTTCGCCTTTGTTCGTTCCTATTCTGTGAATATTGTATTTGAATTAGTGTGTTTAGTATAATAAAAATGTTTACATACATGCATACATACTTCTGTTCGATATGTGTAACAGTATACTGGGTGATTTTGGGGTCATGATCCGGAATGGCCAAAAGTGAATAAGACGATTGCCCGAAATTGCCTTAAAAAACCAGTTGTTCCATACATTAATTCTCAACTAATTCACCGTCAATGTATGTTTTATTTTTGGCGATTTCGTGGTTGGTCCTATCGGAAAAGTTGTTCAGTTTGACCATCTTATTCACTTTTGGCCACTCCGGATCATGACCCCAAAATCACCCAGTATAATAAATGTATGTTTATATGAAAACACTTTATTGTACAGAAAGAAAAACAAACTCAATATAATAAAAATAAAAATAAAGAATGTGCAAAAGCGAACATATCCCTTCAAGATTGAGAAACGTGAAATGGGTCATACACAGATTTAGGTTACCTACCGTCTTTCCTGTGGACACACCGAAAGTTAACGTTTTTAAGGCCTAATTTTCTGGCTAAGCCCATTCCCGCAAAAACGCCGTCAAGACTGCTTTAGACCTATCATATAAAATCATAACTTATATTATATGCACACAAGCTTTTAACAATTGGCCACAGGAGAGACAACTTTTGTTTTTAAGAGTGTGTAAGACCCAAATTACAAATGATACTCAACACGAAAGTTGTGGTCGCGCGTTAATTCAAAAGTTTATTTTAATAATTATCGTGCATTGTAAATTTACTATAAATGTATCATAATATTATATAAAAATGTTGTATACTATGTTGTTACGAGTACTTGCTTTTATTTCGCGTAATGAATTAGTAGCAGATAATACTTTGTGTCGTGTTTAATGAAGTTTTATAAATAAACGTTGTTCCAGCGGTCGCTATTACTTGTCGCGCTATGCGTGGCCTCCGGCGAGCCGCTGTCAGACACCCCGAAAGCCCTCAGACCACTCGAGGAGACCCTCAAGAGCCGCAGCGATGACTTCAGCCCCTACGCCAATGAGTTCATCCAGGAGTACGAACCAATCGCCTACGCAGCCATCCCACTCCATCACCCCATGCCTGTCATAGCCATACTCTCCGATAACCCCCTCACCCCTGCCCCACCCAAGCTCTACGGTCAACAAGCCTTCGCATCATCAGCAAAACAACCGGCATACACCAAACCAGATTACCAGAACTATGTCCCTACAGAATACAACCAGCCAAAGCCAGAAACGGAGTACCAGAAATCGTACCCATTGGAATATCAAAAACCATACGCATTGGAACACCAAAAACCGTATCCAACAGAATACCAAAAACCTTTCCCAGCGGAATACCAAAAACCGTATGTTGAATATCACAAACCGTACCAAGTGGAATTCCCTCAGTACCCGCCTTTGGATTACGCTAAAGCTTACAACACAATTGATTTTTCGAAAAGCTACGCTCCACTGGATTATCCGAGACCTTACAACGTAGACTACAAATCTTACCCTTCGGAAGTGTACAGACCTTATGCTTCAGAATACGTCAAGCATTATACAACGGATTACGTCAAACCTCACGCTTCTATAGAGGCGCCAACGATACTCTATGCCCGGCCCACCAAAGACGGCGGTTACACGTACCATAGACGACCGATGAAGAACCGAAATGCGAAAAGACCGCGAAAGACCAAGCCTGTGATCATCAGGGTGCATAAATACAGGACGATTAGGAGCAGGTCAGGGTACTAAGGACTGAGGAGCTCGTTACATTTGTGAGAGCAATGTATGGTCATCGGTTCACTAATGTTTCACCAAAAAACGTTTCACAAACTGATTCATTTCACAACACACATCATTTGGCAAACTGCATTTTTTTTCAGAGACTAAATATTTCAAGATTTTTGTAAATAAAATCTGAAAAAAAAAAAAAAAATGCAGTGTGCCAAATGAAATGTTTGTGAAATGAATCAGTTTGTGAACCGTTTTTTGGTGAAATGACAGGATACGATGGTCATCATGTAGCTGCACACTGCAGTTCCTTGCCGCTTTATTAAATCTTTTGGCACGTCAAACATGACTTTAAAGAGACAAAGTGTATGCTGATTGTACTACGTTGTAAAAGAAAGAAGTTAAATCTGTCCATCAATGCGATGTTTCCATTCTCGCAGTGTGCAATTCGGAGACTTTATCAATTTATTTCACTTGTTCTGATATTTTGAGGTTTAAGTCAGGTTAGAGAACTCACTCATTATTTCTTAATAGGTTTTTTTTTTCAGTAAACCCAGAATATAATTGCCTGTGAAATCTATTTACCGAGGACTACTTTTTTAAAGACGAAGGTACTCAAGGATGAACGATTAGGTATTTTAAACTTACGTGTTGCAGTTGTTTTTATTGTTTTACACAAAGTAAGCGTCATTATGTCAAGAGTGTCAGCAAATATAAGATGAATTTTGACGCTGCTAGCGAATTTCTAATGAATTAGCTTATACTAATTGGTGCAGCTTTGCTCCAAGCCTCGTTTAGGTCGAAAAATATTAGAAAACTTTTCAATTAGTTAAGATAGCTCAATTAACTGTTGTAAAATGTTATATTTAAGAAGTACCTACAGTGTGATAGTTCTTAAAACAACCTTCTAATTTGTGCTTTCACAGCCGCTCTCATATAATTTTATGCAAGTCTAACCGACTTTACCCGAAGTAGCGGAACCTAAAAGATTTTTAAGAGTTATCGCACTGTACTTGGGAACATTAAAACTCAAGACCGAGCTCAGTGGCATACCATGGGAGAGGCCTATGTCCAGCAGTGGACGGAAGTGGGCTGATGATGATGATCACACTGTACATGAAAACCACAGTATTAATACTGCACTACTAATCCAAAATGGCGGCATCTCAGATAAAACTCCTGTAGCAATCTCATGCTTATTACAAGCAGGGGAGAATTGAATCTGCTTCCGCTATTCAATTTGAGATACCGCTTATTGGCTTAGGACTTTAGGAGGGCTGAATAGAGCTTGACTGTCTGTCGCTATTAAACTCATTGTGGCATCTGCCAGTATATTTGTTATGTGGCACAATAGAGTGTGTGAAAGGATTTTCGGAAACCATTAGGGATGGAAGATGGCCGATTGAAAAATGACCGGCTTTTACTTCTGATTTATTCTATTTGCTGATTACTTATCGCGGTGGACCGTTGAAACCGCGCCATTAATACATACTCGTAAGAAGAGTGTGTGAAAACAATAGACAGCCGAGCATTATGAATACCCTGGTTGTATTATAAATACTATTCTTATGCCATAAACTCGCTTGTTTTTTAATACCTCGGTAACTGACTGTAAAAAGTTTTTATACCAAAGATTTTTACTCTGTCACTTTAACTTTTTTATTATTAATTTAAGGCTTGATATAAAATAAGCATTTAAAAAAACGCAGTGTTTGCCCTAGTCTTAGATTTATTCCGATGTATTTTCTTAGATCTTCAGGTATCGACTGATATTTTATTTAGGTAGATAGGTTACTTATATGAGATTAACTTTTACGTTGATGTATGGGTTAGGTCAATTCATTTTTTATACTGTACCTATACCAAAATTGTGATTAAATATATTGTATATCTGTTCTCTGTTTGTCTTTTTTTACTCATTCATTATTTCCGGGCCTCTGTTCTAACGGGTAAAACCTTATCGCCTTTGGCACGCTATCATATTGTCAACGTTACGTTACCCGTATAGCTTTTATTTACTTGAAAGCTGACAGACTCAGCGGCCGAGTTAATAACAACACGTCAAAAGCAATATTGATTTATCTAATAGAATACAGCCCCATGATTAATGTTTAATAACCAATTGAAATTATAGCGTTTGTTATGTTTAGACGCTTATACGTATTCAGTTTAAAAAACTCAGCCGCATTAAAGCGATTATGTATTTTTTATAAAGGATATGTAATGTCTTCCTTATTGTCAAAGTAATTCGTCATTTACCTAATCACTAACGGTAATGACATGAATTAATTATACGATGGTAATAGAAGCGCACTTAAGGCCCGAGCACATGGTGCGCGAGGCGCGACGACAAACATGCTTAAGTTGTAGGACTATGTCAGAAGCAGTTGCAAAATACTTGTCTTTGATCTCTAACACTTGCTGTCAAATTATTGACAGAACTAATGAAGAGATCAACATAAACTTATTCTTTAAATATTTTTCAAGCAAGATGTTGGTATGAAATGACGTTGAAGAGAATTTTTGGGCTATGAAGCACCAGGCAACGTCATCTCTAATTATGCGTGAAGCGGTCGAAATAAAAAAGTATATAAATTTTAACCAGGAGGACGGATTTATGCCACCTATCGTCATTGAGATTAATGAGTTTAACGACCATGCAGGACATTCTCATAATTATGCTAAGATTGTGATGTAAACGCCAGCTGTGTGCACCAACCTTAACGTGTTGCGTGTTCACTTTCCTTGGTCTACGTGATAATTTATTGTTCCTTTTTTTTTCTTCGCGGTATGTGATTGTTCCGCCTGTTTATATTATGCTAATTGGAAATTGTAGCTATTTACAATACGAAATTATAATAACCTGATAATCGTATGATGAAAATAATACTGCACTTGAAAATTTGAAAAAAAAAGCTGCACTGACAACAATGTTTACGTAATAATAACTGAATCTTCAGTAATACATTATGACATCACGCCTTCATTCCCAGAGTGGAATAGGCCGAGCTACAGAAATACCAACAACTCTAAAAAGACTTGTTAATAATTCTGTAACCACATTTCGCACAAGTAGCCTAAGATGTTTACTAGAGTATTAGTGACAGGTTGCAAGCCCATCGCCTAGCAGTACTACAAGCCCTTATTCCCTTAGTCGCCTCTTAAGAAGGCTGTGAAGCAAAAAAAAACCATACAAAATGCGATGTTTTTATCCCCTTAAACGTTGTCCGATTTTAACGATTTTTGAATAATTTGTAGATATTATGAAAAACTATGTCTGTACGTTTTCCTTTCCAAGAAAATATTTATAGAAAAAAAAAAAAAAACAAAAGCGGAAACGTACAGACCTAGTTTTCCATAATATCTACAACATGTTCAAAAATCGTAGAAATCGGATCAGATTTAGGAGGTGAGAAACGTTATCGCCCGTAGCTAAATTTGTATGGATTATTTTTGACAGCTACGTATTTTAAGCATCGGTAAACAATCCCCTTACGACATCCACGGGAAGACACGAAGTGGCACTATTCTAACCCGTCAGGCAAATCAAATCTTCAGTAATAGTTATCTACATAATCGTTTAGTTGCTCTGGACTGCTTAGCGTTTAACTACTGTTTACTAAAGTAAGTTACATACACATACATAACATCACGCCTTCATTCCCAGAGTGGGGTAGGCAGAGCTACAGAATTACCAATAACTCTTAAATTGTTGATAATTCTGTAACCACATTTTGCACAATCAGGCTAATATGCTTACCAGTGTATTAGTGAAAGTTTGAAACCCCCTGGCCTAACAATACTACAAGCCTTTAATCCCTTAGTCGCCTCTTACGACATCCACGGGAAGACATAGAGTGGCACTATTCTAAAGTAAGTTGTTTCATCAAAATCCTTCTGGTTAAGAAACAACTGTTTTTGAATTTAGTAACCTTATTAAGTATTGAGTTTATATTGAAAACTGGTTGGGTTGGCGAACTATACTCTTGAGAAACTATAACTAAACAGTTTAATTTAGGTTAATTGACCAAATCGATTATTATGTTTAGGTATGTAGACTTTTAGTAAACTATACTTGGAAGCAAAGAAATCGAGCCACTTTCTATGGAAATTCAGTACTAAGTGGCTCGATTTCTTTGCTCCTAAGTGTATTATTAAACTATAGTTGTAGTACTTGTAGTACCTAGTTACTAAGTTCTGTTACTCGATTTGCGAACTCTTTTCTTGCGTTAAAACAAATGCTACCGAAAATATAAAAAATGACATAATGGCGGGTTGTCAGTTATAATTTTATAGCACACACAACACTTATCTCGTCGTATTTATAATGGATTGGGGTCTAAAAGAAAATCGTGTCGCTGTAATTGCGTTGCACAAATGCGGGCATCCGCCAAACGTGATTTTGAACTTGTTTCAAAATCTGAAAATCAACAAACAATTCGTTTATCGTATCATTAATAGGTACAATAGTACCCTGAGCTTTGATGACCGCAAGAGGTCTGGAAGACCACGCACCGGTCGGACCCCAGCTCTAATAAAGGCAGTGAAGGCGAGAATCGCAAGAAACCCCGTCCGGAAGCAAAAGTTGTTGGCAATTCAGATGTCTGTGAAGAGAAGCTCCCTTAAAAAAGTTATCAATCAAGACCTTGGACTACACGCTTATCGTAGACGGAAAGGTCATTTGCTTAATGGACGATTGAAGACTATGAGGCTGAATAGAAGTCGCGTGCTACTGAAGCGGTACGCACAAAATGGCCACCGAAATATATTATTTACAGACGAAAAAATTTTTACCATTGAAGAATGTTGTAACCGCCAGAATGACGAGAGTATATGCAAAAAACAGTCAAGAAGCGAGTGTAGCTGTTCCGAGAGTGCAACGAGGCCATCATCCCTCTTATGTCTTGATTTGGTTAGGTGTGTCATACTCAGGGTTAACACAGGTCCATTTCTGTGAAAAAGGTGTCAAAACTGGGGCTAAAGTTTACCAGGAAACCGTTCTGGAACCAATAGTGAAGCCTTTAAGCCACTCTCTATTTCAAAACCAGCCCTGGGTCTTTCCACAAGACTCAGCCCCTGCACATAAGGCAAAAACAACTCAAGCCTGGTTTCGAAGCAACAAAACTTGACTTCATTGCCCACGAAGACTGGGCCTCCTCCAGCCCGGACCTCAACCCCCTGGATTATGCTATATGGCAGGTTATTGAGGAGAAAACCTGTGCTAAACTCCACACAAATCTTGACTCCCTCAAGCGGGCCATAGTCAAGACAGTGACGGAATTAGATATGACAACCGTGCGTGCCGCTATTGATGACTGGCCTCGTCGTCTGAAGGCCTGTGTTCAGGCCCAAGGAGGCCATTTTGAATGAAATTGACAAATGTAAATCCTGATTGTGTGTACTTCATTTTAATATATAATTTATTTAACTTTCGTTAGTATATTTTATATAGATAAGGATTATTACAGTAACATAACTTAGTAACCAACTAGGTAGCTTAAGCAGCTTTTACTAAACAATGAAGGGATCTGCACCTAACTTAGTTAAGGAACTAAAAAGTTAACCCAGTGGTGGTAGCAAAACTTCATTCAGATTTAGCGAACTCTTTTTTTCCAGTGCGAGCTCTTCTGACATTTCATCACCATTTCATATACGACACGTGTTGGCCTCGCCATAGAACCCTATCACTATGACAGCTTTCTGCGACAGGGTTCTATAATGGCTCAACAATAACCAAGACCGTACCATTTTAAACTGATGAAAAGTGAATCTGCGGAAATAGATACACGTAACAATCGTGAAACACGCACGTCGCCAGAGTCACATGTAAAATAGTTCGGGAAACGGCAAATATAATTGGTAATACCTACTTTTAACTCATTAATTTATAATAACGCTCATAGTTAAGACATAAATCGATGTAAATCCTCTTTCGTTTTACACCTTTTATAAACCAATTTTTAGGTCCAAAGTAGAATACATTCCTATTTGTACTTATGCTTCTTTTTTGTATGAGTGCGTAGCGGATAGACTGACATGCAATTTGAATTAATTATGTGTAAATCGAACATCGATCATTGTTGGTTATGCATTTACGTGGTTAAAGTATTTTGTTGCATTCGTGACATACAGAAAAAACCCGGCAAAAGCATGTCGGACTATGCTCAGTGTATGGTTCCAAAGCCGTTAAGTACTACAAACATAAAAACCAACAAATGATAACTAATTTTCAAATTCTTTTAAAGACCTATCCAACTACACCCCACACTATGTATTATGGGGTAGACGAGAAAAAAAAGATGCAGCCTCAGGTTACGTGTAAAAAAGATAATATATTTTTTACATTTTATTGTACCACTTTGTTGGTGTGACTAATATGTATATTCATGCCAAATAACAGCTTTCTAGTACTAAGAGTCTCTGCGCTAGGCTGCGAAAGGACGGACGGACGGACATGGCGAAACTATAAGGGTTCCTATTTTGACTACGGAACCCTAATAACGTTTTCTCTCATTTTTTAAGCGTTTATAAGATTTAATCACAGAATAACGAACACTCAAAGGTGTTTAGAATATAATAGAATAGAAAATAATCTATTTGACACCAACAATAAAAATAAATAAGCAGGTCTCTCAATGGTTAGCTGGAAGAGATCCCTTAAAGGGATAAGTTCGCCTTTGTACTTTCTGTTTTATGTTCACTGTATTCATTTTGTTTGTCTTTTTGTACAATAAAGTGTTTACATACATACATTCATAAATATCATGGAGAAAAATATACGGAATGCACGAGTACTGGCGCCAAAAAGGGTCCAACTCAGCATAAAGCTGTGGGCAGGGACCGCAGCGGTTTTCTGTTGGCCCCTTTTCATCATGGCAAATCGTCACTACTTTGAAAAAACCTCGTATCTCATATTTCATGATGTACGATTCTAAACTTACTTATCTCCACGTTTAAGTTTAAAGTCGTAAATCACGAAATATTATATACGCGGTTTTTTTCAAAGTAGTGACGAATTGTTTTAGTTAGTATATCAAGTTAAAAAAAAATACGGCAATAATATAAAAAAAACTCTATCTCAAGTACTTAAGAATGTTCCTATATGCTTTTGCAGCGTTGGCCTTATAAGCAGCTGCAGACTTTTGTACATTGTCGCACACGCTACTCTAGCAAAATTGACACGTCTACATACATACATAACATTACGCCTCCATTCCCAGAGTGGGGTAGGCAGAGCTACCGAAATACCAACAACACTAAAAATACTTCTTTATAATTCTGTAACCACATCTTGAACAATCAGGCCAAGAAGTTTACTAGTGTATTAGTGACAGGCTGCAAGCCCATCACGGGAAGACATGGAGTGGCACTATTCTAACCCGGCAACCACACGGGGTTAATTGACACGTCTCAAATTGGGCTTGGTGTACGCACATCAGGAATCGTCTTGCATATTCGCGGCAGGCTTCCGATACGTTGTCATCACACCTAGCGAGCATTCGCACCATTTCCGTGTACTCAATATTCGAATACTGATACGCCATCGTGAACTGTCTACCCGCATTATCGGAAATCGAAACACAGTGCGCACCGGCGCCGGCGATTCAAAGCAAACGACCACAGATTAGAAGGTATGTCTAAAGCAAACGACTGCGCAGATAATTAGGTCAAGGAGTCTTGCCTCCTCACCCCTTTCCCCGCCCGCCACTGCGTTTCGCACTGCATTTGTTTATTGTCTAGCGGTATTCTTTGGCTACCGTAGTTACTTTCATTTAGAGTGATCAATTTAATATATTTTTTGGATGAAAGTAAAATATGATGAAATTTAAATCAAATGAAATCAAATCAAAATATTTTATTGTTTAACTGTAGGTTTACATTTGAGATGTTACATTATTGTGTGTCAGTTCCGCTATAGCGTACCATAAAATGGTGTACAATATTTGCCTTACACATTAAAAGCAGCAAAATGACAAAACTATATATATTTAAAAGTATCTATGACTAACAACATATTTTTCAAATTAATGTTAAAAGTAACTATGACTAGCAACATATTTATCAAACTATGTCATTACATTTTTCCTGCATTTTCTAAAAACTCATGAAGTTATGAATTATAGTTTTAAATCTATCATAATTATAGTTTAAATGCGACTGGGATTTTATTATAAATTTGTACAGCCATCCAGAACATACTTTTTGCCAATGTTGTTGTGCGATAAGAAGTAACCACTAATTTATGTTTATTTCTAAGATTAAAATGATGTTTGGCTGTTTCAAACAAATGAGGGTGTTTTTTTACAAATATGGAAATTTCTTTAATATATACAAGGAAGAAGGAGTGTTTTATAATATTCAAAAAGTTTTTGACAAGAATCTCTTTGAGAAATTCCACCAAGTGCCCTTCAGCAACGCTTCTGCATTCTAAATGGTTTTATAAAGTCGGTAGAATGCCCCCAGAATATAATACCATAACTTAACCTAGATTGCACAAACCCATAATTAGTTATCAATCCTGCTTCCAATGAAGAATTCCTTATTATACGTCTTAAAGGAAAAATATAGAGTGATAATTTACTGCAGAGATCTTCTATATGTGGTTTCCAATTAGTTACAATCAAGAATGAGTTCAAGAAACTTTACCTGTTTAACTTCTTCTACATTTGTGAATTTATAACATATATTACCGCCTGACCGCCTGTTGCATACCTATGATTTAAATGTACTGTTCCATGTTCCGTTTTAATTTTTTAAATTTTTGGTGTTCAATAAAGAGTATTTGTATTGTATTGTATTGTATTGTATTGTATATTCAAGTGTAATGGAGTTCTTTGAATAGTATGGAATTGCATGACGTTTGTCTTTGATAAATTAATGTTTAAATCATTGTTATTAAGCCAATCGATAATATTATCAAGTGTACTGTTAATGTTACTTTCAAATTGTTCTGGTGATTTACACTTAACGGCATACAAAACCATTTTCTCTTCATTATATTGAGGGAGATCATTAATGTAAAAAAAAAATTAAAGTGGCCCTAATATGCTACCTTGTGGTACCTAGCTTTACAGACGCTCAAAACTAAAACATACAATACTCTTTGAACTAAAACACTATTTGTTATAGAACTATTCACGTCAATAAAAACTCCATGAATTGAACATCGTCAATTCTCCAAAATAACAAACACATTTAATAACTTAACACCGGAATCCGGCGTACGTCATTTTATCATGGATGTACACGCCACACTAGACATACCTTCTAATCTAATCTGTGATTGCAACTGACAGATGACAGCTAAGGTAGTTTTGGGCTTTTTTTTTTTGGTTAGAAATTACGCGGCTTTTCTTGTCCTGACTTGTTGTGAATCAAGATTGCAGTTATTTGACTTATTTGACTACGACAAATAATGTGCTATTGACTTGAATTTAAAGCCACAACATGCCACGAGTGAAACTAGATTACGTCGTGGGTTTCAGTAATGAAGACTCGGTGAGTAACAATACTTTGTTATTACTTTTGTTATAATAAATTTTATGTGAATACTGATTAGTTTATATTTGCTATGGTTGATTAATTACATAACAAAACCGGTTTTAAAAATTCTTTATTGTAACTTTGTATTAGATAGCTAGGTACATTATCCCTGACTAGTATAGGCTATTTTTAATTTCGTTTAAAACGGAGTGAATTGGAGGGCGGGTGTCAGAATTGCCACTGGTTTTTAGGGTTCCGTAGCCAAATGGCAAAAAACGGAACCCTTATAGATTCGTCATGTCTGTCCGTCTGTCCGTCCGTATGTCACAGCCACTTTATTCCGTAACTATAAGAGCTATACTGTGGAAACTTGGTAAGTAGATGTATTCGGTGAACCGCATTAAGATTTTCATACAAAAATAGAAAAAAAACAATAAATTTTTGGGGTTCCCCATACTTAGAACTGAAACTCAAAAATTTTTTTTTCATCAAACTCATACGTGTGGGGTATCTATGGATAGGTATTCAAAAATGATATTGAGGTTTCTATTATAATTTTTTTCTAAACTGAATAGTTTGCGCGAGAGACGCTTCCAAAGTGGAAAAATGTGTGTCCCCCCCCCCGTAACTTCTAAAATAAGGGAATGATAAATGTAAAAATAATATATGATGTACATTACCATGCAAACTTCCACCGAAAATTGGTTTGAACGAGATCTAGTAAGTAGTTTTTTTTTAATACGTCATAAAAACATTGATCAAAGCTACAACGAACTTTTATATTATGTTACTTGCTGCTACGGAACCCTTCATGGGCGAGTCCGACTCGCACTTGGCCGCTTTTTTTATGGTATGAAGTTGGCAAACGCCTTGAAATTTGAATGCCTTTATACTAGTAATTTAGTATTGTTAAATTTATTTTATTTTTTAATTTATTTTTTGGGCTTGTAGTATTGTTAGGCGATGGGCTTGCAACCTGTCACTAATACACTAGTAAACTTCTTGGCCTGATTGTGCAAAATGTGGTTACAGAATTATCAACAAGTCTTTTTAGAGTTGTTGGTATTTCTGTAGCTCTGCCTACCCCACTCTGGGAATGAAGGCGTGATGTTATGTATGTATGTATACTAGTAATTTCACTGGTTTATTCACACTGTTTTTCCGAACACCGGAAAAACAGTGTGAATACTGCTGGTTGGTGGTAAGATAAGATGATGGTAGCGATCTGAATGGACCTTACACAAGATCCTATCACCACTAAAAACTTTTAGATTTCATTTTTTTTGCCTTCAGTTGCAAGACTATACCTATTTAGATATTTTGAAATTTTAGGTGATGTTACAAAGGAGTTTATCCATTTATATAACTATTCCCTCTCATTCAGTTACGGAAAAACAGCCCTTTTCAGTCTTTATCAATTTATGGGATGAAGAAGTTCCTTTACAATAAGATTTGTATCTTTTGTAGCATTTAGTTTCCATTAGGACGGCTGGTATCTTAAAATAAGTGTGCACTTTGCTGTGATGAGTTAAAAAAGATAAACATTCCGTAATTCTCTGAAAGGATCCCATATAGAATTATTATGTAACAATATTTAAATTGTTTCAGGCTATACTTAGTAAGTAGGTATAATATAAGTTTAGGGTTTATCATTTGTGGTGCAATACATCTGACTCCGACAATCATCATAATCATCATCGTAACAGCCGAAAGACGAAAGACCTCCCCCAAGGCTCTCCACTTAGACCGGTCTTGTGCCTTCTGCATCCATCGCGATCCCGCGATCCTTACGAGGTCGTCGCTCCATCTTGTTGGAGGCCTACCAACAGCTCGTCTCCCGGTTCGTGGATGCCATTCGAGAACTTTCTGGCCCCATCGGCCATCAGACCTGCAAGCAATGTGCCACGCCCACTGCCACTTAAGTTTCAATGATCAATTTTAATTTCAAAGCCTTTTACATAAAATCGCACATTTGTATTCAAAAGTTTACAAATGATTTGTCACTTTTATTTAGAGCATCGGTGGCTTAGGGGGTTGACTTGTGAACTTGTGATTGTAAGGTACCGAGTTCGAAGTACATTACCCCATGCTCATACGGTGAAGGAAAAACATTGTGAGGAAACCTGCACATTTGAACAGCTGAGTGTGTAAGAGGGTAATTGCACAAAAGATCCTAAAGGGGTCGAAGTGTTTCCGAAAGGGCCCATCTGTAAGGTAAGATAAGATAAGGTTACTTTTATTTTGACGTAATCCTGTTTGTTACAGGAGAATCCGGCCAGCAACCTTCTGGCGCTTGAAGTGAGCAAGAAGAAATGGCTCTGCGCTGAGGGGGAACCGGTCAGCTCCGTGGTTTTGCAACTTGCACGAGCTGTGCAGGTATTAGCAGCATACATAATATTTATTAGGCAAAAGTTACGAAAAGTTATTTTTTTATTAATTATAATATTGTTTTTTATTTAGATAAAAATGAATTGTGCATTGTACACAAAGCAATAAAGCATTGTCTTATATGTATTCGTGATTCACTCTTTTGCCAATAACACTTTCGAATCAATCAAAAAACCAAAAATTCTTGATTATATATTATATCTTACAAAGGTCAGTTTCGCCCTAAATGATAGACATATATCACAGCCTTTTTTAGACTTATTTAACCTTACAAGGGCCCCTGTTAATTTTGTTTTTTACATAATATTGCTGTGGGAATAAAGGTCAAAGATTGCAAAGGAGGTAAAATGGATTTTCCTTTGTTTTTATGACTGACAATTGAATAAAAAAAATACTCTATAGTTTTGAGCAAAGGTTCATATTCTATTACCAAAATTCGTTCTATGGCCCTTAGCAGGTTAAGTGTAACAATCCCACTATACGTTATTATTTATGTGTAACTCTAATTCCGACTTCTTCAAATATCATTGTCATAATTCAGCCAATTTACAGAAATAGGGAATACCATATGAAAATCCCTTTGATAGTTTTGAAGTTACCGCGAATAAACAAACGGGCGGGGGACTTCCTTTTATAATATGTATTGTTTAACGGGAGGCTGCCGTGTGGCCAAAATATAGTTGGTCAATTGTATCATTTCCCGAATTTTACATTTGCCAAACCAATGTAATATATTTTTTTCAAATTTTATTTGTTACCATCGTGTAGAACCCTACACAATGGTTAGGTTAGAATAGCTCTTATAAAATCCTGAAATGTTTACGGTTACAGAAAACAAAGCAGGTTGGCAAATGAAAATTTTGGAAATGAAACGCCTAACGAAATAGACCCATTGTTTAACTTCCTACTACCAAAAACTCGTCCATCTAACAATTAGTATTTGTTTTTATAATTATATATTTTTCAAACCTCTTGGAACTGTTTTCAGATCTCGACAGTGACTGTTGGTGCGGTGCATGCGGCATTGGTTGAGGTGCTGGTCGGGCGGTCAGAAAAGCCAAATGATCAGTTTGAAGTAAGACATATTTGACATTGCTTCATATCTCAAATTGAAATCGAATAAGCTTTGTTTCATGTACATACTCGTAAACAGAATAAAAAATATATCCACAGTATAAAACTGTGCAAGAACAACATAGTGTACAGTCGAAGACACTGTTAGCTGTACATTTACATGTACAACGAACATAAACCTTATCGCAACATATTAAAGTCTACGGGTGGTCAGTTAACAGTGTCTTCGTGTGTACAATCTATTTACAATCAATATCAAATATTCACCAAGCTGGTTTTTATTAAAAATAACGTGTAATTAATAGTTATTTCATCTTAAATATAATATGAAAATAATGGTCTAGTATAAATAATTGCAAAGATCGCACTTGATCTTTAAAATACGTGATTTTCGAATTGGTTCGTTTCGTTTTGTTTACATCTTTTGCAAGTTCAATTGACACAGACTAAATACTTGTGAGATCATAGAGAACTATAATTTCTGACGCACCTAGTGATGGGCATTTCATTAAGTAGATTAATTTATGATCTCAAACCTTACTCCCATAAAGCTGCATCTACATTTGAAATAGCATAATATAGTTGGACCCTAGGTGCTGGTCCCGAGCAGCGTGTTCCTGTCTCCCTCGGACTCGCGGCGCGGCGCGGGCGTGGAGCGCGTGCGGTCCTTTTCTGGCGAACAGCTGGCCGCCGCGCGCCACCAGCGCTGGGACCGCGTCCGCGTCGTGTGCTCGCAGCCCTACAACAAACACTGCAAGGTCATTTCAATAAATAAATATCAGGCGACAATCTCTTACTAATTCACCTAGTCCCAAGGTCTAGGCTTTTACTATGGGAACCATAGAACAACGATAAACATACATACGGGTGTTTTGGATAGTGCTCAAGATGGCCTATTAAATTTTTTGACACTCTGTATACATAGAAGACACCCCAAGACTTGTTGATTTGTTTGTCACTACCAATGTCTAGGTATTACTTCGGACAATTTTGTTAAAGAATCCAAGCAATACACATGGGTTTAGAAGGGTCCACACTAAGGTGGAGGTGGTACGTGGTGACAACACCATATTTGCCCTGGCTGGGATACGAACCCGGGACCGCTAGCTTCGTAGGTAGGGTCACTGCCAATTTGGCTAACTGCGTCTTCTTTATTATTTTGTCGGTCCACCGCGATATTCCGCAGTGATTTCTCCAAAGTCAAGAGAATAAAACAGTAAACAAGATAAATCACAAGTAAAAAGCAGGACATTATGGCACGCGGGTCAAGGAATGATAGATTCATGGTCAACGATGTAAGCGCTTCGAGGCGACCCATATTAATTGTATGTCCCTTCAGCAGCAAAAAGGACACTTGGAAAAATCCAAAGTTCTGAAAAACAACATGTTGCCACAAAATGTATTGTTACGTACGTGGGGGTAGGTAACTGATAGAAATGCACGAACACAGAATATAAAGAGCTAGACTTTATTAACACACTCACTTAATCGTTACAAACAATTATCGCAAAGTAAACTTAGATGATCGCTCAGTGTTCACTCGTTCGCACTGTTCTCTCTCCAAGTAAGAAATGAATCGCCTTACGCGCGCCTTACCTTTATATTCCCAATCGCCGAATGTTCCAGGATGCCTTCTCGAATGATCGATGGACCTTGACCCGCCGGGGACGTTCGATAATGGAAGGTTCTACTCGTTGCGGCCTTGTATTACAATAGCGACGGCATTGGCCTTGAACTCGATTGAACCCGTTAACAATAGAAATCTCGTAACAGTATCTCACATTCCAGTTTGGCCTGTCCTTCATACACATTTTCGAGTCCGAAGACACCAGCAACTCAGAACCAGTCCCAAGGGCCAAAGCCCCTGCGCCAGCGGTTCCTAGCCGCATGATGGTTCCGGACAACATCTCCTCGGATGAGGAAGACTTCAGACCAGGAGAGATGTTTGCTAAGCATCTGCAGAGGACCAGCGATGGGGCTGGGAGTAGTAACACTGGTAAGAAGGGTTCCGGTGTGGAAACCATTGTCATGAACTCATCTGGGCAATGGCATGACATTCCATCTCAGTTCTCAGAGCAATGCATTGAAATTAAAGTCTTGCGATGAAAGATTGTAATTTTCTATAGGCCTTAGAGGCCACAATAGCCACCTATTTCACGCTATTTTTAAAATAGTATTAGACAGTAAGTAATGGCAAATTCTGAGTTTAAAGTGGGCATACATGTAAAGTTATGAAGCAAATCCTGGACGTTAACTATGTCCCGTCACAATATTTTGTAGCCTCACGCATAAAACATCTCCTTGCTTTTTATTTTTACTGTACTTTTGGACGTTTTTCTCACCAGGAGCTCAAATACGACAAGCGACATCCCAAGCGTTAAAAAACATCACAGATTCGTCCACTAAGTTGGTTAAGACACCAATCACAAAGACTTCTCACCGCCCGAACCTAACTAATCCCACCACCAACTTAAACAGACAGAAAGAAGCCCTAATGTATACAGACGATGATGAACAACCGCATACCAAAATCGACTCCATAGTCCAAAGACATAAGGACGAGAAGGACCAAGAAACGAAAAAGAAAGAACCCCCTAAAAAGGATAGACAGGAACCTAGTACCAGTAGAAGTTTTAGGGACTTCATTGACGACAAGGAAGAGAAAAGACATTTGAATAATTCTAGAAGTAAGGACAGTTCAAAGGATGACAAATATGAGAGGAGAAAGGATTCAAATAGTTCTAGCAGTAAAGAAGGCTCTAGAGATGAAAGAAGAAGGAAAGATGAAGAAAGGACACCGTCTTACAAGAAGAGAGATGATAGCAGTCAAAATAGAGATAAAGACAGCAGAAAGAGACTACATTCGGATGAGCAACAGATAGGAAAAGGTGAGATTATTGTGGCTTGTGTTTCTAACCGACTTGAAAAAAAATACTCAAAGACCGAGGGACCGTTTTTTTTTTGTTTGAATGAGTATACTTTCTAGTTGGTCCCATTTACAGCACTTCAAGATCTGATGATGGGATCTTGGAGAAATCGAGGGAACTCTTCAAATATTATAGGAATACATATCGACGGATCTCGTATATTGAATAAGGTCCAGTATAAACTGACACGCACTAAGTACACGAGTGCATACTTAGTGCGTGTCAGTTTATACTGGACAAAATTCAACATACGAGGTTGAGTCACAGAAGCGTCGATATAGCGATTTTAGTATTTTTAGTGACACTTCTAGCATTTGCATTCAAAATGTATTATTCGTTGTTGAAGACCCCTGATGGCCACCGGAACTCCTCAACAGTATCTATTTCAAAGGTGGCTATAAGATATCACGATTAATATAGTTGAGCGGCAATTGTAGTGCAGTTAGCAGAAGCTTGACAAAAGTTTACGAGGGTCAAACTGAAAGTTCTTAGAAAATCAAAAACTGAGTAAAGTACCAAGTTATTAGTTCTATTAAATCTCTTTAAAATAGTGTCCATTCATGTCAATACATCGCTGGATCCGATGGAACCACTGATAAAAGCACTTTGCCCACTCGTCCTTAGGGGTCTCTTCGACGGCCTTTTGAAACTCAGCCGCAGCTTCCTCGGCGTTCACAAAACGTTTTCCTCGAAGTTTTTCTTTTATTTTCGGGAATAAATAAAAATCGCAAGGTGCGAGGTCGGGGCTATATGGCGGGTGGCCCAGTAATTCCACGTCTGACGTCGCCAAATAGTCGATCGTTCGCCTGGCGGTGTGCGACGAGGCGTTGTCGTGGTGAAGGAGGATTCTATTGCGAGGTCGTTTCTCCCGAACTTTTTCCAAGACAAGTGGCAAACAATTGTTATCGCACAACGGATTTTCGATCCTCTAAAACAATTTTCGCGTAATGACCTGTCCTTCCGAAGAACGAGGCCACCATCTTTTTTCCCACGCTTCGACCTCTCTTCACTTTAGTTGGCAACTCCTCGGAAGGAAACACCCACTGAGCAGATTGTCTTTTGGTTATGGGATCATAACATTAAATCCAGCTTTCGTCACCCGTAAGTATGTCGAACACAGCATTTGAGTCACCTGCGTTAATTCTTTCAATCATTTCACGGCACCAATCAACACGATGGAGTTTTTGGGCCTCGGTCAAATTGTGAGGTATCCACCGGGCACAAAGCTTCCTGACCTCTAAATGTTCATTTAAGATTTTGTGCACTTGACTCATACAGATGCCTAAGCTTGTCCGAATCTGTTTATAGGTCACTCTTTTATCAGTCTCTATCATACGCCGCACAACACTGATGTTATCTTCAGTCGTCGCTAACCGTAAACCAGTTGTAAACAGTAGCACGAGATGGGGCTTTATCGGGAAAGGCCAATCGTAGACTATCATAACTTTCTTGACTTAAATGATATCGAAAGTCATGAAAAATCATTGCACGAAAATTTTCTCGTGTTAAATTCATGCTTACGTGACACAGAAAATTTTCAATTTGCCGCCAAATCGTAAAACAAATGACAAATGAATAAAATTCATACTCAATAATATTGGCAAAGAGTTCCATTTTCAAAATTAAAACTTGTTTTTTAATTATTTTGTTTACAAGTGGCCAGTTTTAAAAACTTTCAGTGTCACACTCGTATTCTATCTATCCTTCAGCCGTAAAATATCCCAGTTTACCTGTAGCTCTAGATAAGCTAGGTCTGTTGTCCAGAGGGCCTCCGCGCCGGGCCGGAGAGCGCGGCGCCGCACACGCTGCTGGCGGCGGTGACGTTCGCGCTGAGCGGCTACGAGAACCCGCGCCGCGCGCGCCTGCGGGACGCCGCCGTGGCCATGGGCGCGCGCTTCCAGCGGGACTGGAGCCCGCGCTGCACGCATCTCATGTGAGTCTACCAACCAGGGAAATAAATCTTGTTTCAGCTCCCAAACGTTTCAAATCGCTCTGCCCAGTGCCATTACATTGGGTCTTCAGCAGTGATTGTTGTGGAATTGATCTCGCACAATGCACATGTTCAGAGAAAGTATGACCGCCCGAGGCAGAGATGGAGTGGTGAGTTGGTCATGTAGCAAGAACTGGAGGAAAACCGCTCAAGGTCTGATAGAGTGGAAGATGGGGAGATAGGCCTTTGCCGAGCAGTGGGAGTGGGACATTACGGGCTCATAATAATAATAATAATAAATTAAAGTTGCCTGAAGGCCCTTCTCGTGTTGGCTTCGGCTCCATGTATGCCTTCCAAAGGTCCGGAACTCCTATAGTCCCGTGTTTGGTAAATACCTACATACAAAAAATAATAATAATTACGGTTTCTGGTGTACCATTCTAGCTGTGCGTTCTCCAACACACCGAAACTGAAGACAGTCCGCGCGTCTGGAGCCGCGTGCATCGCGGTGGAGGGCGAGTGGGTGGAGCAGTGCTGCGCGCGGCGCCGCCTGCTGCCGTGGCAGTGGTTCGCCACCGAGGCCAAGCACAAGGTCGTCCCGCCGCCGCAGCTGGAGGATGACAGGGAAGACACTCGGGATCCATCAGGTAACTGAAGACAGTCCGCGCGTCCGGAGCCGCTTGTATCGCTTTGGCGGACGAGTGGGTGGAGCAGTGCTGCCGTGGCAGTGGTTCGCCACCGAGGCCAAGCACAAGGTCGTCCCGCCGCCGCAGCTGGAGGATGACAGGGAAGACACTCGGGATCCATCAGGTAACTGAAGACAGTCCGCGCGTCCGGAGCCGCTTGTATCGCTTTGGCGGACGAGTGGGTGGAGCAGTGCTGCCGTGGCAGTGGTTCGCCACCGAGGCCAAGCACAAGGTCGTCCCGCCGCCGCAGCTGGAGGATGACAGGGAAGACACTCGGGATCCATCAGGTAACTGAAGACAGTCCGCGCGTCCGGAACCGCTTGTATCGCTTTGGCGGGCGAGTGGGTGGAGCAGTGCTGCCGTGGCAGTGGTTCGCCCCCGAGGCCAAGCACAAGGTCGTCCCGCCGCCGCAGCTGGAGGATGACAGGGAAGACACTCGGGATCCATCAGGTAACTGAAGACAGTCCGCGCGTCCGGAACCGCTTGTATCGCTTTGGCGGGCGAGTGGGTGGAGCAGTGCTGCCGTGGCAGTGGTTCGCCCCCGAGGCCAAGCACAAGGTCGTCCCGCCGCCGCAGCTGGAGGATGACAGGGAAGACACTCGGGATCCATCAGGTAACTGAAGACAGTCCGCGCGTCCGGAGCCGCTTGTATCGCTTTGGCGGGCGAGTGGGTGGAGCAGTGCTGCCGTGGCAGTGGTTCGCCCCCGAGGCCAAGCACAAGGTCGTCCCGCCGCCGCAGCTGGAGGATGACAGGGAAGACACTCGGGATCCATCAGGTAACTGAAGACAGTCCGCGCGTCTGGAGCCGCTTGTATCGCTTTGGCGGGCGAGTGGGTGGAGCAGTGCTGCCGTGGCCAGCCAAGCCGCTTTGGACAAAATTTCTGTAAAATCATTTCAACCTCTTAAGTTGCCAAATTCCTTCCGAGCGGGCCCGTTTGTTAGCGGTTTCCGAACCAGAGTCGGGGCACTGGCTTCATGCCCTTCCTTTTAGGAACCTCAGGTCACTTTTAATAATAATAGTTTGAGAATTGCCATCTGCCTTTGTCTTGGCCTGAAAATTAGTGAACCTCATCCTTGGAGCCGCTGTTCTCAGCCTGTGGATGAACTGAGTCGTCACGGCCTTTGCTGCCAGATGAGTGCCAGCCGTTTTTTTCGGCATGCGTCGGGCTCTTACTTCTGTTACTATTCCCTCTATTCTGGAACCCCCAGGTTGGTCGTCATCGGATGGAAAGAGGTCCGACGGATGTACTTTAGTGCCGTGGCACCTGGGACGGCCTTTAGCCCATGCTAAAGGCCGGCACGTGTGTAGACACGTTAGCCTCGTCTCGTGTTCAAGGCTCCGCTGGCACTCCTGGATTTGCTACTGACCATGCCCAAATTCACAAACGCTGCAAATACACCTTTTTAAATTCAAATTACGTATTTGGTCCATGGTCTTCTGACACCAAAAACTTCGTCAAGGAGGTATCAGAAACACTAGTGCATGTCTGTGGCGGTCCTCGGGCCGGTTCCTTTTCTGCCCAAATCTGAGTCTAGCGGCGCAGAGAGGAATCGCTGCGAGTGCCAAGGCTCGATGCTTCACGAGAGTTCGATGGAGGGGTTCGATTTGTTTTTATTTATTTTTATTAGTCTTTAATTGAATATTTGTATATAAAAATTGTATGAAATATTGAATAAATAAAGTATACTAGTCATGTAAATAAATACAAGCTTTTTCGACCAAATACAATTTAGTGTGAATAGAGCCTCACTGCAAAATATACAAACAGAAGAGATAGACAATCGTCTTGCGTCAAGTAATTATGGCGGATAATTAAATAGATGAAATGCTTTTACTTCAAAAATTAGTAAAATATGTTGGAAAAATAATCCATACAAATTTAGCTCCGGGCGATAACGTTTCTTCCTTAATCTAATCCGCTTTCCATGATGTTTAAATATATTGCTCATGAAAAACTAGGTCTGTACGTTTCAATAAATATTTTCTTGGAAAAGAATACGTACAGACCTAGTTTTTAATAATATCTACAACTTATTCAAAAATGTAGTATGTGTGGTGTAAAACTGTGTGATAGAGTAAGGAATGAAAAGATCAGAGAGAAGTGTGGTCTGAAAGAAGATGTAGTGAATAAAATTGAAAAGGGCATGCTTCGATGGTTCGGTCATTTGGAAAGGATGGATGAAAAAAGATTGACGAAAGAAATTTACAGTGCTAAAGTGAGTGGAAGGGTCGGAAGGGGGCGCCCTAGGCGTACTTTTTTTAATCAAATCGGGGAAATACTGGAAAAGGGCCGAATCTTAAGTACCCGAAACCGACGTGCATGCATGACTCGATGTATGAATGTGGAAGAAGCGAAAGAGCTTTGTCAGGATCGTAGCAGGTGGAAAGAAGTGCTCTCTGCCTACCCCTCTGGGAAACAGGCGTCGTTTATGTATGTATGTATGTATTATTCAAAAATTCCCGTGTAGTTGCCACTCCATGTCTTCCCGTGGATGTCGTAAGAGGCGACTAAGGGAATAAGGGCTTGTAGTACTGTTAGGCGATGGGCTTGCAACCTTTCACTAATACACTAGTAAACTTCTTGGCCTGATTGTGCAAAATGTGGTTACAAAATTATCAACAAGTCTTTTTAGAGTTGTTGGCATTTTTGTAGCTCTGCCTACCCCACTCTGGAAATGAATGCGTGATTTTATGATTTTTATGTATTCAAAAATCGTTTAAGGGGAGAAAAACGTTTTCGCATTTAGTATGGATTTTTTTTGCTTCACAGTCCTCTTAACTATATGCTTTTTGGAGACTTATCATTTGTTATCTTCCTCATTGCAGAGTGTGACACTGACGACGAGATCGAGAAAGTTCTGCGCAAACAAAAAAAACAACGCATAGACAAGTCGCCTTCCCCTCGACCACAAACCAGCAAAGACCGGTCTCCGCAACCACAGACCAGTGGTCACAAGTCACCAAGCGCCGGGAGAAGTAGAGAAAGATCCCCACAAGCCAGCACTAGTAGAGAAAGATCCCCAAAACCCAGCACTAGTAAAGAAAAGTCACCAAGACCACAGACTACCCAAAGAGAATCAACAAAAAGCACGAAAAACATATCGAATATATCATCGGACTCTGATGTGGCGTTCGTAAAAGATGAAAGAATCCAAGGCAATGTATCTATAGATTCTGACAGTGATGAGACAGACGAGGAGAAACCTGTGGCGAGGGAGAGAGTGGACCAGGCAAGTGTGTTGCCGGAGTTCTTCGACGGGTTGACGTTCGTGATCGACGAGCTGGTGGAAGAGGAGGGGTTCGAGAGGGACACGCTGGCGAGGTACGTGCGGGCGTATGGAGGCGTTGTTATGGATGTGAGTATATCTTTTTCAGCATAATCCCTTGCTCAAAGAGTGGTACTTTTCGTAGCTGTATATTGTGCGGAAAGTTGAATTTTTTCGCACTAGTGCTTTTTACTTTCTTAGCTGCACACTGTGCGGAAAGTTGTATATGTCGTAGGTACTAGTGTGATTTACTTTTCTACATTTTTAAAATTAATTTTGTTTTAATCAGGGCTCGAAACCGGTTTAAAAAATACCCGTTAAAACCGGTTTTTTCGGTTTTGCTCTGAACTTTTCTAGGGAACGCCAACGTTTTGAGAACATTATTTTAACCTTAATTAACCGGTTTAATCCACGAGCGGCGAGTCGAAACACCAAAAGTTTTGCACTGAATAAAAACACTAAGCGGCGCTTGTTTATGGTGCGTGACGTGCATCTGGTTAAACCGGTTTTTTTAGCTCATTACCGGTTATTCAAAAAAACTATATAAGATTTCTCCAAAAACCGGTTATTTAAACCGGTTTATGGGCAAGTACATGATACCGGTTTGAAAATTTAACCGGTATCCGAGCCCTGGTTTCATCTTCTAACTTCCAAGCTGTACATCCTAAAAGAGTTTGCTTCAAACATCACGTCATTTAGCATTGAAACTATACGTATTGGTAGGTTAGGTTATACATATAATTTAGAATATTAAAATGACATAAATACACATAAAAAATATTTGGGTACTATTTAACTATTCGCCCACCGGTTAAAAATAAATATAGGTACAGTCAAGTGTAAAAATATAGGTGCACATAACCAATCAAAAATATGTCCCACAGTACCTTAACGTCAGCGAAATAAGGCCTCGATACATAATTATGAGAGGATGAAATCGATACGTATTTTTGCACTTGACCGTACAATAATACTTTCTTCCATAACGCTCATTGTTTGAGCTCTTAACGCTTAACTCAGGCCTTAGAGGTTCCGGGCCTTGAGCTTTCAATAAGCAATTAGAGACTTGCTCTTAGGAGCTCATAAAAAGCTTGAGTCGTTAAGGTTCTGAACCGTTTCTGAGCTCAAACCTTTAACGCTCGAGTCTTCAAAGCTTGAACCTTCAAGGTTTGGAAGTCTTTAAAGTTCAAAAGTCTTCAAGACTAGTCTTTAAAAAAAAAAAAAAAAATATTTCCACGTAACATAAAACATAAACGTAAAGGTACATTACAACACTACTCTAATCTCTTCTAGGCATCCCAAATGATCTCGGACAGTGAGGTGGACTATGTGCTTAGTACAGACGCGAGCAGGAAGCCTGCGAGCGGCCAGTTGTTGAGGCCGGACTGGGTGTGGCGCTGCCATGAGGACAAACAGTTGTGCGACACCACGGACTATTTGTTGTAGGTTATGTGATTTTGTCAGGAGCAAAGTACTGACGTCTTCACCTCCTGAGACCCAGTGTGCCTTAGGATAAATAATCAAGGCAATTTAGTTTAAACTGTATTGTTATCATCATAAAGTTCATTTTTATTTCTTACGAATTTGATAATGGTGTTTAAGGGCAAAGGTAACTGAACCTTATTTCCTTGCTGGTTGATTCAAATTCCCACTTTCCCTTTTTGTAGTAGGGAATGCAAATAACCGGTTAAACCGGTTATTAACCGTATTTTGCATACTAAATTCGGTTATTAACCGGTTATTTGCATTCCCTGGTTTGTAGTACCGTGAACCTAAAGAGTGCGAGGACACATATTTTATATAAAACGATGTCGATAAAAAACGTATCATGTACACACGAAGACACTGTTAACTGACCACCCATAGACTTTAATACGTTGCGATAATGTTTATGTACGTTTGTAAATGTACAGTTAACAGTGTCTTCGACTGTACTTTACCACCGTTATGTCATTCCGAAATATTATAATTGTACATAAAATAAAAACGAACTGCTTTTTTTATATTTCTTATTGTTTTCGTAGTATGCAGTTTATAAATATTTATTTTCTGATTTTAAACTTCTCTGCCTTGGTGATTATCGGTTTTAGCCAACCCAAAATCGCTTTATGTGAATGTCGATAGAGTCTATATTAAATAAGGCCCTAACACAAGTGCATTCTTGCTTCAGTCAAAACGGGGTTTGGTGATATTCCACGTTTATGTACAACCCATGCCATCCGATACGTTAGATATGGATTTACTTTTTTTTATGTAAGGAGAAGAAGGCACACGAGCTCTCAGGTCACCTGATGGTAAGTGGAATCTGAGACCCATAGGAATTTGAATTCTCAAGACTATAATCCTAAGACCTCAAATACGTTGCCAACCCTGAGGACTAAGATGGAATGCCTCCATGCTAGTACTGTTTCAAATACGTAAATACTTCCCATTTTCAATCCGGTATTGTTATAGATAAATATTTGAGTTTGTCACTTTTAAGTACCTACACTAAATATTGGAGAAACTATACCCAATATTCGAATTCAATGTTTATTACTATTCTGTTTTACAGTTCTTCTAGTAACGAAACAGCAAAGCCATATACAGTGTGTAAATGGTATACGGGCGTTTATTAAAACTGGACGTAGATTAAGACTCTACTAATCATTAACAGAAAGAATTACTTTAATTACGCTAACGTATACACCGTTATTAATTTTTGAACATACTATCGACCCGCAATGTACATCGAAGTCCATCTGTCAGGTAAGTACGTAATGTTTACTTGTGAAAATGTGTATTTCGGCTTAAGTAGCCTCAGCTTTAATAATACTTAACTTTGAAACGTCATTAATTGCGTTTTTAATTCATTGCATTTTTCGTTATACATTGCGTGTTAAATTATTTTGTATGATTTTTTTTTTTTAATTTTAACAAAAGCTGCCTAAATGTGCCAAATAGTTATACTAACCACAGTTAAAAGGAACGCCCGTATACCATTTATACACTGTATTTTGATTAAGATGTAAAGCTAGTAGCTTGTCTCTAAATGAGATCTATAAACCTTTTGACGGTGCGAGCCATATTGGTTTCGCCTTGGTGACATTTTACTTGGATTTTTTTTTGGTGGGATTATTATTTACTATCAACATGGTAAACAATCATTTTAAATACTACATCCGTATCGAAGAACGGTCAGTTACTGGGTGTCCGGTGACATGGGTTACTAAAACACTGCCATATTGCGTGTTAATTGCAATCATATTAATGTTACGATTGCTTCACTTCAACCGGACTTTTAAACATATTGAAATACAGCCCAAGGTGCAGAGAATAATTTAAAGATAAGTAGTATATAATCTTACTTTCATAGTAAACTTAATAAGAATGAAAGACAAATTTAAATGTATTATATAAAATGTTGAATGTTTATTCAGTACTTTAACTTGTTGTTGATCAAATGCTAGTGACTGTGTTTTAACTGTATTTTATATTTTAATAAGGTGTTTAAATGTTTGTTAAGATATTTCTGGCGTGCATAGCGCCAATTGCATGAATTTGTGACTCATATATGCGTCACACGGGAGACGTGAGACAAAGGCCTACACATTTATAGCAACGAAAGGTAACGATCTAGTTATGTCTGATTCGAGTTCTATACTTACATTTGATTTGTCTCGTCTATCTCGCTCGCGAACTGAATACCATAGACTTTTAAGTCTGTGACAAATGAACTTGCAAAAGATGTAAACCAAACTAATTCACCATGATTACTCTAAAATCACGTACTTTTAAAGATCGAGTGAGGTCTTTACATGATTTATACACTAGATCATTATTTTCATATTAAAAGATGAAATAACTGTTAATTAAACGTTATTTTTTAATAAAACCACTCTTTGTGAATATTTTGAGGTTATGTGTCAAACAGGGCCTCTATTCTATTCTACTGAGTCATAACGATATCGCGTTCGACGTGTTTTATAATCGTTATGTTACAGTCGCCACTTTTGTAAATGTCATAAGAGTTATCAAAAAGTTGACAATACGGAAACACTTCAAAGACGATATCGTTGTTACCGTGTAGAATCCCAGCCCAGGACTATTTCTTTTACATCTTTTGCAAGTTTAATTGACACACACTTTACTGAATAGAATACAGCCCCAGTTTGGTATGGTTAATATCAGAACGTAAATAAAACGAATGTAATTTATTATAACCAATTTAATTACGAATAAAATGATTGTCTGTTATTCGCTATTTCAATTATACGCTCAGCGCAGGTATTTAGAAACAGAACTTGTTGTACCGACGATATTATATGGTGAGAACGTGGGCTGGTTTTAGACTTTACTGTGCAGTTAGGAGGGTCAGCTTCTCGTTGAGTTGGAGTTGGGTCTTGATCAGTTGAGCGAGGGTCACCACCTGGAAGAAACAACACTTTTTAAAGAGTAATTCCAATGGGAACCAGGTACCTAACAAACCTCCGCTGTCTGTTTGTTATGAACCGTAATAGATACAGTTGATTTTCAGTGTGTAATGTCGCTATAACAACAAATAATAAAATTAACAGGTTCCCTGTCCCGAAGCAATGTGCAGCGTTCTTTCGACATGTCCCCATAGTAATAATAAAATCTAATTTAGTATTGTTTTGTATGAGATGTCATTGCCTTCAAGTATTTTATGATACTTTTTGTCATAGTCATTGATAGATAGGTATACATATGTGTATATATTTATAGATAAAGAAATCTGCATTATCTTTATCTCTAGCCATGAGTGCCTCATGGATGTATGAGAAACCATAAATGAGGCACATGTGCCTCATGGGACAGGGAACCTGTTAAGGGGGGGGGGACCATACATGAATTATACAGAATCTTTTTGTTGTTTTGATCAAACACATCCTATCTTACAGATCTCCTCCAGGGCCCCTTTCAGAGTATTAGAAGCCTAACGCCGCAGGCGGAGGGCTTTAACGGCTCGAGTTTGTTATTCCCTTACTGTGATACACACAATGTTTTTCATCACAATTGCAAGGAAACAAAAAAAAAACTATTAAAACCACGGTTATGGCCCTCGAGACAGGCTCAACATGTCAACTTAACCTTTTTTCAATATAGTCTTCCACAGATAATGCTAAGAACTGCCATTAGTTTTCAAACTTGACAGGCCATATTGCCGGATATTCAATATAAAATGTACCTAATAAAAATGTCTCTGAAATAATGGTAAAATAAAATTATAACACAGTTAAATGTACCGTATAAGTTTTATATGTAGTAAAATGGTTTGTATTAAAGTTTTGAACATAGGAAATAAAACTTGGCTGATTATTACGAGTTTCAAATGATGTACTAGTAGGTCCTATAATTTTTAAAACTAAACTCATAACTCCCTCGGGAGGTAAATATGCTATAACTGCCCTATACGCTTGCGTGTTATAACCAGGGACCGGCCCGCTATCCCATTCAAGCGGTTTCGAATGGGTTTTTATAAGGGTTTTACTTAGAAAAGCTGTTCAATTTGCTATTAAAACCCACTTTCCCATTCAAGGGGTTTCGAATGGGTTTCATAAGTTTTCATTGTTTTCATTTACTTAGAAGAGCCGTTCAATATGCTTTTTAAAGCGCTATTTATAAGAGTTATCTACGCAGGTTTCCCTTATAGTGAATGGTTAGTTTAAACAAATAACTTAGTCATAAATTTCTATGCAAGAGGTTATTCTTTTAGTCGGGTATTCTATTGGGAGGTTGGTCTTTCAAAGGCTTTTATCGGTGAATTTCCCTGGTTATAACACCCTTTCTGAGCATGTGGGATGAAAAAGTATGTTTCAAGCTTCCGTAAGAAAATAGTCCTCAAGTCGTGATTAGTGGTAGCAGACAGTGAGTGGCAAGGTACCATGAGCAGGTCCTTGACGCTGTTGGCGAAGGCGTCTGCGAAGGAGTCTGCGGCGAGCCCGGGCACGGCCTGCGCCAGCTGCAGCAGCTGCCGCCCCGTGGCGTTGTCCGCCGCCGCGCGCCCCGCCAGCACGTCCTCCACGTACCCCATCACCTGCCACACGGATCGCCGCACTCGCATCATCAGCGCCGTTCGCGGATATCTCCGTCATAGTTGACAGTAAACATACACCTTAGTATCTATGACGCAAAGTTGACATTCGCTCTAGGACAAAGTGAAACTGTGCAAGAGCATGTCGGACCATACTCAATGCAGGATTCCGAAGCCGATAAGAGCCGACTACAAACATAAAAAACAACAATAACTAATTATCTATTTAAAGTCAATTGGTACCGTCTTAGATGATTTTAGTAGAACTAATGATGTCTACTTAGCCGTGATAATTTTCCTGTATTTTTTTTCCAGATTTTAAATATACGTAGTTTTGGCTCTTTGGGTACACTTGAGTCTAAGAAAAAGAAAAACTGTTTTCACAAACCCGTAATATTTTAGAAAGACCTATCCATGACACCCCACACTATAGAGTAGACAAGAAGCATAAATGTATGACAAAATGTTCGTCACAAAAGTGACAAAATTAACGTATCTTAATTTTCCTTAACAAGACTGCACTATATTTTGAAAATGCCCTAATATGCATATTCATGCCAAATTAAAGCTATCTAGTATTAATTTGTCTCTGCGCTAGGCTGCGGTCGGAAGGACGGATGGACAGACATGGCGAAACTATAAGGGTTCCTAGTTTGACTAAGGAATTCTTAAAACGAATTGTGTCTGTGCAATAAAGAATTTACATACAATAACTTCTTTTAAAATAATAGGTAATTAGTCAGTCCAACTGAAGTCGGCGTCCCACTATATTTATAATAACCAAAAACCGAATTCAGTTGGTGTAAATAGGTTGTTCGGACTGTATTTCTGTATATTGCAAGTGTTAGAGGTCCGTGGAATTAAATTAAAATGCCGGAGCCTAGAAAGAGAGAGAGAGAGAGAGAGAGAGAGAGAGAGAGAGAGAGAGAGAGAGAGAGAGAGAGAGAGAGCGAAAGAGAGATAACAAAGTTTTCTATAAGTAACTTGATATAGGTAACAAAATTATTGTCTTGGTGTCGCCAACGTTATTGCTTGCTTTCTGAAGACGGTTTTTAGTATTTTAAAACTTTTATTTTGTATGTACAAATAAAAAATCAATACAATGAAGATAAAATCATGTACTAAGGAGAACTATCCTTGAGATCTCTTCCAGCTTACCCTTAATATTGAGAGAAGTGAAAGGTTGAGCTTCGAGTAGGATAGTGTGCACATTTATTGAGGAAAAGAGCATATATCAACTAAACCAAACGCATTCACATCACAATACAAACATTTGAGTATCTCAATAACATAAATACAAAAATATACATTTACACATATACAGTTAGGTGCAAAACTGAGTCAATATTAACGCCTTAGTAGAATGTTAATAAGTTGATGACAATCAAAGCTATTTTCAAATGCTTAGTACAGAATAATAAATTATCCTTGAAGTTAGCTACAAAACTGCTGTATAAAGAACTTATTTGTCATTTATAGTTTTTTAGTAATTTTGAACCAAAAACTGTAAAAATTCAATTTATGTTTTATACTAGTAATTTAGTTTTCTCTATGGCACCCCCAAATAAGAAAACTATTTAAAATAGAGAATTCCATTCTTTTTAAAATGAGGTATCAACTGCTTGAATCAGGGACGGAGTTTTCTAGTCATTGCAGAATTTTAATCTGCTACCATAGTGAACTAACAACCAGTTTATGTGGCTAATTTGTCTCGGTGCGAAAGTGAACCGTGCACCGAACTAATATCGCCAATAACTGCCACCAAAAGTATGTCCGACTTTAATAATTTTGTACTTATTTTAAAAAGGCAAAATTTCTTTAATTTTTTCCGGGTCCTTATTTTGGGTTGCCACAGAGAGAATTTAAATATTAGACAAATAAAAAAAGTTAAATTCAACAGTTTTTACGATAAAAATACTTAAAAACTGTAAATGTCAGGTAAATCATTTGGTAGGAGGCTTTGTAGCAAATTTCAAGGAGTACTTGTCGTATTAAACATTTAAAAATACCTTTAATTATCATCAACTTACTTACATTCTACTAAGGTGCTAATATTGACTCAGTTTTGCACCTAACTGTACATACTTAAATGTACAGAAACTACATATTTAACTATAATAATGTAAAGGACAATTCATACAATTTTTAGGAGCTAGAGTCGAGTCAAGTTTTGTTTTGTCTTTTTTTATAAGTATGGTTTTTAATTTCCTAGTATATTGTTATTTTAGGTTCCGCGATCCTGCTATAGTCCTTGGATCTCGGGATTACGCATCGAAAACCCTGTAATCCTGGGATTCAAAAACATGCTCGGGATTGTATTCTCTAGTGTTGTACCAATGCCAACCTTAAACACTCCCATGATTTATTGTTGATTGTTCATACCTGATCCAACAGTGAAGACAGCTTGGTAGCCGCCTCGGCGACGAGCGCTAGGTCGGGCGCGGGCTGCACCTGGCGCGCTCGCCCGTTCGGACCCATCGTCTTCTGGCACAATTGGAGCCCTACAATCTGGAAACAAACAATATATTTGATGTGAAGCTAAGCGGTTGTTTCTCCTTTGATAATAAGCTTTTTTTTTATGTTAAGTAGAAGGCAAACAAGCACTCAGGCCACCTGATGGTAAGTGGAATCTGAGAACCATAGACATTTGAATTCTAACGTCTATAATGCTTTAAGACCGCAAATGCTTTACCAACCCTGAGGACTAAGATGGAATGGCTCTATGCTAGTAATTTGACCTGTTGACTTATCCCCACACCAGAACACAACATTGCGAACACTGTTGGTTGGCGGGTGGTTAATGGATAAGATACTAGTTAGTTAGGTGCTTGGCAGGAACTTGTGTAGAATGCAAATTTATGTCCTCTTAGGGCACCCAAGTTCTGTGGCTCTAGTGAAAACAAATATAAGTTGAGTTATACCCTAACCATTTTCTACTTGAACTTCAAGAAACTTATTTCCTTTTTTACGAGGCATACAGAATTTGCAATAAATAAATTCTTGATCAGGGAACCAATTTAGTTCAAACCTATTTTATGAAAATAATCTGCATCCCAGTGAAACATGATGTTTCACTGGGTGTCTAACAGGAAAAGGTAATGTCAAACAACTTTTCAATCCCCACATTTTGTACAGTGAGTCGCAAAATATTTGTATTAGGTGAAATCCTTTTACCCCCAAAACTATCTTAATTAACAATAGCTTTCACGCTACTTAAATGTATTCTTTATCAAAATGCAACATAAACATACCTCTGGTTCGTAGCTGGTCAGCGACACATCAATCGGGGTAAACATGCAGCCTTGCTTCCCTCGTGGGACGCCCAGGGCTACGCACACGTAGGCCCTCAGGCCCATCCGAGCTCCTTGCAGTGATGTATCCAGTGTAACGTGGACCGGCTCGCGGCACTCGCGGGAGTAATACTCGTGGATCACCGAGGAATGGTTGGTCACTTCATTGCCTGTTGCCCACCAGCCTGGAATGGTTTGGTACAGTGAGAGGATCAAGCCAATTTAACAAAACAATCTAGTTAGATTAGGATTAGGATAGTCTGATTTCCATAGTCAGGTCCAATACAGGCCAATGATAAAAACACATGTACCTGACTGTAATTGCATTTAGATAATGGGCAGACAGATCTTCAGGGCGGGTTTGAGAGGCCGACTCGCAGAAAAACTTAAATTCTCTCAGGTGATCTTTATTGAGGCGGTGGTTGGTTGGTGGGGACGATATTTCTGTGGAGTTTTCGGGGCAAATCAGTTTTTGAAGGACAGGGGAGGGCGAGGGTGAAAGTGTGTCTGTGTCATTGGTAAATGATGCGTTGAGTGGGGAGGGATAGCCTGAAGGGAGGGCCAGTTAGTGGGGGGGACTTGTAGTGAAGGGGCTTTAGTGCAGGATCGTGACTATTTTGACTATTTGCCGTTTAACATGCTATGTTTACAACTTTTACTTTACAACCCTTTGTGCTTTCGCAGTTGGCTTTTCATAACTAAAACTACATTGCTACATTTTCTTAATAAAAGTATTTATCTAACAGTGGTGAATGAAATCAAGTAATTTGAGACCTATGGCATGACTGTGAAATTTAATTGTGATGACAAAGCAGAAGTAAACATGAAATATTATTTTAAATTAATAACTGCATGTCCAGTATTTTTACTCTTTGTGAAAAACGAGCTTACCTGACCAAACCTGGGATAAAAGCAAACTTACCAACAATGTTCTCAGTGGCATTCACTCTCCTATTCAGCTCATATACATCCATGGCATAGTTGAGCTCGGCCTCCACCTGGTCCGCATGCTCCTTGTGGGGCACGCAGAAGCAATTTGTGACCTCCACTATACCTTTATCACAGGTTCCTGGAACCACACAACGAAGCATAACCTCAAAGTGTCACTTACAACTTGATAAAATTGTAAACATTATGTTATTTATACACGGAAGACTTCGAAACGCACGCTTATGTGGCTATGTTTTGTTAACATTGCTTGTAATTAACGTAAAACTGTAAAAACAAGATAGTTGAATGCATGACGTCGGCACAACAACTTCACGATTTTTGCACTTTAAATGGAAGAGAGTAACAGAAACTTTATTTACCCAGTAAGGTACCGATAACCCGGTGCGAATCCGCATTTCGACGCTCGTAGGCATCCACAATTTGAAATAATACTACGGGATGAATCTTGACAGAAAGATTAAGCGCCATTTTGGCTCTTTTAGAAAAACACAAGAGCGTTTTTCGCGAGCTAAGCAATGCGGTTGGCTCATCCGCTGCAGGCAGAAAAAACGTTTCGTTTTACGAAGGTTTATGTAGGATTTCACCAACCACTTAACATACGATTAGGTGTTAACAGCTGTGAAAACGTATGAAATAAATAACAGTCGATTAACATCGTATATTAAGTGGCTAATGTATAGATCTCCGATTTAAACGCAACGGAGAGGTAGCAATATTACGAGTCTACGATCGATCGATCGATTTATCGCGTTATATAGCAGGAGCAGAGTAATCGCGCTTCCCAAGGGCCTGGCCACAACATAACGGCGCAGCGTCGTTAACGTAAAGGCACGTTGTCACGTCATAGGGATACGCGGTACTATTTTATTTTAAAGTGCAATACTAGGTTGAATGTCCTGCGCGTAGAGAAGCCGTTACACGGCACCGTGTATCTAACTATCTACACGAGACGCGTCTTCCTACGGCGCCACGCCATGATGTAGCGCCCTTAGGAAGCGCGATTGCTCCGATCCAGCGATATAACGCGATAAATAATCGCAGGATAGATTTTGATCGCATTTAATAGATTTTTCCTTCAATATGTACGTAAGCCTTGAAACACAAAAAAGGAATTAAATAAGAATATAATTACTATGGATTTTTAATAACTATTACACAACTAAGCACAGCATTTTGTAAATATTTACATCACTAACATAATGAATTACAATACTATTGAAATCAATAATCAAAACTCGAAAAAGAAAACAGCCCTAAAGGAGACAAGTTTCAACAAAGAGAATTGGTACAGTGAATAGGAACCAAGTGAGGACACCTCAACATCCAAAGATATAGTAGATATACACTAAGAAGCTTATAAGACTGCATACTTATTAGTTACTAAATCGGTAAAAAGTGTATATCTTACTATGTTAAGTCTAACATAATTTGTTTTTTTTTTTGGTGCTATTTCCAACTTGGAATAGAAAACCTATTCCAAGTTGGTAGTTTTCTTTACACGAGTAAATTGCAAAGATGTGGTCACATTGTCTTTCACATAACAAAACCAGCATGATTAAACAAGTAAAGGAAAAATTCAAAGAAAACATATTTACATTATAAATATTTTACATTTTAACATTATTGCTATCAAGTTCACCTATAAAGCCAATTCACAGTCAAGACCCAACTTTAAATACGCAGCTCTGATTTGTACGGTGCTGCATTAATTGTATGTGTAATACACAAATGAAACCAGCATTGTTACACAGGCACACACAGAGACGTATGCACAAAAATATTGTTTGGTTCTCTTATTTTGTTAGCTAGTAACTTTATTTATATGATGGTAGCGTACAACACATATCTTTGGTTAAAATTGGCCTAACATGTGAAAACATTTTTAAAATTTGCCTATAACTGAGTTTAAAAGATGGATGTGGGGCCCTATGTATAATACCTTAATGGTGAGTATGTTTCATTATGACAAAATTTCGTAATACCCTTACCAATATCTCTAGATATAAAAAATAACTTTATTTCATAATGCCTTAATACTGAAATACCTGTTTCTGGAATCCCTAATTGCAAAACACCAGAAATTCTAATGATGGTAGTTTTTATTAAGCAGCTATCTATCACTATCACTTTTGCTTATTGTTAGCGAGATGTATTTTGTGGGCAGGTTGTTTAAGCTTCTTTCATGACAGAAGACTGCTTTACTATCCTGTCATTAATAGTTATATTCATATCAATTGATTTGACATTTTGAAATGGATGTTTTTTCTTTCAGATGTTTTAGATTTTATTTTAATGCTTCTTCTTTTTTAATTAATGGCGGTCCACACAGTGATTTCGCCAATGTCAAGTGAATAGAGTAAATCAGTAAACAGAATAAATCAAAAGTAAAAGCCGGGCATTTTTCAATCGGCCATCTTCCCTCCCCGAAGGTTACCGGAAGCCCCACCTATGCCCACCTAATGCTAGGTATTCTCGCTCTGGGGTTAGTGCCCCATTTTTTAAGGGTTCCTTAGTCAAACTAGGAACCCGTCACGCCAACAAAATGGTACAATAAAATGTAAAAAAATATTTTTTTTAGGGTACCTCCCCTACACGTGACTTGGGGATGTATTTTTTTTTTTCTCATCTACCCTATAGTGTGGGGTGTTGTTGGATAGGTCTTTCAGAAATATTACGGGTTTGTAAAAACAGTTTTTCGATTAAGTAAAGTATTAAGTAATATCTTTGCAAAATTGCAAAGATAGATAGATAAGATAGATAGACTAATATTATATTGATTGATAGATTTGCGCAATATCTTTGTTATACCTAATGCTCACTCAGCACAACTGACCTGTTTGCTGATCGTTTTATTAAATTATGCCGTATTGCTAAGCAGTTCCTTAACAATTATAATTGACTATTGTGTATTAGCGTATTATTTAAGTATATTCTAAAATTTTAATGTATTCCATAAATTTCAAATGTTCTAAAGTGGATGACTTTCTTGTTTGCATGTTTTTTTTCTGTTCATAATTATGTATTTAACGTATTGTAGTTATCGTGTAAGTGTTTTGGTGTTATTTTATGCTGTAAACTTACACTGAAATTAAATAAATAAATAAATAAATAAAGTAATATTAAGCTTTAAAGCGCTAAATTTTGTTAAGACTCAAGTGTCCCCTGAAAATCTGAAAAAATACTTAAATGAAAGGGCATATAACGAATTTTAAAGGAAAACTATCATGACTAATGTTAGGTTCCTAGCTTATTAATAATTATAATAACAATTTATATGCTATTCCTAATTGAATTCACTGAATGATTAGATATTGCTTTAGTTTTGGATAGTCAATTGACTAGTTCTAGGAGTCACGGGACTTGTGGAGTGGGGTACCTAACGGTTGTTAAGCATCGGCTCGGCCCTCCTGCAGCATTCACTTCGTTGGCAGTCGGACCAGTAACATCTCCGAACGAAACGCTGTTTGTTACACTATTGAAAAATTGGAAATAAATACTGAATTGTGAATTTGGTTTGATTCTACACTGACCCAATAAGTCAGAAAGTGGGATCGAAAAAGGTTACATAAAATTACCTTACCCTCGCCCATGGTTTATAAAACAAAACGTAAGTAGTTTTTCTTTGTAACCAACCTTTATTTTTTTTCATTTTATTGTTATCACGTTTTAAAAAATGCCGTTATCGAGCTCCATATTTTTCTTCCTTTATTTTACAAATTAAAACTGTTAGTAAACGAGTCGACAATAAAAACTGTATTTGCCGTAACGGAGTCATTCCGGAGGTTAATATGGTTAAGTCAAATATGTTTATCTTGCCAGGGTACCCCCTGGAGATGGACATTTTTGATTTTTCGATTCGTTGGTTTAGAATAAACTGTATTTCCCGTAACGGAGTAATTCCGGAGGTTAATATGGTTAGTCAAATATGTTTATCTTGCCAGGGTACTCCCTGGAGATGGACATTTTTGATATTTCGATTCGTTGGTTTAGAATAAACTGTATTTTCCGCAACGGAGTAATTCCGGAGGTTAATATGGTTAGTCAAATATGTTTATCTTGCCAGGGTACTCCCTGGAGATGGACATTTTTGATATTTCGATTCGTTAGTTAAGAATAAACTGTATTTTCCGTAACGGAGCTATTCCGGAGGTTAATATGGTTAATCAAGTATGTTTATCTTGCCAGGGCACTCCCTGGATATAGACATATTTGGTATTTTTTTTACCACTATTAAAGGTAGGATTTAAACTTTATTATAAATATCAGCTTGCACGATACTTCTAGGTGAAGTTTACTTTCATTGCTAAAACCGCTTTATTGCAAATGCTTTATTTATCCTTAATATATAGTCGCTGTTAAAGATAATCTTATTAATCTGATCTTAATGTTATACATTGAGTAGTTTCTAAGCTTCTTTTCTGGAAGTTTCAGAATGCCTAACGACAAGGACAACGGAACTGACCGAGGGGAAGGGTCCAGTACGTTGAAAAACCGAGGAGATTATGTAATTAGTCGAGGTGAAGGACTAACACATAATGATAACCAAGGAGTACCCGAGGTTGAGGGTCATGATTTACCTGGCTCGCGAATAGAGCATACGAACATGGACAGGAATATCAGCAGAAGCCGGTCAAAACGACGCCGGTCTAGTAAAACAGACTCTGACAATGAGGATGGCGGGAATAGGAGGGCGCAAAGAAGGAGGATAAGGCGAAGGACAGGAACAAGACATAGTAGACGCAGGCATTACTCTTCGTCCGGATCGGAGGGAGGCTCACCACCACAAAAAAGACTACGAGGGACAAGTAAGGAATCTGACACAAATGCTATATTAGATAAGTTCCTTAGTATTCTCGATAAAATTAAAAGTTCGGATAAGCACAAGTTAACTTTTAATACTAAAGTCATACCTGATTTTGACCCCATGACCAGAGAACAGACCGTGTTGACTTGGTTAACAAAGGTGGAGGAATGCGCCGAAATTTATGGTTGGGATGAGAAAGCGACCATCCACTACTCGTTACCCAAGTTAAGCGGGGTTGCCAAGACATGGTACCAGGGACTTTCAACTCTTTTGTTTACATGGCCCGAATGGAAACAAAAATTAATAGAATCCTTTCCCTGTCACGAAGACTATGCCGAACTTCTGACTGAGATGCTAGCTAAAAGGGTCAAGTACGGCGAACCTCTAGAGCAGTATTACTACGCAAAGATAAATTTGTTAAATCGATGTAAAATTACTGGTAAACGAGCAGTGGATTGCATTCTTTATGGCGTTGAGGATCGCGCCGTTAAGGTAGGCGCTCAGGCTGCACAATTTAAAGAACCCGAACAAGTACTGAAATATTTTAGAACTGTCAAAATAGGAAACATTCGTGCTAATAGTGAAACTTCTCTGAAAAAGTCGAACGAGCGTAATAGTACATATACGTTCAGTCGCCCCGGGACCAGTAAAATGGGGTCTGGTAATACTAACATTAGATGCTTTAATTGTAATGAGACAGGACACCCAAGTTTTAGATGCGATAAGCCACTTTTGAAATGTACAGTATGTGACAAGTTAGGACATCAGGCTTCTAATTGTTATTTTAAAAATAAAAATTTAAACAATAAGAATGACTATCAGACGACAAATAAAGACGACAAGGTTAAGAACGTTTCTAAAGTAACAATTAATAGGGACGATGATATTAGTAAATACATAATAGATATAAAAATCAATAACACATATGTACAATGTCACGTTGATCTAGGTAGCCAGTGCTCCTTAGTCAGACTCAGTACAGCAAAAGCTCTAAATCTCACAGTTGTCTCTCGAGGTGACTTGCCATTGTTGAAAGGTATAGGTGGTAATTTGACTTGCCCTGTAGGCGTTTCTGTTGTAAGCGTAGAAGTTCAGGGTTTACAAGAAACAATTGAAATGTTTGTCGTAGATGATTATGTACTCAGTCACCCTGCATTATTAGGACATTCTTTTACCGAAAAGCCAGATATTATCATCACTAAAACACCCAATGAGATAATTTTCCAGAGACTTGCCCAAGATCGTGTACATCTGGTTGTGGAAAAGGACACCAAAATAAATGGTAACAAACTACTCCCCGTAGCTGTCACTACAAACTTACAGGCTGATTACAATGTGTATGTGAATGGCTCGTTGAGAGGTGAAGAAGGGAGACAGTATTATCTGTTCCCAGGTACGTATGAAATTAAGAATGGCCGTGGCGCTGTCTTGGTTTACAATATCTCCCCAGATGACATGTCTATAGAGAAGGGTGCTCTACTAACAAGGTCTCTACCCAGGAATTCAGCAGATCAGGTATCTATACTGGACTCTTGCAGCCTCGAGACCACTGGCACTGAAAGCAGTACAATAAACTGTAATCGAGAACTGACCGAGGACCAACGTGCAGAATTAAAACAGGTACTACAACGATATAAAGATTGCTTTTCAAATGGGCTTAAGGACCTTGGATTCACAAATACGGCTGAAATGGTGATTGAACTTGAAGATTCAGTACCTGTCGTGTATCGACCCTATCGTATGTCGTATACCGAACGCCTTCAGGTAAGAGACATGGTCCAGGAGATGGTTGACATCATACGCAAGCCCCATTGTATTAGTCCAGAAGAAGACTGGAGAGAAAAGGTTATGTGTCGATTACCGTGCTCTCAATAGGAAGACCAAAAAAGAGCATTACCCGTTACCACGAGTTGAAGACCAATTAGATCTGCTAGCAGGTAATACAATGTTTACTTCACTAGATCTAGCCTCTGGTTATTATCAGATTCCGGTGGCCCAAGGTTCTCGCGACAAGACAGCATTCGTGACACCCGACGGACAATTTGAGTACAACCGCATGCCCTTTGGACTGGTCAACGCTCCGTCAGTGTTTCAACGCACGATTCACAAAATTCTTAGAGAAGCCCAGGTAAAATATGCCATTGTTTATATGGACGATGTACTTATTCCATCGAAGGACTTCACCCAAGGACTGCAAAGACTAGAAGAGGTGCTGCAACTGCTAAGAAAAGGAGGTCTTACCCTTAAAATGAGTAAGTGCAACTTCTTTTTAAACACTGTCGACTTTCTGGGATTTGAAGTAAGCGCTCATGGGATCAGACCGGGTGACCGGAAAACTGACGCAGTTTCAAAGTTCCCAATACCAAGTAACCAGCATGAACTGCGCCAGTTTCTCGGTCTGTCTGGGTTTTTCAGGCGTTTCATAAAAGGATACGCATCTATAGCTGCACCTTTGACAGACCTTTTGAAAAAGGACTCTTGTTGGTGTTGGAACTCTCAACAACAAGAAGCATTTCATAGTATCAAACAACTACTCGTAGCCCGCCCAGTCCTCGCTCTGTATGACCCCAAAGCTGAAACGGAGTTGCACACAGATGCGAGTAAGGATGGCTTGGCAGGAATTTTACTACAGCGAAATTCCAGCGGGTGTTTACATCCAGTCTCGTACTTCAGCCGCAAGACCAATGCTGATGAACGTAAGTTACACTCTTACGAGCTCGAGACGTTGGCGGTGATCGCTTCACTCAACCGTTTTAGAGTTTATCTAGTTGGCATACCATTCAAAATCCTAACAGATTGCAACGCGCTCAGATCTACTTTAACAAAGCGCGATCTTATATCTCGCATCGCTCGGTGGTGGGTACAACTCCAAGAGTACGATTGCACCATCGAGTACCGACCTGGAACTCGCATGTCGCACGCGGACGCGCTAAGTAGAAACCCCGTCGACGCTGCATCAAATGAACTGCATGTGTTGGATGTATTACAAATACAGTCGTCGGAACAAGACTGGATTACAACAGTACAAGCTGCGGATCAGGAGGTAAGGGATATTAAAAATATTCTCTCTGACCCTAAATCTGCAGAAGTGGCGGAAGTACATAAAAATTACCAGCTAAAGAATGATCGCGTATACCGCAAAGTTAACGACGAGCTGAAGTGGTTGGTACCCAAAAGTGTTCGCTGGCAGGTACTAAAAATGAATCATGATGACGTAGGACATTGCGGATTCGAAAAAACTTTACAACGCATCAAGAACCATTATTGGTTTGCAAAAATGCGCAGGTTAGTAAAAAAATATGTATCATCTTGCCTCGAGTGTGCCCATCACAAAGCACCTGGGGGTAAACGAGAAGGAGAACTACATCCAATCGAAAAAATAAGTATACCTTTCCACACAGTTCATGCAGATCACTTAGGTCCTTTTGTGAGGAGTAAAAGAGGTAGCTGTTATCTGTTAGTGTTAGTCGATGCATTTACTAAGTACGTGAATATAACTGCTGTGAAAAATACAAAATCGACGACCACTGTACGTGTCATTAAAGAACACGTCAGGCACTTTGGCGTCCCCAGTCGTCTCATCACAGATAAAGGTACTAGCTTTACAAGTAAGATCTTCAAAGACTTTACGACATCTTTTGGTATCAAACACGTGGTCAATGCAGTAGCCACTCCAAGAGCAAACGGGCAAGTAGAGAGATTCAACAGAACCATTCTGGATGCACTAGCCACGTCGAGCTACGGTGAGGATGAGAAAGCTTGGGATGAACACATTTCCGACATACAGGTAGGCATCAATACAACTAAACACAAGACTACACAAAAGAGTCCATCAGAACTTCTGTTTGGATTCAATATTATCAGCCGAACAGAAGGTATACTCAACCCCGTTATCAACGACACATTAAACAAAACCCCTATCGAGGAGTTACCAGATGTTAGGCAGGACGCTAGCGACAAAATTAGGGAACAACAGTCGAAAGATGCTATATATTTTAATAAACGTAGGAAACCCTCCACGCAATATAAGGAAGGTGACCTAGTACGTGTAGGACGACAGGTTCCGCATGATGGCAAATCGCAAAAACTAGTCGTAAAGTATCAGGGACCCTACCGCGTAATGAAAGTACTTCCTAATGACAGGTTTCTTGTAGAGGACACGCCAATGACCCGTAAAAATGGTAGACGATATGAGGCTATTATATCAATAGATAAAATGCAACCATGGATGACATTTTCTAGAGATTTAGAGTCAGACGCATCTAACCAAAGCGCTACAGAAAGTGAATGAGCGTTAATTATAGATAAATGGTATAAAAATACTCTACATGAAATTAATTGTTATTTCTATTAGTTTTAGTGTAAATATTATGTGTTAATTTTGATTTCTAATCAAGTTAAGTAAATTCATATAAGGACAGTTGAACTTTATTATTGTAAACCTTTTATCTATGATTGTATATAAAATTTTGGGTGCTAATATTTAAGTAAAACAAACTAGAACTATAAGAGATGTACAAATAAAACGCATGAACAAATGTGTAACTAGTAAATTAATAATTAGTAAATTATATGTTATTAGCTATAAACTTAATTTTATAGATGTTTGAGATATAAGCGAAGGGACTCGCTTAAAACAGGACGGCCGAGCTGTTAGGTTCCTAGCTTATTAATAATTATAATAACAATTTATATGCTATTCCTAATTGAATTCACTGAATGATTAGATATTGCTTTAGTTTTGGATAGTCAATTGACTAGTTCTAGGAGTCACGGGACTTGTGGAGTGGGGTACCTAACGGTTGTTAAGCATCGGCTCGGCCCTCCTGCAGCATTCACTTCGTTGGCAGTCGGACCAGTAACATCTCCGAACGAAACGCTGTTTGTTACACTATTGAAAAATTGGAAATAAATACTGAATTGCGAATTTGGTTTGATTCTACACTGACCCAATACTAAGTAGACATCATTAGATATTGAGATACATGTGATAGTGTTTGTACTGTTGTCATTTTAACTGATATTTCTGTAAAAAATACAGAATATAATATAGACACACATATTAAATATATATCATCAATCGTCTTCAGCATATATTATTAGTCAAGGTATATCAAAACAAGGAAATGTATAATTAATAACACAAAAAGGTTACGTGAAAAAAAGTTGCACCCGCGATCTCACATTGAGATCGCGGGTGCAACCAATTTAAGTTATCGTTTATTTTAACCTAACACTCATTACACTATTAAAAACAAATCATTTAAGTTTGGTTTTGATTTTTTCTTACTTTTGCAAAGTTTCAGAACGTTAGCTCTTTATTTTTGTGAAAAAAGTAAACTTTTATATCTTTTGCATCGCGGGTGCAACAAATTAACAGTGTATTCTAGCAGTCAATTGTTCTTAATAAATAACAACATATACTTACATTTTTTGACCCACGAAGATAAATGAATATTGTCACTTCACGTTTAGCCGGTAAAACATAATTTCAAACTGTCAACAACAACTGTTTCGCGCCAGTGTTGCTAGTTATGATTTTACAGTTTATACCAATTCTTTGGATGGCAATATTTTCAAACGCGCCAAAAAAGAAGATATGGTATAAAATCAAATAAAAATAAATTGATTATTATATTTAGACTTTCTTCTTTGCACTAATAACAAAAAAAACAACTAATAGCGTGATTGAAAAAACCATGTCGGAAATCATCTATAGCGGAATCGCCCTATACTTACTAAAATCATCCAAGACGGCACCAATTGACTTTAAATAGAAAATGTGATTACTTGTTTTTTATGTTTGTAGTACTTAACGCCTACGGAACCCTACACTGAGCATGGTCTGATATGCTCTTGCCCGGTTTTTTTTTTAAATATGAGTCAGCTTATGAAGGCTGACATTGTCACGTATGTGTACTAAAGCCTCGATAAAATATTAGATAAAAAAAAGCCAATTTGAAACTTTCTGCATTATTGGCACAGACAATTTAAGAGCCTGTTTAAAGATAATAACTTAATGAAATTTTGTCATAATAAACCTACTCACAATGGCTAGTGACACAAATGACACTTAAGTTTATCAATGTTACCACAAAATCAAATTACATAGATCTTAAAGTACAAAGTGACACAAGTTGTGATGTGTTGATGGAACACTTTGAACTTTAAAGGCTTTATACATAGGGCCCATCAATAGAGAATTCAAAAGGTCTTCATTTGTCAGGAGTGGGCGTGGTGTGAATACGGATCCCATGCATTTCTGCAATCTCATCCTTAAGGCTCTCTGTAACCAGTCGGTGCTGCTTCACCCGAGATAGACCAATAAACTCTTTAGCTTCTATGCTGACCTGTAACCATTTTAATTCTGTTAATGGGATTTAAGTTAAGTATGTTTTACTGTTATGTAAACTAGTAAAATTGCTACAACATTATTATTTTATTACATAAAATAGTACTCTATGTTTCTTATAACCTCCTGAGGCCCACGTCAAATTTTACTAGTTTAAAAAAGAACCTTGTGTAAGTCAACTAAAGTCTAAAGTCACTTTGACAAATGTCCTAAATTTAGGCTGTTGGGTCTTACGAGGAAAACCCAATTTCACTCAGCCCCTTCCACTCCTGCCATTACCGAACATTGCACTTACAATCTAGAGCAAACATTAAAGCAATTGAGTGTTCACACTCAGCCTTCATATGGCAGGGAAGTGGACAGTGCGAGAATGTAAACAAGTCACTTGCGCTGTCATTTCCAATGCCACTCCTGAACGCCAGTGGCAAGTGGGCTCAAAGTAAACACGTTACCTATTTACATTCTCGCGCTGCCCAGAAGGCCTAAGTATAAATGGGGTATTACAAACACAAGCGGATGTTAAGCAGTACCTCGAACATAGCCCCACATCCTCCCGAGATGTCCTCGATGCTAACGTAGGTAGTTCCAGGCAGTGACTTTTTTAACGCCTCCGTGAGTTGCTGCTCTTTTGACACACAGTTGCGCTCAAAATTACTGCCTGCGGCATTGGCACCGTTGCCCACTACCGTTCGAGACTAATACATAAAGAAAACGTAAGGGTTATTGCTATTGTTATGATAAAATAATTTACCTCTATTTTTAGTTTTATTGTTTTTAACTTACTAATGTATTCCGCACTGGTTCAAGGGCCCGTAAAAATTGACGAAACATTGTTTGTGATAGTAAATGCCTACTTAATTCTCTAACTCTGCGCCACTGTCTTGCTTGTTAGATGACTTACTTCTGGGGCATGATAACAGTTCTTTAATTTAGGATTAACCTGCGTAATTATGTTTTTTATATTTTTTTACATAACCTAACCTCCTCTATTGCATGTCAATGTTGCGCTCGGATCTTTAAAAACAAAACAAAACAGGTTACTGGCATGCGTACACAATCCCATGCATAGTTTTTTCATCAAATCGTTTGTTTAACATGATTAAAGTTCAACTTAGCTAAATGGCTTTGATTGGAACTTAGAATTGGAATTACAATTTTGCAGATATTTTATTAGTTGACATATTATAACTTGAGCATATTTTACGAGATATAAAAACATATATGTATGTTGCCTGCCTTAGTCGGTAACGTTCAGATACACGCATACAAGTTGTGATATCTGTCAAGTGTCAGTCTCATCTTTTGACAGAAGCCACTATTGATAGCACACACGTGTTTATCGGTGGCCTCATATAATCACATTTCTTTTTTTAATTAAATTATGTGTTTTCGTCAAAAATGCCTCCATTTAAAGCTGGCTTATTGAAGAGAAAAACTGATAGCAAAGACTTAAAGAAAACCCCTGCCAAAGAGGTTTCAGATGACGAGGTAAGTGTGTTAATACAATTCCGTGCATACTTTCGGCGTGTTATTTTGTTGAATGTTGGTTATATTATATGTGTGTTTTCTTGTAGGGAAGTGAGTCTGGGGAGGCAGAGGACTTGATCCGCGGGGAGCTAAGCGGTGCTGATGACGCCACAGACTCGGAACAGGAAGGGGAAGCAGCAATTTCTGATGCTGAACAAGATGTAAGTGATGGTATATAATTTATCGCGTTATCTTAGTCCAATGCTAATAATGCAGTTTAATATTAAAATAAAAAACAATAGTAATGGTAATCAAGGCCCTCTTACGCTTAGAGGATGCTGTTACGCAAAAATATGTCATGCAAAAAATATTTTGCAATAAAATTTCAACTTACTTACATATAGGGTTGACTCTTTATTGCTAGACAGTTGTGGATTAACATATTAATGCGTAACAAAACCCATTATTATGTATTTTAATTGGTAACCTTAATATCAAATAATTGTGTTGCAATTAAAGATTTGTATGTTTCAGGAAGTTTTATTTGATGACAGTGGTGACTCTACCTTCGGAGATGAGCCAGTGGAAGATGCTTCTGATGCATCATCAGTAAGTGTTAATTTCCTGTTTTTAATTACACTACTCTATAAACAGAAATACAAAAATGAGTATACATTTTTTTTTTTATTAGAACTAATTTATAAAATAAAACCCTCCATTACATCTACTTGTGGCAGTGTGCTGAGGATGCTCGAAGCATTACTCCGTTGCACTGCATGCTAAGTTGTTGACCAAAAAGGAACCTTGCCAGTGGTCGCCAGAGACACCAATTAACTTATTGAGAGACTAGACACTGATTTTACTAATAAAAGACAGGTTTACCTATTTGAGAATCAGTTAAATATAATTTTAGATTGGTGGCCATATAGTTTTCAAACAATGCAGTTACTTTAATATTTAGGTCTTCATAGAATTTGTTTATTGCTAAAGATGATAATAGAGAAATTACTACTAATAACTAGGAAATGCAAATAACCAGTTATAATCGGATTTGATTAAGCAAAAGATGTTTAATAACCAGTTTTAACCAGTTATTTTCATTCCCTACTATTGACTACCAAATAAGGTCCAACTATCTCAACAAAATCAAATCAATCAGTTTTCATGGATGTGACTTAGCCCTTTCAGACCCAGAGTAGTATCAAGTGACCGTTTGTGCTAAACTGATTATAGGAGTTATATTCATCGAATTTATAGATTACTTTCATTTATTTTTGATTACTGAATAAAATTCATTTTTTATGTTAACAACCTGCACAATTGTATTGGCAGGGTCTGAAAGGGTTAAATATGATAAGATATGGATTTTATCATAGTTTTTTTTTTAGGAGCTGACAGATTCAGAAGCTGATGATGAATCAGAAGGTGATGAATCTGGAGATGAAGAAGATATAAACAATACAGGTGATGAATCTGGTAATGAAGAAGATGATGAAAACAAAGTAGAAAGTGCACAAGGAAGTGATGCTAAAGACAGTGGTGATGAATCAGGCATAGGCCAGACACATTCTGGATCTAGTGATGAGTCAGACAAAGAAACACACAAGAAGGTAAAACAGAAGAAAAGTAAAGAAGTAAGGGTGAAGCAGACAAAAGAAAAACTGAAAAAAGAGAAGCAAGTGAAAGAAAAAGATAGTGTGGACATATTAGCTGATAAGATTAAGGAGACTAGTGTCAAAATGCAACCTGTAGCTACAAAAGGTATGTTTGATAAAGAAAAGGGAAAACCAGCAATGGTTCAAGAATCAAGTCATGACTACATTAAAAAAATAATTCTGGGGTGTTGTAGACATCAAATTGTCTAAAGAGTTATTACATACGTTACAATGCAGAAGTACTCTTGAAAAAAAAAAGAAGGGAAAAGTACAATTTCAAAACATAAGCAGTCTCAATGCTTACTGGGGGCATGAATTTCATTTAACGGCAACACCAACAGTATGACACAACAACATTAAATAACTTGTCTAAATAGTGTGAGGAGGCAGAACTTGAATTATGAATCTTGTGTCAGTGAACTAAAGTTTAAAATCACTTTATCATATGCAATACATTGGCCATCAGGAATATATTATAAAGTGGCAACAACCAATACACAGTAGCAGTAGTAGTATGGTGGGTACAAATTAGAGCAGGCTCAGATTGAGGCATGCACGGCTCACCTCTTATGCTCTGCTTCGCCTGCGCTCACGCGTAGTGCGCGTGAGAGTCGATCTCTTGACCGTGCTCAAAGGCGCCTCAGTGTGCGTGCGTCGCGTAATGTGGACGTGTATCCGAGCGTGCCGCAGGTAGAACCACAAGTTCTAACTTGTCTGTGGGCGGCGTGTACAAATTTGATAAAGTTGCTGAGCTGTTCCACCACTGTGCCGATTTCTTTTTCTTTCCGTTAATAATTTGGTGAGTTATGTTCATAGATCGTTATCGCGGGAGCAAAAACAAATCTGTTATAGAACACATATAACAGATTGTCTGTTTAGTAAAAAGGAATATTATGCCTACGCATTCTAAGGGCCGTGTTCACCAACAATTAATCGGACGGTTAAGTCTTAATCAGCTGTTAATCAATACATCTGACACCCGTTAAACTGCTAATCGTCCGTTTAATTGTTGGTGAACACGGCACTTAACCTCTTAAAAGTTCTTGTTATCTTACACGACGTTTTCTCTGGAAAAGGCATAGTTGGTCAAGGAAACTTTCATAATAAGCCAGCAATGTGTTATTTTTTTTAAACAGTTTCATTTAGCTTCACCTCGTATGTATATTTATTTGTTAGTGGCTGTTAGCTTCAAATCTTGCAATCGATTTAACGTACACGTATTTAGACCCCGTGACCATGCAGAATTACGATACCTTCGATCTTTAAATCCTGATGCTGTAGATGGTACTGCTTAGTTTAATGTCATTGATACTAGATGGTTCATAAAAGGTTTTAAAACCAGTTTTTCACTTTTTTAATTGAGGATGATGATACTCAGTCATACCTTTCCCATAGAGACGCATCACTATGTGAGTGTCACTTCTGTTATTGCCTACTTGTCTCAATCTTTGAGTGCTGTCAAAACGTATTTGCTCCCGCGATAACGATGTATTATGTTAAACACAGCCGCGGCAGTCATCGTCTCCGACGCCATTTTGAACGATGCACAATGCCAGCGCGCGGTGAGCACGCCGCCTCGCCCGCGCATGTTTATGTGCAACAATTTGCGAGCATGCTTCAGGCTGAGCCGCTCAGATTCGTACCCAGCTGTAGACATATTGGTGTAAAAAAATCATCAATCTCGCTCTGAACACCTCCCTGTTTTTTCCACTCTTTTTTGGCAAGTATCTATAACTAGTACAACATCCTCCGGACTACTCCACAAACCAGGCCCACCCATTCACCAATAAAAGCCTTTGAAAGACTAACCTCTCAATAGCCCACTGAAACAATAACCTCTTTGAACGAAATATTATAATGACTAAGTTATTTGTTAAACTAACCATTAGGTATTAGTACAACCACTAACTATAAGGGAAACCTTAACAGCTAAAGCACATATAACCCTTATAAATAGCGCTTTAAAAAGCATATCGAAAAGGCTTTTCTAAATAAAAGACTTACAAAACCCATTCGAAACCCCTTGAATGGTATAGCGGGCCGGTCCCTGCCACAAACTACAAACCCTCTATACTTCAAGAATTAAGTTGAAGTTATCTGTTTGCAGATGAGTATGAGTCTGGAGATACTTCGGACGAGGAAGAGCGACGGAACACCGTGGGCGACATCCCCATGTGGTGGTACAATGAGTACCCTCACGTGGGGTACGACCTGGACGGCCGCAAGATCATCAAGCCGCCGCAGCGTGACCAGATCGATGAATTCCTCAAGTTAGTCCAGCTCTTCAAATAAAATGGCAATTTTTGAACATTAAAACTGCAAAAAAATGTTGAATACTTCGGTCCTTGCAGTAGTAATTTGCCGCTAAACCCCGTCTTTTTCCTCCTGAAATCTAAGAACTTATTGACTTGAGACATAAATTAAGGCAGGTTTTACGATGTAGGTGCATGGGATCAATGAAAGTGGCTCTTTTAATAAAGTTCTAAAGCCACCACTTGCATTTTCCAATTTTATATTATCTGTGGTATTTAAATTGTATTATGTTATTGAGCACACGTTAGCCTAGTTGGAAGTGACCCTGCCTCTGAAGCCAGCCGTCCCGGGTTTGAATTCCGGTAGGGCAGATATTTGTGTGATGAGCGCGAATATTTGTTCCTGAGTCTTGGATGTTTTATATGTATTTAAGTATATATCAGTGCCAATTTGTGTGAGATTGTCCCCCTGATATTTATTTATGTATGTAGGGTTTCAGCTATGCTGTGGATAAAACATTTGCCACTTTCTAGCAAGTATGTGAGACTGACGAATGCATAATGCATTCGTCAGTCTTAACGATAAACACTACGGTAATGAGTTAAGAATCACAAAGCGGTTTTCTATTATCTGTAAAGACCCCCGCTTCTTATGTCACATCGTGCGATCTGGAAGGCACAGTCTGGAGAAGCTAATTATTAGGGGTTAGATGAATGGAAAGCGAGCTCAAGGCAGAGCACCAGCAAGATGGTCTGACATCATCAAGAAGGCGGTGGGCGGCGGCATGCACCGGGCGGCCATTCGGCGTATAATCGCACTGATTGGGATAACATAACCTGTTGTCGCGATGCTAAGCAGTGAGGGACTGTAATAAAAGAAAAAACAACAGGGACTGTAAAAGAGAGTAGGTGACATGATTCAACAAACATTTGGCATCGTTACAGGAAATGCGAAGACCCCGACTTCTGGCGCACAGTGCGAGATCCCAGCACGGGGCAGGACGTGATCCTCAGCAAGGCCGACCTCGAGCTTATATCCCGCATCCGGCAGGGACACGTGCCTAACGCCGAACACGATGAATACCAGGTAATTACACGAAATAAAAGATTAGGGTCATACAGTTGCAGTTGTTTTACCTGTGGTCAATAGTTAAAAGCTTGTGTGCATATAAGTTATGTTTTTATATGATAGGTCCAAAGTAGTCCAGACGCCGTTTATGCGGGCTTTCCCGCAGCCCTTTGGCTTAGCCAGCATATTAGGCTTTAAAAACGTTAACTTCCGGTGTGTCCACAGGAAAGACAAAAACTTAAATCTGTTTATGACCCATAACGCAAATAAATTAGTCGTTGAGTTACGGAAAAAACCTACTACCACCTATACCACTATTCCAATAATTGCTCTGAAGTGGTACACTACATTATTCAAAAGAGTTATAATGCCGAACTAATCAACATATCTGTTTTTTTTGGACAAAATTTTGTTGATTAAAGACGTACGTATCACAAACGAACAGAGAATGATAGTCGATAGTCGGGCTTATAATTTTACCTTTCTTTTGTACCTTGTTGTTTGTTACGGAAGGAAGAAAGTTAAATTTAATTTCTCTGAGAATTAAGAGGAAATTGCTTTTGAGCAAGTTATTTTATTAGCTGCCTTAGGGTGGAATCATCTATCAGCACTGATTCGTGTTTTGTCTATAGAAAATAGCTACTTTGTATGAAGATGCGTACGCATCTATTCTCCTTTCGCATGCGCACGCATCTTCATAAATAACAGACATTTTCTGATGTGATTCCACCCTTACCCATACATCGGAACAACAGTTTCTGTAATAGTTCCTTGGTTGCTTACGTTTACGCGTAAAGGTCGTTTATCGCTCTTTCTTCAGGAACCGTCCAAATTTGGGAAAAAAAGTTCCTTATGCCCTTCCCCGGGATTCAAACTATCTCCATACCAAATTTCATTAAAACAGTTCAGCGGTTTTATGATAAGGAGAAGGCACACGAGCACTCAGGCCACCTGATGGTAAGTGGAATCTGAGACCCATAGACATTTGAATTTTCAAGACTATAATCCTAAGACCTCAAATGCGTTGCCAACCCTGAGGACTAAGATGGAATGCCTATCCGTTAAACCGTAACAAAGAGACACAGTTACTTTCACGCTTAAAATATTAGTATAGATTCTTTATTATTCTTTCTTCTTTTTTCTTTTTTTTTTCCGTGTGGTTGCCGGGTTAGAATAGTGCCACTCCATGTCTTCCCGTGGATGTCGTAAGAGGCGACTAAGGGAATAAGGGCTTGTAGTACTGTTAGGCGATGTCCTTGCAACCTGTCACTAAAACACTGGTAAACATCTTAGCCTGATTGTGCAAAATGTGGTTACAGAATTATCAACAAGTTTTTTAGAGTTGTTGGTAATTCTGTAGCTCTGCCTACCCCATTCTAGGAATAAAGGCGTGACTTTATGTATATGTATTCTTTATTAATTTCTTCTCACTATTTTGTCTTGGTCATTTCCAGCCATGGGTGGAGTGGTTCACTCGCGAAGTCCTGGCGACCCCGGTGCGAGCCTTCCCCGAGCACAAGCGTTCCTTCCTGCCGTCCAGGGAGGAGCAGAAACACGTGTCTCGCATCGTGCACGCGCTCAAGATGGGCTGGACTAAGACCCGGCGGCAGATCGCGCAGGAGAGAAAGAGGAAGAAGGTATGACTCTTTTTTACTAAATGAGATAGGCAGCCTAGTGGGTTGTTTGAAGGGAAGTAATTCCCAAAGTCTGTTGTATTATTTTACCACGTGTAGTCACTGGGTTAGAATTGTGCCACTCCATGTCTTCCTGTGGATTTCGTAAGAGGCGACTAATAAAGGCTGTTAGGCGATGGGCTTGCAACCTGTCACTAATACACTGGTAAACCTTAGCATGTTTGTGCAAAATATGGTAACAAAATTATCTAGAGTCATTTTAGAGTTGTTGGTAATTCAGTAGCTCTGCCTACCCCACTCTGGGAATGAAGTCGTGATGTTATGTATGTATGTATGTTATATATTTATACATATTAATACAATTTTAGGCTTTAGTAGGGCACAAATAGATTACAATGTTAAAGGAAATTTTAAAACATGTTACAAAATTAATTTAAGTACCTAAAGTTAAATGAATGAATGTCTATGAACATACATTTTTGACGTGTTAAAGTGTCCGTGCCTACAATACAATACAATACAATACAAAACACTTTATTGTCCACCAAACAAAAACATTACACAGAACCCCACCCCCTACTTACTTACTGAATAAACACCTTTTTTATTTAATTCGCCCTAAAATTACTCATAATAGCCTTGTATACGACTAAACAGGCATTTAATCCCTAGTGACTAAAGTGACATTTTATTCCTTAAGGACTAAAGTAATCTTTATTTAATTTCCTAATAAGTGGGCTTGGAAAAACACAAACAGCTAGATACATGTTGCCATTTACTGATGTTGCGCTTGTCGTCGGAGTGCGCGGTGGAGCCGGTAGAGGGCAGGCTGGGCTGGGCATACAACCTCTACCGCCGAGGTCTTCGTTTCGGAAATGTTATCTATGGACAATTTAAAAAATTATTTTGTTGCTTTTTCTTTCTGCATTACAGTGAAGGGTAAAGGGTAAAATCTAAAATTTAAATATAATTGGAAATAGTTACAACTTTTAGATTAAAATAACACATCTCTTACTGTAAGTAAAATCCAAGAAAACAAAAAATTCTACCTGGTTGTAACCACTCTATATTATGTTCTCTTGCGAAGAGTAGGTATTTTGGCTCACCTAATTCCGATCAGTGATGATGTGTAATCGACCGTGAGGTGTACCCCAGGCGAAGGCGTTCTACAACCTGTGGGGCTCGGCGGCGGAGGAGGAGCGGCAGACGCGCGGCATCCACAAGCACATCCCCGCGCCGCGCCGCGCGCTGCCCTCGCACGCCGAGAGCTACAACCCGCCGCCCGAGTACCTGCTCGACGCTAAGGAGGTATTATCCTCTCTATGTTTTCTTCTACGAAAGGAAAATTGCAATTTTCTTGGTGTTGTTTTTTTAGTGGTGGTAGGACCCTGTGCAGGGTCCGTCCGGATCGCTACCACCATCTTATCCATTAACCACCCGCCAAGCAACAGAGTTCGTATTATGTTACGGTGTGGGAATAAGACAACCTGTGAAATTACTAGCTTAGAGGCATTCCATCTTAGTCCTCAGGCTTGGCAACGCATTTGAGGTCTTAGGATTATTAGTCTTGAGAATTCAAATGTCTATGGGTCTCAAATTCCACTTACCATCAGGTAGCCTGAGTGCTCGTGTGCCTTCTCATTAATATAAAAAAAAACTGGGGAAATGTATTAAAGAGGTTCCCTTCCAGATGAAGGCATAACTTTTATTGGCATAATCATCATTTGGCATACAGTCTTTTTTTTCTGAAACCGCATACTTATCAGGGTTATTTAAGATATCATTGCATAAAACCCATTAAGTAGGTTAGCTTCATTTTATAACAATCCTGAAAAGTATAGGGTTTCAGAGAAAAAGACTATTCCAAATGATGATTATGCCAGATGAATGTAAAAATAAAACCCCAGGAGGCTGACAAACTCCGTCGTAAGTACGTGTCACGCTACCACGAACAAGCGCATCAGCTATGGCACCTCGACGTTAACAACCGGTGCGTCACAATGACGCTCAGTGACGGCGGGGGAAGGAGGTGCCGCTCCCTTTCCCTCCACCATCCGCCCGCACCAATTACTTATTATACATTTAAAGATCTAACGCTGAAAATTCAATATTCATTCCCAATAGATTTTCAATTAATCAATCAATCAATCAATCATTTATTTGTGTTTACAGGTCATTACAAAAGTTGGTAAAATATGTATAGTATTACTGTAAATTGCCGGTAGGCGTACAAATTTATAAAGAAATACAACTAATGCGATAATAATTATCAATAATGTAACAAAAATAAAGTATTAAATGTTAAAGTTTAAATCTGATTGGTATTAAATATATAAAAAAATCTCTATTAAAAATTGTCTCTGCCCTACAATAGGGAACATGAATAGTTTTTGATCTTACACTCTCTGGAAAATGCTATGAAACAGGAGAATAACTGTATTCGCGAAACAATTGTCGTGTTATTTTTTCACGCGAAGCAGAGAGAAACTACAGACCCGCTACGCCTTTTTTACGTAGACCTTGAACCCAAAAACAACAAAGAAATATTCAAAGTCAATAAACTTGGCTACATGAAAATTACTTTTGAGGCTCCGTACCGGAAAAAGGAAATATTACAATGCAAAAGATGCCAACAATTTGAGCATTCCAAAAACCAATGCTTTAGACCTTACCGCTGCGTGAAATGTGGCGCAACACACCCATCGAATGTCCCAAACCACCAGACACGGATGCAACATGTGCAAACTGCATGGTAAAACACCCAGCTAGCTACAAAGGCTGTAAAAATACAGTCAATATAAAGAACTTATCCTAAAACCTAAACAAAAAACAGCAGCAAACCTTGTGAAAATACCAACGGAAAGCAAACAAGAGACACTGAAAAACAAAGGAACTATGCAGATCGGTAACAGGGAACGGAATACGAGGTACTCGTATGCTGACGCCGCCAAAAGCAGGACATACTCTGAACCCTTAAATAAGAGTAGAAACCCTGATGATCTAGTCGATGTCCTGGATAAAATGTTCGACCGATTCCAAAACATCATGAGCAATATGCTTGACAGCATGATGGATCGTATGATCCAGCTTATCGCCCAGTTAATGCAAAAATGCCCCTAAATCTTCGTATTGTAACCTGGAACGCCAACGGACTGACGGAGCGCCTATCCGAATTTAAAGTATTCTTAACAACCGAAAAAGTTGATGTCGCATTAATCTTAGAAACAAGATTTACTTCCAAGTCGCATCTAACTAATATTAATCATCCATCTGCAAACTCGCACGGTGGAACTGCAGTTGTAATCAGGAAAAACTTAAAGCATTACCTACTAGAAGAACACCGCACAGATAAAATACAGACCACATCAGTACGGGTCCAAGACAGCCAGGCCGACACTACCTTGTCAGCTGTATATTGTCCACCAAGACACACAATCTCAAAAAAGGATTTCACAATTTACTTTACGGGACTCGGGAACAGGTTCATATGTGGCGGTGACTGGAACGCAAAACACATACATTGGGGATCCAGACTAACCCTCCCAAGAGGAAGACAGTTATACGTTGCAACAAACGACCTAAATCTTAGCTGTGCCAGCCATGGAGTTCCTACTTACTGGCCCACAGACCGGAATAAAATTTCCGATCTCTCAATTTTTTTTTTATCTTGAAAAATATTCGCAATGCTATACAAGTATCGAGGAAAGTACTGACCTATCATCAGACCACACCCCAGTCATATTGACCGTAAGCGGTAAATTCTTAGTAGTAGAAGTTCCTCAAAGGTTGTATAATAAAACTGGGATGAGTTTAGTGATATAATACATAATGAAATAAACCTCAAAATTTCTATGAAAACGACGGATGAGGTAGAGTTAGCAATAGAGTCACTCAACAAACTGATCCACTATGCAGCAAAAAACCCTACTCCTACTCGCGTGATGCGGGCCCCTAAACCTACCCAATACCCTAAAATAATAAAAAATAAAGTCAATGAAAGACGGCGACCCAGAAAAATATGGCACAATACAGGATACCCGAGCGACAAAAGAAACTTCAATAAGGCATCAGAGGATCTGAAAAAATTGATAGATCAGAAAACGAACGAGAACCTTCAAACCCACCCAAACAGTCTCTCATCGACTAACGATACACACTACTCACTTTGGAAAGTCACCAAAAATCTAAATAGGCCAAAAACCAGGTTCCGCCAATAAGAAAACAAGAAGGAAAATGGGCCAGATCGAATGCCGAAAAGTCATCAGCTTCCGCAGAGCATTTGCAGCCAGTGTTCCAGCCACATCCAAGTACTCATTCCGAAAACGATGAAGAAGTCACCAAGTACATGGAAACACCTTTGCAGATGTATTTGCCCCTACAGAGCGCGACCCCAAAAGAAATTATACGAGAAATTGACAGGTTACAAGCAAGCAAGGCCCCAGGATACGATCTGATAGATGCTACACTATTAAAACACTTACCAAAAAAGGGAATACTTATGATAACCATTATTTTTAATGCCTGTTTAAGATTATCTATCTATCCTGCCCAGTGGAAGATAGCGCAAGTAATCATGATACCTAAACCAGGAAAGCCACTTCATGAAGCAGGATCATACCGACCCATCAGCCTCTTGCCAGTTATTGGAAAACTCCTGGAAAGAATTCTACTAAACAGAATGCGCAACTACTTATCAGATATAATACCAACGCACCAATTTGGTTTTCGCGAGGGTCACGGTACCACGGAACAGATACATAGACTTGTTGATACCATAGAACTAACATTGGAAAACAAACATATTGCTCAGCTGCTTTTCTAGATATAGGGCAGGCATTTGATAAGGTCTGGCATGATGGGCTATTATACAAAATCAAATATATGCTGCCCCACAACTTTTTCCATATAGTGAAATCGTACCTAAACTCGAGAAGCTTTGAAATTAAGTATAACAATGAAACTTCTAATTTGAAAATCATTAAGTAAGGAATACCGCAGGGATGTACCTGGGCCCAGTATTATACCTCCTATTCACTGCTGATCTGCCAACGCACGCTGATATCACAACTGCCACATATGCTGATGACACGGCTCTCCTATCAGTAAGCGAGGACCATCAAACAGCCTCAGCAAAACTTCAGAACCATCTCTCGGACATAGAAAAGTGGCTCAACCGATTGTGAATCAAAGTACACCAGAGCAAGTCAGTACACGTAACCTTCACACTGAGAAGATAGACTTGCCCCCCAGTTCGTCTCTACAGTGAGGAAATCCCTCAAGCCGAAAGTGCCAAAGACCTTGGCATACGCTTGGACCGGCGACTCACATGGAGGAAGCACATATGGAGCAAACGTAAACGGTTTGACGCTCGTATGCGATCTATGTACTGGCTGGTCGGACGCAACTCTAAACTTTCCAATACCAGTAAACTAACATTATACAAAGCAATCTTAAAACCCATATGGACGTATGGTATACAGCTGAGGGGTGTTGCAAGTAACAGCAACATAGAGATATTAGAAAGATTTCAAAGTAAAACCATGCGAACTATGCCCAACATTCCGTACTTTGTTAGTAACAAATACATTTACATGGACTTAGATCTGAACACCGTTAAAAAGGAGATTATAAAATACAGCCAGAAGTACCAACATAGGCTCTTTACACATGTGAATCAGCTGGAGTCAAGACTGGAAGGTGAAGGAAGTGTGAGACACACCAGACTTAGAAGACACAGTATCTGCTCCCTAACAAGCAGATTTAACTAAACTGGAGAACAATCACAAATAGCAGCGCTCAATGGAGCTTCTAGTGATTAAAGACAAAAAAAAAAGTATCAAATATACAGTAAAAAGATTGGCCCATTGTGTCAAACACAGATTGCCACTAATACACTAGTAAACATCTCTTCTTACTTGTGCAAAATGTGGTTTCAGAATTATCAACAAGTCTGTTTAGGGTTGTTGGTATTTCTGTAGCTCTGCCTACCCCACTCTGGGAATGAAGGCGCGATGTTATGTATGTATGTATGTTTTATCTTATCTGAAAAGACGCATAGAAAACCTGTTGACGAGTCTGTCAAGTGCTACCAAAATGCCACGAGTTAGCTATGCGTAAATTATAACTAGCTAACCTTGATTTACAGATGAAAGAGTGGAACAAGCTGTCGGAGACGCCGTGGAAGCGCAAGTACACGTTCCTGCCGACGAAGCACTCGAGCCTGCGCGCGGTGGGCGCCTACGAGCGCTTCACGCGCGAGCGCTTCCTGCGCTGCCTCGACCTGTACCTGGCGCCGCGCGCCGTCCACATGCGGGTCAGTCACACAAGCCTCCGGCCGGCACACTGCTGGCCGCGAGCCTGAGTGGCTCAGCCTGAGCGCGGCGAGCTGCCCGCGACCCAAATTGTTGCACATAAACAGACGTGGGTGAGGCAGCGTGCTCACCGCGAGCTGACATTGTGCGTCGTTCAAAATGGCGTCGGAAACGATAACAACCACGGCTGCGTTTATGATAATTCACCGAATTAACAAAAAGAAGAAGAAATCGGGTCAGTGGTGGAATGGTTCAGCAACTTTATCAAATTTGTACGCGCCGCCCACAGACAAGTTAGAAGTGGTCGTTCTGCCCGCGGCACGCTAGGATACACGTCCAATTCACGCGAGGCACGCACACTGAGGCGCCTTTGAGCACGGTCAAGAGACCGATTCTTGGCGGCTCCCGCGCGCCGCTCGCTGCTGGCGCATAGCGCGTGATCGCGTACGAATTTGAGCAAGATAGGTGCCGTGCGTGCCTCAACCCGAGGCTGCTCCAATTCGTACCCACTTTATAACTTTCATAGGTCTTGTGGCGGGCGTTAAACCTATACCCAAAAATCATGTGTTCGTATATTTCCACTTTAAATACTGCTCTAAGAATATTTATTTATTGGTAGTTTTAAACCTTCGATTTAAGTAAACGAGTTAATGTAAGTTCCTTATGCAAATACAGGATAGTCTGTTAAATTACAAGATAGTCTGTTAAATATTAAACCATAGAAGATTTTTGGTAGCAAAACTGTTATTGCACTTGTAATACTTCAGCAGTTAATAAGATTTGGTACGATATATAAACAATAGTTGTGCACAACGTAAGATGCAATTTAAATATTACATGCGTTCAGCTATTCGACAAAAGAACAGGCCAAAAGTGTGAAGCTCACTTTATAAATTTATTTTGTTTTATTTTAATAATTACAGTCATCCGCCATTTTGTCAGCCATGATACCATAGTAGATCTTATAAAAAAAACACAATTTAACACACGTACACACACGCCATTTTATGACTTTTAACACACTATAACTTACTTGATTTTGAATATTTTTTAGAAAAAATATTGAATGCTTATTCCCTATTGTTAAATATAACTTTTTATATTGAAAATGTTAGTCATATCTGGGTACAAATATTTACAAAGATTTGATTATCAATGCAAAATGGCTATTGGTTTCAGCTTACGATCAGCCCCGAAGACCTGGTCCCGAAGCTGCCTTCTCCGCGAGAGCTGCAGCCCTTCCCCACGCATGAAGCCCTGGTGTTCAAGGGGCACAGCGGTCTGGTTCGAAGCGCTGATTTCGACCCCAGCGGGCAGTATGCCGTGTCGGGCAGTGACGACGGAACTGTTAAGGGTAAGGAAACATTATTCCTTATTTAATCCTTTTCTAGGCAGAGGCTTTATATTGATCACACAGTTTTAGTCACAATTTCAACCTTAGTACCCGTAATGTAGGGTTAAAATATAATTGAATTTACGTCAAATCGATTTGTATTACTTACTCTTTATAAACTTTTTCTTGATACTTTTTTGTTCATACTTTGTTATTCATAATCTTCACAACTTCTAAAGCGAATTTTACTCAAACAAACCTAATCAAACCTTGTTTATAATTGATTATGAAGAGTGATCACTATGATGTATGAGAAATAGTTTTGGACTTTCGATAAGAGCACATAAAAGTTATGTCATTTGTTGTGTTCCTGTGTGGGGACAAGACAACTGGTGAAATTACTAGCATAGAGACATTCTATCTTAGTCCTTAGGGGTGGCAACACATTTGAAGTCATAGAATTATAGTTTTGAGAAATCAAATGTCTATGGGTCTCAGATTTCATTTACCATCAGGTAGCCTGAGTGCTGTTCCCGGGCGTCCGGGATACCGGCTCCCGGGTCCCGGGTCCCCGGGTGTAACGCAGGAATATCATTTCATAACTAACGTTTGACAAAAGATTAATTTCATGAATGTATCATATAACAACTCGCTTTTTTCCGGGTAAATAATTTTGGATTTATTTCAGGACCATCGTTTAGAACTCTACAAGAGGTTGTGTTGGTTTTTTTTTGTTATAGAAAAAAAAACTGGCTGACAAATGCATAGGTTGCGAAACGATGCATTTGTCAAAGATTTGTCGGCGAAAAGGCAGAGAACCGAATGCACATGTGTATCTGTATTCTAGTGTGGGAGACCAGCACAGGGCGCTGCTTCCGCACGATCTCGCTCGGGCAGGGGGTGACGCGCGTGGCGTGGACGCCGGCCGCCGGGCTCAGCCTCGTGGCCGCGGCCGCCGGCGCGCGCCTGCTGCTGCTCAACCCCGGCGCCGACGTCGGCGCGCACCGCGTCGCCCGCGCCACCGACGCGCTGCTCGAGGACCCGCCGCCGGCACACGACGTCGTCAGTAAGTATTCTTACCTACGCGCTACGTTGGGATAGGTGGCTCATACAGTCTGAAAAACAAAACTTCTCTCTCCCGTGGTCAATAGTTAAAAACTTGTGTGCATATGACGGCGTTTTTGCGGGAATGGGCTTAGCCAGAAAATTAGGCCTCAAAAACGTTAACTTTCGGTGTGTCCACAAGAAAGACGGTAACCTAAATCCGTGTATGACCCAGGTGACTGATACGAGTACAAATGCACAAATAAATGTTACAAACAATTATCGCACAATAATAATATACTTTGACACACACACATATTACGCCTTCATTCCCAGAGTGAGCAGACCTACAGATATACAAGCAGCTCTCTTTAACTATACATCAGTGAACCTTATTACAAATTGCATAAGGTCTACAGTTGGACAGTTAACAGTGTGGGCGATGGTACCAACAACTCTAAAAAGACTTGTTTAATTCTGTAACCACATTTTGCACAAACAGGCCACGAAATTTACTAATGTATAATAATATGAGAAATGTGACTTGAATTGTAATTCCAATAAAAATAAATAAAATTGAAACTTAATTTATTATTGTAAACTTTACATGTAAAATATTACTTTTTACCAAAAAACTTATTATTTAATTATCATAACATATCACTAAACTTCAAATACTTAGATAACCGCTCGGTTTACTCTCATTCACATTATTCGCTCTCCAAGTAATTAATGAATAGCACCGCGCACGCTTCGCCTTTTATATTCCCAATCCCCGAATGTTCCAGAATGCCTTCTCGAATAACTGAGTCATAAGCCCCTATTAGCTTATTTTCTTTTTTTTATTAATGGCGGTCCACCACAATATTCCGCTGTGATTTCGCCATTGTCAAATAAATAGAGTAAATCAATAAACAAAATCAAAAGTAAAAGCCGTACATCTTTCAATCGGCCATCTTCCCTCCCCGAAGGTTGCCCATTTTAGTGACATTGTAATTTCAACCATGTCGATTTGAATATAGGGTGCATTTTATGTTTGTTATGTAATATGTCCTCAAGTGAAAACCTGGGGACTCGGCAGGTCAAACCAGTAAATAATAACGTATTACCCATTGCGCAGTGGACGAGCGCACCACGACAGCGGTCAAGTGGGATAAGGTGAAGCCTGACGAATGGGCGCTCGGGGTTCGAGTCGCCGTCACGCACTTTAAGCCGGTCACACACGTGAGTACTGACTAAATTCTGTGTCAATTGAAATTGGCAAAGATATAACGAAATTATGTAGTACTGTTGGACACAACCTTAAATATTAACCAAGCATGTTTTTATGAATGAAATAATGAATAGTCATTTTATCTTAAACTTAATAAGAAATGAATGATCTAGTGTATAAATCTTTGCAAAGATCTCACTTAATCTTTAAAAGTACGTGATTATCGAGTAATCATGTTGAATTGGTTCGTTTGGTTTTGTTTACATATTTGCCAAGTTCAATTGACACGGACTTTCGGGTGGTTTCAATCCATGATGGCGCGCCCCACCTGTCAAATTGACTTTATACGGTTGCGTCGATGTATGAAAAAATAGGTAATTAGTAGGGCGGGGACGTCGTGGATTGATAACTATGTAAGTATGAGTGCATTTGATTACTCCTCGTGAAATCCATCATAATACAAACAAGGAGATTTTTTAAGTGGAATTTTGTATCTAAGAGCAAGGAAATAAAGTTCGATAACCTTAGCTCTTAAATGCCATGATCAATTAAAAAAAAAATGAACTTTTCATTTACTCTGATTAAAAAAAAGTGTACATCGCGACGTACATTTTTTTTGAAAACCGCCCATATGCAAGACTGAGATGCAAATATTTGCCACTCACTCTTATCCATAGTTGCATCTCAAAACTTACTTTAATAACTTATAATTGTAAATGCGGCCTTACTCTAACCGCCGTACTCCGACACATTTAAGAGACAATTAACTGGTTCCTTTTTCAAATTTGTGACTGAAACATCGTCACAAAGAAAAGACTCGTCATTAACTGACCGAGCGGCCGTTATTGTGTTTTCTAATAGGCGTATGTTCTTGAAATCAAAGAGTGTTGATTTATTGTTAATGTATAGGATATATGACATACGAGAAGCAGACAGCTGTTGTAAAGGGTGTCCCAAAGTTTACGCAAGATTTACCATACTAATACTATGGTAAATCTTGCGTAAATTTTGGGACACCGTAATAACAATTGATATTTGAGTGAGTAAAATAATTGTTTTTTTTTTTTTTTTTTTCTTTTGAGTAACTTAACGGAAAAAAGTGGCCACCTTGTTGATCACACGAAGTTTAAAGGTCATAATTATATCATATACATTGTGTATTTCATTTTTCATTTCAATTTAAGTAAAGTTCGCCGATTTACCTGATTTTACAGACGTGCTTTTACCGTTGAAATACTTTACTTCTACAAATTTTAATGCGCAACACGGACGATAATTTAAATTTTCAACGAATGTATGAGGTACTTTTCTATTTTTATCATTTTATATTGAGTAATTTGCCTGAAACCGGTGAGTGTTTTGTGAATTTTGCTGTAAGAGGTTTAGAATATCGCATATTCACGAATCGTTTTGACGTCTAAAAATTATGAAAAAATTATAATTTACTGCTGTAAAAGTCATCTAAAAAATGTATGAATTACTTTTTACCACCTTCATATATTTTTTTTGTGTAAGAAAATGATTAACTTGGTAAAGTTTTATAGAAAATGGGCAAAACACTGTTTTTGATTTCGACTACTTGAAACTCTTGTTCATAAAATTAAAACAACAGTAATAAATCTCAATTCAAAATCAATCCATTACTTTAAAAAAAAACATCCAAAAAATGAAAAAAAAAAAAGCAATATATAATGTTTCAAAATAACCTAAATCTCGCATTATAATACTCGACAAATCTAAAAAAGTCCCGCATTTATTTGTGTTAACGCTGTCATATGCATATTAAAACTGTTGCTACGTAATTTTATTTAGTCGCATTACAAGTCATCAAACAAGCAAGTCGTGTTTCAATTCGCTCTCTAACAATCATCCAAAAGTGAACCTTAGTGCAAACAACATATGGTCCAAACGAACCGGACGGCTAACGCGCCAGCTGAGAAAGGGTCGAGCGGCCGGCGGCCAGGTAGCCGCGAGAACAATAGCGGGAGATAAGGATTCACCGAGACAGCCGTGTTTATGCAATTAACTAAGCAATTTAAGTTTCATTACTTTAACAACGTGCTTCGACATTAAGAGTTAATTTGCATTTAATAAGAAGTTTATGAAGAATTATACGCAAAAATGTCTAATTCGAAACAATTGATGAGTCTTTTACAAGAAACGGCAGAACAACTGCAGAAAAGTCAAGTAAACTTAAAGAAATGTCCGAAGTCACGGTTAACAAGAGGTTATATTGAAGCCAGATTACAATGCGTTGAAGAGTATTGGCTGACGTTTAAACAGGCACATCGAGAATTAACTAAATGTACTACGCGGGACCAACGAGGCAATCTTGCGTACTTTGTTAATGAAGAATATTATATCTATGAAGATTTGTACCTAAACATGCAGGGTGATTTGAGAGACATCTTGTTACCGTCTATTCAGATACCTGAGCAAGGCACGAGTGTTGTGGACAAATCAGACAACCAGCTGGGCAAATTACCTCGGATTCAGTTGCCCACTTTCACTGGTACTTATGAACAATGGCCCACCTTTCAAGATTTATTTATTTCGATCGTGCATAACAATGCGTCACTTACCAACGTACAGAAATTGCATTATTTGAAAACCAGTTTATCTGGGGAAGCAGAGGCAATATTGAAACACATTCAAGTCACCGATAGTAACTACACACAAGCATGGGAGGTTTTACGGAAGCGTTACGGGAATAAAAGAATAACAGTAAATACGATAATGAAGCGATTATTTATGCAAAGGAAGTTAAGTACACAGTCGGCGAGCCAATTAAAATCAGTATTGGACACAACAACAGAGTGTTTGAACAGTTTGCAAAATTTGAAAATAAAGACCGATTCCTGGGATCCTATTTTGATATTTCTGGTAGTACAGAAGTTGGACTCGGAGTCACACAAAGAATGGGAGGACTATGCCCACAAGGATAATTTGGATGAATTACCTCAGTGGACAGACTTCGTTAAATTTCTAGAAGCTAAATTCCGAACGTTAGAGATTATCACCGCTTCATCATCGGCTCCATCACGTGAGAAAACCACAGTAAAAGAACGCACGTTCCACGTCATGAATCATGAAAAACGATGTGTTATGTGTAGTGACAACCATACACTTGCTCATTGCAAAGAATTTACGAAGATGCTACCTTCTGAGAGAAGTGAATACGTGAAGAACAATAAACTCTGTTTTAACTGTCTGGCACAAGGCCATGTTGTCTTCAGGTGTCGAGTGCCGATGTCGTGTCGCATATGCCACAAGCGACATCATTCTCTTGTCCACGTTACCAAGAGTGTTGATCCTACTCAGTCAGAAACCAAAATAAATTCGGCACCTTTAAACACGGAAGACAATGAACCATTGCTTCAAGCTTCGATGGCAATTGCTTCGCATCATACTGCCAGACAGAGCGTAGCTTTATTGGCAACTGCAATGGTGAACGTAAGAAGTGAACAAGGACACACCGTTGCACTTCGAGCTCTGATAGATCAAGGCTCACAAGCATCTTTTATTAGTGAAAAAGCGGCTCAGATGCTCAAACTAACAAGGCAACCAGCAAGAGGAAGTATAGTTGGAGTGGGATCGACGAGAACAAACATAAATCAAGTGGTACAACTACAGGTTTCGTCGCATTATGAGAAGTTTACAATGCAGCTTCGAGCCTACGTGATTTCTAAGCAATTGACCACTAAAATGCCCACGAAAACTATAACGGCTACCAACTGGTCTCATATACAAGATCTTCACCTGGCAGATCCGAGTTACAATGCACCAGGTCCGATAGATCTACTCCTAGGGGTAAAGGAATATGCACAGATTATTGAAGATGATATTATCAGAGGTCCACCGGGTACACCATGTGCTCAGAAGACAACCCTTGGTTGGATCTTGTTTGGAGAAATAGATTCAAATGCAGAAACGCAATCTTTTACCGTTATGCATCACCAAGTCGATGTGGAAGATTTTCTCAAGTCAATGTGGGAAGTTGACTGTGACACAAAAAGAAGCTTTACTGAAGAAGAACAACAATGCGAAACAATATTTAAAAATACTCATGCAAGAAATGATGAAGGAAGATATGTGGTTAAATTACCATTCAAAACACAACCACCAAGAGCATGTGAAGGAAATACAAGAGAGTTTGCAAAAAATAGGTTGTTACAATTAGAGAAGAAATTTCAAAGAATGCCAAAATTGAAAGAAGATTATACGAAAGTTATTAAAGACTACATTCAAATGAAACATATAGAAGAAGTACCAGCAGAAGAAATATATACAGTCAAGAGCATCTACTTACCTCATCATGCAGTAGTGCGAGAAGAAAAGGAAACAACCAAAACAAGAGTTGTATTCGACGCATCATGTAAAGGTATTAACGGTGCCTCGCTCAATGATGACCTTCTTGTGGGGCCTGTGCTGCAAGAAGATCTTAGAGGGTTGATAATGAGATGGCGTATGCATGCGGTTTGCTTCGTGTCAGATATACACAAAATGTATCGAATGGTGTTGACTACAAAAGAAGATGTTGACTACCAACGCATTTTGTGGAGAAATGATGTCACTCATGATATGAAGGATTATCGCCTCCTGACTGTGACATTTGGTACTGCGTCGGCTCCGTATTTAGCAGTAAAAACGCTAATGAAATTGGCCGAGGACGAAGGAGGCAACTATCCAGTTGCAGCTAAAGTAATTACTGAAGACTTTTATGTAGACGACCTAATGTCAGGTTGTGATACAGCTCAGCAAGCAATAGAATTGAGTATGCAAATTAAAAACATCCTCAAAAAGGGTGGATTCGAGCTAAAGAAGTGGTCATCTAACAGCACCGAATTCATGCGAAGCTTGCAGCCTGAAGAAAGATCAGTAAATGCACATCTTGATTTGAATATGGATGGCACTATCAAAGCACTTGGTGTTCAGTGGAATATGGGAACAGATCAATTTGAGTACAACCTTACGTTGCCGCCGCCTACAAACCCTATCACCAAAAGAAGCATTTTGTCAGATATACAAAAACTCTTTGATCCGCTCGGCTGGATTTCGCCATGCGTTCTCAGAGCCAAGATACTTATACAAAAGTTATGGGTGGCTAAAGTAGGCTGGGACCAGGAGGTCAACCAATCATTTAAAGAAGACTGGGTTACCATCAGAGCTGATTTAGGACATATAAATGATGTTCGCGTAAATAGATGGCTGAACACTTCAAGCACTGGAACTACAGGCAGTGTGCAGATACACGGGTTCAGTGATGCATCCATCAATGCATTCGGCGCATCAGTCTACATCAGGGTGAAGAAGGCTGATGGAACGATCAGCACACATTTGATTGCATCAAGAACGAGAGTAGCTCCAGTCAAAACTGTATCCTTGCCTAGACTCGAATTATGCGGAGCTGTCATACTATCAAAGTTATTAAAACAAGTTGGTCTTGCGATGAGAATACCAGCCTCACAAATATTCGCATGGACGGATTCATCTATTGTGCTTTCATGGATTTTGGGTGAGCCACAAAAATGGAAGACTTTTGTGGCAAACAGAGTCGTAGAAATCACTGGCAATGTCAATCAAGATAAGTGGCACCATGTCATGTCAAATGATAACCCCGCTGACATCGCTTCTAGAGGAATGTCCTTGTCCGAACTTAAGACATCTAAATTATGGTGGGAAGGTCCAAAATGGCTATCAAGACATAAGATTAAATACACAAGACCTAATGACACAAACACAGATGTAGAAAGAAAGATGATACAAACAAATTTTAAGGTAGAAACTGGATGTGAGAATAGCTTAACTGAGCAGTTTGAGGGTTTTGACAATCTACCAGAGTTACTTAAGACAGTGGCTTATTGTTCTAAATTCTTAAACATGAAGAAACTTCAAATTTGCGACGTAAATCCTACTACTCATGATTTGCAAAACGCCTTACACAGGTGCATAAGGCTAGTACAACAACAAGAATTTGGAGAAGATATAGACCGATTAAAATTGAACAAGCAAGTAACCGGAAAGAGTAAGATTAGGTTCCTGAACCCTTATTTAGAAGAAGCTATACTGAGAGTAGGAGGCAGACTGAGGAACGCAAATTTGGATAAAGATGCCAAGCATCCTATTATTTTGGGCAACAAAAACAAGCTGACTCCTTTAATAGTAGCAGACGCTCATACTAAAACCTTACACGGTGGAACTACACTAATGCTGGGATACCTAAGAGCTCAATATTGGATAATAAAAGCAAAATCATTGGCGCAGAGACATGTACAGAAGTGCTTGGTATGTGTCAGGCAAAGCGCCTCTCCTAAACCACAGTTAATGGGTGACTTGCCGAAAGAAAGAGTCACGCTTACTAGACCATTTTTACACAGTGGCGTCGACTTTGCAGGGCCTTTCACAACCCTAATGTCAAAGGGTAGAGGAGCTAAAACTACTAAGACATATGTGGCGATATTTATTTGCATGTCCGTAAAATCCATACACCTAGAGTTAGTGAGTGATCTAACATCGGAAGCCTTTATAGCTGCATTTAAAAGATTCATCGCTAGAAGAGGTAAATGCGCACACTTGTGGAGTGACCAAGGCAGGAACTTTGTCGGTGCCAATAAAGAACTAGTTGCGGCATGGAAAGACGCCCAACTTGATTTCACAGGACAGATCGCCGCATCACTGACGTTAGACGGTACACAGTGGCACTTCATTCCTGCATACAGTCCACACTTTGGTGGCTTGTGGGAAGCAGGCGTCAAATCAATGAAATACCACCTGAAAAGAATAGTCACTACCAATCTGACTTTTGACGAGATGAATACGGTTTTATGTGAAATTGAAGCTTGTTTAAACTCAAGGCCATTGTGCCCAATCGATGCCGATAGCATAGACAACGTGGACATATTAACGCCTGGACACTTTTTAATCGGTGAAGCCCCTATAAATGTTCCGTCTCCTAATTTAAAAGACGTGAGAATTAGTACTCTGTCACGATGGCAATACACACAAAAGATAGTTAGAGACTTCTGGGAAAGATGGCAACAAGAATATCTTTCCAGATTACAACAACGACCGAAATGGCTGAAAAGGATAGAGGAATTTCAGATAGGCCAGATAGTCCTCATAAAAACTGACCATCTTCCACCTGGTAAGTGGGCTCTCGGACGAGTTGTCGACAAGCATCCAGGACCAGACAGTGTAACACGAGTGTATAGTGTTAAAAGTGGTGAAAGTGTTACTAAGAGACCCGTAACCAAATTGTGTTTGCTGCCAATTGAAATTGATTAAGTAAGATATGCAAATTAGTTAAAAATGCATGTATAGCGAGATAAATGATATTGTAATTATTTAAAGGACAAAGTTGTCCTTTGGTGGGCGGTATGTTAACGCTGTCATATGCATATTAAAACTGTTGCTACGTAATTTTATTTAGTCGCATTACAAGTCATCAAACAAGCAAGTCGTGTTTCAATTCGCTCTCTAACAATCATCCAAAAGTGAACCTTAGTGCAAACAACAATTTGTAATTCATTTATTCGATCAGAACTGAAACGATATTTCATGTTGTGCATTCAAACTTATAGAAAAGCAGTATTTTAACTGTATAATCTCAAAAAGAAGCAGAACCACCAAAATTTCGTGTACGGCCTCTTAAACCATACGGGAAGTAAGGTACACATAGCTATAACATTAGCAAATTTATTGTGATAATGGACGTTATAATTCAGTTAAGGCCACACCTGCGTCTAACATCATTAACTATCGCCGTCATCTATCTAGACACGCGGGAGCGTGTCAAGCCAAGTTCAAGAAACAGAACTGGCGAGCCGCACCGTGTGTACACGAACCATTTGGAGCCACTTTTGACCCCCTCATAAATCAAAAACTATTTTACATAAACGTATCAAATTTGGCTCATATATTGAGACTTGCGAGATACATATGTGTTCTAAATTTCATAAGCTTATCTCAAACGGTTATTTAGATATTAATGTCCAAAATTCCTCATTTTTATCATTGACTGACCTATAGACCAAAACTCTAACCCAGTTCCAGATGACCTACAGAGTTAAAATTTGGTATGCAGATAGGTAATTAGATGAATACAAAGGAATAAATAAAAAACTGAAAATTTTTAAATAATTAGATTCTATTATGAAAGCTTAACATAAATACCTAATATTACTTAGGGTACCTACGTTATTAACTGGGATTAATTATTATTTTTATATTTAGCGCACATCAATAGTGTAAAATCATTACCTACTCATAAATAATGATAAAATAATAGGCATTTAGATTTTCGGTATATACACGACGCGCGCGCGCCGAGTGACGCCGGATCGGCGCTTGCGCTGTGACAACCGAATCGAACCGTGTTGACGCGAACGTGGCCGAGCGAGCGGCAGCCGCGCTCATAAGCGCGAGCGCCGTCTTGCTGTCCGGTTGTCTCTCGATATCTGACCTATAAGGTTGCGATTTATGCTGCGAAATTGCTAAGTTTTCTTAAGGAAAACTTATAATTTGTAGTAATATTATTATTACAATTTCTTTAATAAGTAGGTACGTACGTATAGTATTATAGTATAGGTAATAGTTTAAATAAATAACAATTTTATAGTTATAAGTAGGTAGGTGTATATACTTATTATTATTACATTTCCTATAATAAGTAGGTACGTAGGTTTAGTATAGTATAGGCAATAGTTTAAATAAATAATAATTGTATTTTTTAGTAAGTAGGTAAGACTTACCTACTTACTGGGAAAACCAGCCAAGTCAGCCCTTAGACTACATATTTGGATTTTGCATAGAACTTGGCACTCAATCTCAGATCTCCATTCTTTTTGCGGCGAAGCCCACAGCAGAGAATAATTTTTGTATTGAACTTGGCTCTCCTTTTTTACATTTATGTTTTTGGTGTTATTTTAAGTCCATTACCGGGTTAGTTAACGAACTAGGTGTGGCCTGCGGAAGTTACGGATCATTGCATTAGCATAATGAAGTATTATTAGTTAGCAATGAATAACACTTTTTTACGTATTTTAACAGACAATAATATGGTTATCGTCTAAAACTTTTATTTGTTATTTCCTCTGAAGTTGTAAGTTCCCTGGAAATGCATATCGATGAAATTGATATCTGCTAAATTAAACGTTCAATATTTCATAATCATAACAAACCGGGGCCTCTACATTGTCTTTGACGTTTTATGGTATTGTTTTTAACTGGGCCGCCATTATTAAGTAAGAGCTATCAAAACGTTGGCAATACGGAGACACGTAAAAACAATAAAGTTTTATGGTGTTAATCTCATCCCATAAAGTTGTACAATTATTTTGTTTGGCCTTTGCATGGTTTATGCTTCAAGTTACACATTTTACAAAAGCTTTTAGTATTGCAAAAGAAACGGAACGGGACTGTCAATTTTGAACAAATAGAATTGTCAACGCAACAAACAAAAATCTACTATTTTCTACCAGATCGCGTGGCATGGGCGCGGTGATTACATCGCCGTGACGCTACAAGATGGTGCTAGCCGCGCCGTCATCGTGCACCAGCTGTCGAGAAGACGCAGTCAATTGCCGTTCTCTAAGGCTAAGGGTTTGGTACAGTGTGCCCTGTTTCATCCCGTTACGCCGAGGTTGTTTGTTGCTGTAAGTATTTAATTTTAGTAGATATTACCGGAATTCAGAGAGTTTTGTTTTATTACAAAAAACAATATGTATATAATATTCTGCATTTACTTCAAATCTGAATCAACGGTCTAGCGGCCGAATCTAAGCGTACCTTAAGCTAGGTTTTTTAAGAACACAAAGACTAGGAATTTTACAATTTTAGCAATCTAATTAGCCATACTTACTACTAGAAGGCTCTTTTTTCTCAAAATTCATATTTGGAAATGTACTAGACAGCGTCACACTTTCGATATGCTATGCGTTAAAGGGTCAACTTAAATATCCAGTTTGGTTATTAATTAAAATATATCAGTAGACTTAACTGTTGATATTTTCATAATCTTGCAGACGCAACGTGTGGTACGCATCTATGATCTAGTGAAGCAAGAGTTAGTGAAGAAGCTGTTGACGGGAGCCCAGTGGATCAGCTCAATGGCTGTGCATCCGGCTGGAGATAACTTACTGGTGTCGTCTTATGACCGCAAGTGCATGTGGTGAGTGGGACACTCTGATATAGTTCTTTGGACTTAAAGTTTTAACTGGTGATTCAGTAAGCTATGAAAAATAGTTACTACGTACAAATATAACAAAGTGTGTATCTCAACTTGACCACTAAGTGTTTATGCACAATATGTGTAGGTGGGTTAGGATAATGATTGTTTAAATATAAGTGTCTTTAATACTGAAAGTCTGTTTATTGCTTGTATATAACAGAACTGATTTTGATGACATTTGGTATAAGTTAACTAAGTTGATATTATATAGTATATTTTCAAAAATATCTTGAGCTTTCGAGACTTGAGTTCTGCGTGAAAGACTTCTTTACCAGAAGTTATTATTTTTATAATTGCATATGCATCCCCAGGTTCGACCTAGAGCTGTCTTCGAAGCCGTACCAGACGCTGCGCTTGCACGGCGGCGCGGTGCGCGCGGTGTGCTTCAGCCGGCGCTACCCGCTGTTCGCAACCGCTGGCGACGACCACAATATCGTCGTGTCACACGGAATGGTCTACAAGTTAGTATAACATAATAATAAGTAAATATTAGAGAAAAATATTACACAAATTACTACTAATCTAAAACTTAACACTACTTTTCTGTAACTTGAAGTCTTGTCATGCATCCTTGCGAAGTTCTATGGACATCCAAGTTTACTTACCAGTAGGACTTTTTACTTTATACTCGTATGCCTTTTACATGCCACGAAATAAAATAATTATACTGCGCTCTTTCTAAACTACTCTACTTTTTCAGCGACCTCCTCCAGAACCCTCTGCTAGTGCCTTTGAAGCAGCTCCGTGGGCCCGAGAAGCGCGAAGACCTGTGCGTCCTAGACTTGCGCTTCCACCCCACGCAGCCCTGGCTGCTCGCCGCCGGAGCAGACTCCACGCTGCGATTGTATACTTGAAAATATACGTTACTGACGATGTGCTGTTTTATTGACGAGGAAAATTTAAATTGATGTTTGAAAAAAAGAAAAAGCCTATAGCTTCCATTGTCAAACTTGTTTTATATACTTGTAATGTCGTAGTAAAAAAGGTTTACTAATATTTCACCAGATCATCATAACACAAACTGTATCATTTTTGATGGCAAGGAGAACACGAGGACACAGGTTACCTGATGGTATGTGTCATGTAAAATCCATATACCTACATTTGAATTCTAAGGTAACAATCACAAAACTGCAATTTCACTGGTTGTCTTATCCCTACGCCTCGATGTCGACGATTTTCTTAAAATAAACTATTTTGTCGTTTTTACTGGTTGGCATGAAGTTTGTATTCATGACACTTTACTGTGATACTAACCAATAAGCTGTGCTAAGACAGCTGGCAGTCAGCTGTGCAGTTTCACCCTACGCAACCTTTTAACCCGTGGAGCGATGTGTCTAAGTTTTCGTACATCAAAATTACAGTATGTCAAATGAATAAGTCACGGAATGACAAAAAATCTACGCACTCATGTTGTGCGCATGACACCTGAGCTAGAGGAGCCAAGAGCGTTAGCAGGTCACCGGATTAAACATATTCACCGCCGCTAAGAGGGACATCTGTCACACCAGGTATAATTCAAATGAATAAAATGCGTAGCTGCGGGGCTGTATACTTAAATTATAATGTATAAGATTTCTCCTAATCATTCCTTCATAACTGAAGAAAATACTATTTTACCACTGACCAAAATATAAAACTGGTGGTAATTGTTGTTAAATGTAAGTAATGAGCCTATACCTATATTACGTTCCCTTTTAAGAACTCTGTAGTCAAATTTTTTTTTGCTACTATAATTAAGTAATATCACATGTATATTTTTGAATTGCCGCGCTTTCTCAGGTCACGCTTTCGTTTGCCAGACTTTAGTAGTACTAGACTTCATTGGTTCTTCAGTTACAGGCCAATAAAATGTTCACGTACTGAAAATCATCTAAGATGGTACCAAAACAATAATAAAAAACTACTATATTGAACAGTTTTAATATACTGACAACACTTGACTTTGAAGCCAAATAAGGTAGAGTATACAATGAAGCTATTATTATGTTTATAATATCATTATCTTTAATGCAAACCTCCACAAAATGTTCAAAAACTCACAGTAATCCCGTTTAGAGAACTTCATCCATAAGATGTTTTTCTTTTTACTCGCCCCAGATCTGAAATTGTTTCGAAATCAACTTTTTTATTAAATAATTAGCCTTTATTGACATAAAGTGGTTTAAGTATGTAACAAGCCTAATAAAGCTCTGTGCGTCAGGAAATGCCAATTTGACATTTGACAGCCAGCTCCCGTGATTGGTTCGTCTGTAATAACGGCGGCAGAAACGAAAACCGTGATTGGCCAGTTGCAACTTCAAAGGCGAGGGGGGTGCATTTGTAGTTCATATTTTTATTGTCGTCCGGCGTTCGCTTCGAGCGTGCACTTTCGCTTCACTCTTATTTTGTTTTGTTTGTTTTACGCCGGCGGGCGCGTGAATCTCGATAGTGAGTTACGCGGCGTTATTTATATTTTCGTCTGTCGGGCTGCGGTCGGGATACGCATATCTTTAACATTCGTAACCGTGAACGGATATTTTACATGTGGAATACGAACAGTGTATTTATTTTGTTGGAAGTTTGTGAGGCTAGTGTTCGTTATTCGGTTATGGTCGGTTAGTGCGATGTCGGAAGCGACCACGCCAACGGGCGATGCGCCCGTGTTCGAGCTGGACGACCGTGATGCGGAGCCCCGGACTCCCATGAAGCGGCTCGGCTCAACGAGAAAGCTTGCTGCATTCAACAGTGAGTTCCAAAAAGCTTTCACTTGAAATTCCGCCGTATAGTACTGGCCGGTTTGCCGCGATTGAGAGTTCGATTCAAATTTCGAATGTTCAGTTTTGTGAGTTATGAACTTTAAATTTAAATATCATTCTTATTTTAAATTGCAACTACACAGGTGGCTGATGCCGTTTTATTTTAAAATTTCACTGTACAGTTTACTTTGTGCAAAGTCATAATATTTTCTTGCATAAAAAAGACTCATTGTCTACTTGTGAACTTAAACAGTGATAGAGTAAAATAATTAATTAGTCTCATTAGTTATTCACTTATAAAAGAATAAGTGTTAAATTAACTTTCTGTTCTAGTCCTTTCCTATCCAGGTTCTTGGTGCCTGAAGATAGAAGACCAGAACCCCTCCCAGAATCCTTTGCTTCCATTCATAATGTTCTAAGAATAAATTGGAGCATAAATTGTCTAACAGGCTCTTATCTTATTTACAAGTTCTTTGTTACTTCATCTTGGGATCACATCATCCCTGACAGTATAATGCCAGTGTCAACAAATCATGTTCTGTCAGTGTTATCTGTCTCATGTTTGAGTAACCTCGGCCATCTTTAGCTACTGTTTGTGTGTATAAGATAGTTGTGCCGCAATACAAAGATCATGATTTTGAACATGATATTTTACCTGGTTTAAAATTAGGACCTCATTAGTTGCAGAGCTGTTGTACAAAAAATTGTTTTAAATCTGAATGGACTTTGCTTTTTAAATACTAGCAAACAACAGGAAAATCATGTTTATATGACCCCATTAATTATTATTATGTACTTAGAACCTAATGAGTTAGTACCTAGGTAGTTAAATTGTATTTACAAGTGAATGAAGTAATTCTATTACGTCATGAGAATTAGCTTTATACCTATTTAGAAGAAGAAGAAAGTGCAAAATGTTGTTAGAAAATTACCAACGAGTCTGTTTAGAGTTGTTGGTATTTCTGTAGCTCTGCCTACCCCACTCTGGGAATGAAGGTGTGATGTTATGTATGTATGTATGTAAGAAAGAAGAAAATCGTTTATTTAGTGCAATACACTAAACAATAATAATACTATTAAATACATATGGAAATGAATGTAGAGTAAAAAACCTTAAACTATTTTATAATGTACCAAATTAGGAGCCACTTGGCATAGTGTCAGACACTTGGTGTTGTGATGCTGATTTTCAAAGCAACCAGACAGGAAAAAGCGGCCAAGTGCGAGTCGGACTCGCCCATGAAGGGTTCCGTAGCAGCAAGTAACATAATATAAAAGTTCGTTGTAGCTTTGATCAATGTTTTTATGACGTATTAAAAAAAAACTACTTACTAGATCTCGTTCAAACCAATTTTCGGTGGAAGTTTGCATGGTAATGTACATCATATATTATTTTTACATTTATCATTCCCTTATTTTAGAAGTTACGGGGGGGGGGACACACATTTTTCCACTTTGGAAGCGTCTCTCGCGCAAACTATTCAGTTTAGAAAAAAATTATAATAGAAACCTCAATATCATTTTTGAATACCTATCCATAGATACCCCACACGTATGAGTTTGATGAAAAAAAAATTTTTGAGTTTCAGTTCTAAGTATGGGGAACCCCAAAAATTTATTGTTTTTTTTCTATTTTTGTATGAAAATCTTAATGCGGTTCACCGAATACATCTACTTACCAAGTTTCCACAGTATAGCTCTTATAGTTACGGAATAAAGTGGCTGTGACATACGGACGGACAGACGGACAGACATGACGAATCTATAAGGGTTCCGTTTTTTGCCATTTGGCTACGGAACCCTAAAAAGCGCTGCTAGTTCTTTCATATGTACAATAATAGTGTATATGTAAAGTGAATGAGTAATAGGAACTGTACATTTTTTTATATTTAGTTACCTGGTACATATTCTCAATAGAATACAACATTTGGCTTATGACACCTACATATAATTAATTTCTCATTGGTTACCCTGTATAAAAATTCCCAGGATTCAAATGAACCCATCCCTAAGATTCAGGACTCATGTTTCCCATGTTGAAGCTGTTTATTTATGGCTGTCTCACAAACTCTTAATAAGTATACATTTATCCCACTTATTTATTTTTAGGCGATGGGCTTGCAACCTGTCACTAATACACTGGTAAACATCTTAGCCTGATTGTGCAAAATGTGGTTACAGAATTATCAACAAGGTTTTTAGAGTTGTTGGTAATTCTGTAGCTCTGCCTACCCCACTCTGGGAATAAAGGCGTGACTTTATGTATGTATGTATCCCTGCTGCTTAACTTTTTTCAAATTCTACATTGATACAAACCTTGCAATGTTGTTTGGTAATAAAATGACGAATTGACATGCCTTGTAAGTGTTTGAAATTACAAGATATATAAAACTCTTCTGCACAATGCACATTTTAAAATGTGCATTGTGCAGACTGCTGAACCTAGGATTTTTTTTAAGAAAAAGCAAGGATTTTTTGTAAATTGAACTTTCCATTTTTTGTCACACCCTTTATTCCCAAAGCAAATTAAATCCTATCCCGTTAGTAATAAGGTTGCATTTGCTACAGGAGTTTTGTTTGAGATACTGCCTTTTGTGTTAGCAGGGCAGTATTATAAATGCGAAACCTTGTTACTCTTTCAAGCTGCAACAGCTAGACGGGTTTGGATGAAATTTAGAAAGGCGATAGCTACCTTGAATTAACACATAGGCTAGTTTTCACCCGGTACCTATAAATTCCCGAGGGAATAACGATAGTCGAAATCTACACGGACAAAGTTGTGGGCAGAAGCTTTGTGGTATTAAATTGATTAGGCGTTCAGCCATTAGTGTGTAGTGAAATATAATTTAAAAAGAAATGTCTTCCTGGGACCCTAGTCTATAATGTAGAACGTTAAGTAAGCTTTTTTGAAAATCGCTAAAGCGGTACCTATTGATGAAGATGACGGATCGTGTCGCCGCATAGGTATGTCAACGCCATACATTTCGAGTCGATAGAAAATAGAAACGTTAACAGAGTTTGCATCTTGACCTCTATTCTACTGCGTTATAACGATATCGCGTTTGACGTGTTGTAGAATCGTTTATGTCACAGTCGCCATTATTGTAAATGACATAAGAGTTATCAAAACGTTGACAATACGGAAACACGGCAAAGACGATATTGTTATTACCGTGTAGAATCCCAGCCTAGGGCCTCCTGTTCGTCAATTTCCGTAGCCACCATCACATATTTTAGACCGGTTAAAGACTATTGACCAGCGCAACAAACAAATTTCATAATTGTAACAATGATATCTCTAAATACGTTACAAAACGCGCAAACGTGTTCTCCGCCACACCGACGATATTCCGCAGCTGGCTTTGTTTACGCTATGGGTTCGATTCCGGCGATCGCCTCTAATTTCGTAGTACAGACAGATTGATAACAGCAACCGTCGAACAAATGAAATGGTTTTTGGTACAAAGTTCGACTCTCACAAATATACCTAGGTTACTACTGAAAGTTTGCCCTGGGGTGTTACCATGCCATGCAATAAAATAAATTAATATCGGGAACAATCTCACACAAATTAAATTAGCTCCAGACTAAGCACAACGATTATACGACAAAGAGAAATAACAACAAATATCGGCAAAAACTTAGTAAAAATGTGTAACAAATTACCCTCTGATGTTGTCAACTCTGTAAGTGTTAACTAGTTTAAAAATAATTTTCACTATCATACTAAGTGTTTAAAAGTTTGGACGTATCAGTGTCAACTGCCTGTCCAAAATAAAATAAATAAATAAATCACAGGACAATGTCACACAAATTGAACTAGTCCCAAACTAAGCTAAAGGTTGTACTATGGGTACGAGACAACGATAAACATACTATATAGAGAAAAACATACTTAGATACATAGAAAACATCCAAGACTCAGACACAAATACTCGTGATCATCACATCACACAAATATTTGCCCTTACCAGGATTTGAACCCAGGACCCCTTGCTTCGAAGGCAGGGTCACTACCAACTAGGCTAGCGTGTCGTCAAAATAATAATAATAAATACTCAAAAACATGGAAAATCCCCAAGACTGAAGACAAAATACTCGTGCTCCTCACACAAATATTTTTCCAATACCGGGATCGAACCAGGAATCGTTAGCTTCGGAGACTGCGTTACTACCAACTAGGTTAACGCGTCGTAAAATAGGTATCTACGGCTCTGTCTCTTTCTCTCACGGTAAACTGAACTACATATTTCGCATCTTTAGAATTATAGTGACCTAATCCTCATTTTTTGAATTTCGACTTAGGTCTCTATAATACTAAGTTTATGACTCGAAATCGCAAGCTGATTTTGTTTGAATTAGGTCACTATAATTCTAAACGTGCGATTTGCCATAGTAACCCCCAGAACTCAGACTGCGATCGCCTCCCCCCCATATTTCCGTAATCGCCCAACCGATCCTGCTCAGTTCGAACTTAATAATTATACTTGTCTCAAAGTTTTCAAACTACTCTTTCGCTTAGGCTGAGTTGTTAACTGAACTAATGGTTAAAATTTTAACAAAGAATCGAAAATTTGTCACATTTCCTGGAGATTTAACCATTAGTTACGATTTTAACAATTAGGGCCGTGTTCACCAACAATTAATCGGACGGTTAAGTCTTAATCAGCTGTTAATCAATACATCTGACACCCGTTAAACTGCTAATCGTCCGTTTAATTGTTGGTGAACACAGCACTTAGTGTCATAAGTATCAGATCGAAAGTTTTGAAGAGCAAACGCGTACACATACAACTACATACAAATACGTTACAATTGAGTTATCTCTGTGTCCGTCTACGACCTTAAACTTTCTCTGTACTGAAATTCAATTCAATTAAATGAGGCTTTAGTTCGTTAAGAGGAAACGACACACTTTCGCATTTATAATATTAACAACAGGATAACTAGCAATTTACGCACAAATGCACTATAGCAGAATGCAGGCGCCGGCCCCACCTTAATAATTTATGAATTGGTTTACTCAGAATATTCCATCTCAGTCCAGATCGCGGATTAGGTAAGTTGACTGACACTCGCGGAATTTCCTGTTCGACATCAACACTTAATTCAGTGCCTAGACACCTAGATTTACATTTAAATTAGACTCTATTTAGAGTCTTGGGCGCTAAACTATTTCGTGTTTACTTATGTTAAGTAAATGCCGACTATTTGTACCAGTTTTGCCTGTTTTTACTCGATTCAACGAGGGTAATATCAAGTTGATATATGCCTAACTAATTGCAATTAGATAAGCGTATTAAAAAGCGGGTTACAGCGATGAGACTGGGATATGAACTTATAGATAGAGCAATTGTACCGATAATAAAGATAAGGATAGTTAATTATCATTGAAGAAACACATTTTTACTTACGTGTATTATATACCCGTTCTCGCTTCGCTTCGGTTTATGTCAGTTTTCTGTGATACCCGAATATAAATCAAAATTTATTATACATAAAAACCTTCCGTGAAAAATTATCTAATTTATGGTGAAAGCCACATCGAAATCCGTAGCGCGGTTTAGGAGTAGTTAGCGGATATTCAAACCGGCATGAGAAGTTCCGTTTTCATGGGTCAACGCCTCAACCAATCGATGTTGTATACCCAGGGATACACTAGGCATGTGTCGGCGACATGGCAAGCGAAGCATTTCGCCTGACATATCTGGCTGGCGACATCGCGCGACTTATCGACATCAGGCGAAGTCTGTGACTTCGCGAAACTTCGCCTAATGTCGCTAACGACACGTGTCCCGCCCGCGCGATGTTGCCAGACATGTTGAGCTAAGTCCAGCAACGTCGCGCCACTTCACCACACGTCGCTGGAGACACGTGTCGCAGCACATTAATTTGTCCCCTGGTACTTAGGGTACCTATTTACATTCCGAAAAATTAGCCAGTTTCTGATGTGACTCATCCATCTATCTCAAGAAAAAGCTATGGTCTCTCTCACGTACGTCGCTAATGCTATCATTGCCTTCTTGATTCTCGCTCTTTGATGGAGAATATTAACATACATACATAAAGTCACGCCTTCATTCTCAGAGAGGGGTAGGCAGAGCTACAGAATTCCAACAACTTAGCACAATCAGGCTAAGATGTTTAACAGTGTATGAGTGACAGGTTGCAAGCCCATCGCCTAACAGTACTACAAGCCATTATTCCCTTAGTTGCCTCTTACGACATACACGGGAAGACAGGGAGTGGCACTATTCTAACCCGGCAACCACACGGAGAATATTTAGGTTACTTTAAAGGAAATAAGTACTTAGTTACATTACAAATAGTGAAAGCAACGGGTCGGTAGGTAGAAAAGGTTTGAGGAATTAAAAAAAGTATAAACAGATTAAAACGAATACATAATAATATGTAATAGCTTTAGCATAATAATATGTACTTATTACACATTTACATTCGGTACTTGCATATCATCAAATCATGTGAGTTCTCACCTGTAGAAGAATGTGATATTTTTTAAGATTAGGAAACCAGCCGAATCTAAGAGTGTAATTTTATTTAATTTATGCGCAAACTAATATTGCCAATTAAAACTGATAAAAACAAAACCTTATACAACAGCATTTTTAATATTAAAATTCCTTTCACTTAACCTATTTGTTTAACTAAACGGAATAAATATTTGCGTAATACCATACGTCTTCAACGAGCAGTTAATTAATCTCTTAATTGCTGAGACTGCGCCTGCGCTGCGATTAGAGCTACTTTGTTTGTACTTGTTGTTTTGTCTTAATCACAGATCAACAATACCTATTAAAATGTTGAGTATCGAAGTTTTAGGTGACGTTAATTCCATCTATTTTTATAGATTTAGTTTATAATAACGAATGAAAGGGATAGGTATGTATCAAAGGTTCCAATTTCAAAGCTTAGTAGGTACTTCGCAGTACCTAACCATTACAATGCACAATATTCGTAAATATAAGGAAGAGTTCTAAATGACCTAATTATTACATACAAAAAAAAACATCATCAATCATCATTCAGAACCGGTGTTTTCAGTTAGAAAATTTAGGTGTGGTACCTACATTCGGAATCTCGTATCACCTAGATTTGGTAGTAAGTCCCCTGAATTGCATGATTTTGCTGACATAGAAAATATAAATTAAAACAAAAAATGTAAAATATTCCCGATTTCAACTTGTTTCAAAACCACGCGTGCGCTTAGATCCTGCAAACGTTATCAACTGCAAAAAACAAATATGTACGGGATTGACGTTCAGTTGTCTTGTCAATTCCCATTCATTTTATCAGATTTATACAGAGAATAGAGCTAAAGAAAGAGGGAAGAGTAATTGAAATTTCCTTCTCGAATGATGTGTATTGATTTTTGATTAAAAGAGCCAATGTAGAATGCATCTAAGCTATCTCTATTATAGAAAAGAAGAGTGATTGAACATTCCGCCTTAAAAATGGAGTTTTGTCATATTTAGAAATTGGGAATACAATAAAACTATAACTACTGTTTAAAATTGTAAGTGGGAAAGTCCTGGAACCATATTAGCTTGAATGCTTGAACTTTACCGTTCCTAAAACGAATACCAGAACTTGTCGTCGCAGTACCTTCCGACCAAATCCGACCAGGACAAATCTGGGCAGATCTATGTCCCTCTATCGCATGCAAAGCCTATTCAATGACCTGGTGCATAAGTTAGATTTTCTCTTTGTCTTGAATACCGACTCGTTGCCTCTACTACGTCGTAGGATGCTGATAGACTGCTCGGAACCGGAATATTAGAGTATAGTAAAATAATTTGTATATGTTGTTAAATTGTTGTTCGTAAATACTTTAGTTTTAGTTTAGTGTTAAGTCCGGGACTGCATTCATGCTGTCGCACACCTGTTATTGGTGCATAAGCAGTAACTGTAACTTCTACATATTTAATTTTAATTTGTACTTGATGCTTATTTACTGTTGGTGTGTTAATAAATAAATAACTGGTCTGCTCCTATGATAAAGGAAACTGAAATGAACTGGCAGACGATTCCAGTAATCAGTAAAAAGTAGAAGATAATCTCGGTACCAGAAATTTACCCAGAGTGAGTGTACGCTCGCGTCTGTCTCTTAAGTAATGTTTCCGTCCCCGTTTCCTCCTGCTAATGAACAAATGATGCTAATGTTGTCTTTGGTCGGTGGTGACATTGGCTACTTCCGGAGCTCCTGCGTGGGCGCCTCCCCTGATTCGAAATCTCGTTCCGTCTGTCCCTTTCTCTCCAGGAAAGTTTCTGCTGACCGCACCATGGATCTTGCGCGGTTAAGAAGAATAAATAAATAAGGCTTCTTTAGCTGACCACTTGTAATAAACGCTATAAAGGTTCTACTGTCAGGTTATGTAGCCAGGGCTAAATAGCAAAACTGGGTAAGTATTTTATTGAAGTAACGATAAAATATGTATCTTTATAAAGGTCCCAAAAACAGCAAGTCCGATATAGTTCAGCTTCACGAAACAAATACTCTTGCAAACAGAGTGGAAGAATAAATTGTAAAATCCTTGTGATTTTCAGACTAGACGGAGGTTGCATTATGATTATGGTACCTACTATTTTGACTGGAAATGTTGGGGGGGCTGGCCAAGTTTGCTAACGATATTACGGTGAAGCGGTGCCAAGTTTTTGACTCGATTAGCTTTGAATCTAGGCTTAATTGGGATAAGCTTTGTACAGTGAAGCGTCGAGCGTGACTTACAGCGTAATTTGATAGAAGACAAAAGGGTTTCTTTCAAATGCTCTTCTGATATTTATTCCCTCTCACACTTTATTTGTGGCTTTAGAGAACGCTAAAGCTTCCTAACTTGTATTTTCGAAGATAAAACATCAAGATTCTGGATTCTTTAAAACCGTACAGACTTACGACTTGAACTAATATAGACGATTTCCTCTATATATTTTTAATACCATTTGCAGTTTAACCGTTTAGAAGGGATTGCCCGGATCTTAATGCAGAAAATGAATTCATTACTGACTATCTTATTTAAAAGATTATGTGTCAGTTTATCCAGTTGCCAGATAAAAATGACCTCACATTGAGAGCCTAGGTCCGAGAGTGTTTAATAAGGACGAAGCCAACGTCCTATGAGCTCGCAGCCGGCCGGGCCGCGAGAATCGACAATTCCTACGCCTACGTCCCTATATTTATTTTATAACAAGCTCGGCTCGAAATGCGAGAGAGTTGCACTTTATACTCTGTTTATGTTCTGATCTTGTATCTATTGTACTTGCTTTACAATAATTTTCGACGTATAAATTTTCCTTGTTTGTTTATCTGTAATATCTGTGTGTGATGCTAAAATAGAACTATCTCGAAGTCTTATCGTTACTCCTTTGCAAACTATCGAATTAGATGAATTGAAAAGTATGTACCATCTTATCCATTAACCACCCGCCAAGCAACAGTGTTCGCATTGTTGTGTTCCGGCGTGGGGATAAGACAACCGGTGAAATTGCTAGCATAGAGGCATTCTATCTTAGTCCTCAGGGTTGGCGACGCATTTGAGGTCTTAGGATTATAGTCTTGAGAATTCAAATGTCTATGGGTCTCAGATTCCACTTACCATCAGGTGGCCTGAGTAATCGTGTGCCTTCTCCTTAACATAAAAAAAAAAAAAAAAATTTCTTCTCGGGGCTCCGAACGACCTATATCAATTCTACCGCTCATAACATTCGGTTGATCGTTTTAGTAGTGGAAGCGGAAAAAAATCACTTCGCATTTATAATATCAGCTGAGATAAAAGGAATCTCTGTTTTCCTTCCTGTTAGTATGCACTGGTATGGCCACAGTACAATATCCACTACGCTAGAATAGTGGTATCTCTATCAGTTAGGAGGATTGTGGAACTGTAAATTTCCATACAAAATGCGATAGTTTCTCGCCCCATGAACCTAGTCCGATTTTTACAGGAAATATTTCTTGGCATAAATAAAAAAGAAAACTTGCAAACTTAGTTTTTCGTAGTAACATGCAAATATAGTGGAAATTAGACTTAATTTAGGGGGTGGGAAACGTTATTGACCTTAGCTATTTTTTTATAAAAAATGTATGGCACTAGGGATCTATGCTGTGCTTCACAATCCTTGGAAGTAATAGGCCTACCCGGCAAAAATAATTTTAAACTACAATTTGGTGAAATAGCAACCGCCACGAGTGCAGTTTTTTACAAAAAATTGGTACAATGTGCCAATTTCGCTCTAAACAGTGCCTTTATTTTCTTAATCTAATATATAAAATTCTCGTGTCACGGTGTACGTTATTGAACTCCTCCGAAACGGCTGGACCGATTTTAATAAAATTTTGTGTGTATATCGGGTAGGTCTGAGAATCGGCCAACATCTATTTTTCATACCCCTAAGTGATATAAAAAAGAATTGCAGCGGGCGAAGCCGCTGCCGGGTCGCTATCTCTTTTATAAATTTCGACGACACATTGGCCTAGTTGGGAGTGACCCTGCCTCCGAAGCCAGCGGTCCTGGGTCCAAATCCCGGTAAGGGCAGATATTTGTGTGATGAGCACGAGTATTTGTTTCCGAGTCTTGGATGTTTTCTATTTAAGTATGTTTTTCTCTATTTAAGTATGTTTATCCTTGTCTAGTACCCATAGTACAAGCCTAGAGCTTAGTTTGGGACTAGGTCAATTTGTGTGAGATTGTCCCCTGATATTTATTTATAATGAATTGGATAGTGTAATGTGTTTTTTACACTATTTTCCAATACATCTTTTCTCAGAATGCTATAACATGCTATAATTACTTTAAACGGAGCGTCGCATTCAAAGAGTAGTTCGTTGCATTCGCGAAGATTATTCAATTGTGACACCTTCCTTTGAGCGATGAATGATGCATGCACTGCCTTCTACGTAACGTCAAAGGAAATCACAACTAGTCGCGTTGTCAACGCATTTAGATCAAATGGCGTATTGAAACGTTTAGTTGATTTATGTTGCTTATTTCTCCTGGAGGGCTAGCACATGTCCGCGTTTTGTTTGTCGCTCGGATCCCCCTTTCTATCTAGTCTGTGGTGCTAGACAAGTTGCATTCGACAATCGTTAGCGATTATGTTTCGATTGATAAATGTATGGAATTGCCGTAAGTGTCACGTCACTATCTCGGTGGGTTACGTCAATTCCATACATTTATCAATCGAAACATAATCGCTAACGATTGTCGAATGCAACTTGTCTAGCGCCACAGGTAACGATAAAGAGGCACTGAGCGACAAGCGAGAAAATACAACTTGTGCTAGTACTGGTATGTAAATTGAAGAACTAGACTAGGGTTGTGGTAGACTTTGAGAAGTGAAATGGTTACTTTAGCTAGAATTAACTAATTGCTTACTTAAATTACTCAAATCTCAAGTCTCCGACAATCATCCTAATTTTTTTCCCTCTTTTCTTCCTCAGTTTTTTTTAATATTTGTGATCAATCTGACACCCATAGACATTTGCATTCTTATCAACGAGTTAAACAAGACTTGCACATATCAAATAATAAACAAATGTCAAATTAAAACTATCTTCAGCTAGGAGCAGGAAACGAATAGCGACAATAAAACAGATTACCAGATTAGGTACATAACAGTTTGTTTTTACCCGACTGCGTCAGAAGAAGGTGTGTCTATTTCTTTGCCACGCTCTGAGGCTCGATGGATTTTTTTAATCATAGTTGGGAGTGACCCTGCCTCCGAAGCCAGCGGTCCGGGTTCAAATCCCGGTAAGGGCAGATATTTGTGTGATGACCGCGAATTTTGTTCCTGAGTCTTAGATGTTTTCTATGTATTTCTCTATATAAGTATGTTTATCCTTGTCTAGTACCCATAGTACAAGCCTAGAGCTTAGTTTGGGACTAGGTCAATTTGTACGAGATTGTCCTCTGATATTTATTTATTTTATTATATAGACGACAATACAAAAAATGCAGTAGAATTTTTAAAGCTCACTTTTTATATAGGTAAGTTTATTGCCATAATAAAAAAATGTCTCGTGATACGGCTCGCTCTATAGTCTATGCGTAGTGGACGCGTCGGTATCCGGCAGGCCCTGCGGCCGCGATCGACCCACGATCCTCATTACCGATTCGCAAAGCGCATGCGCCCTCGACAATGTTTTATTAATCCGATTGCTATTGCAACGAACCGCTTTATTTTAATAACTATTAGCGCTTCGTAAACATCTCCGTCTACTTGTGCAAAATGTGCTTACAGAATTATTAACATGTCTTTTAGTGTTGTTGGTATTTCTGTAGCTCTGCCTACCCCACTCTGGGAATGAAGGCGTGATGTTATGTATGTATGTATTACAGCGCTTCTATTTTGGTGACAAATATACTGTCAAATGCGAGTTCGAGTGAGACAGCGACAGCTAGCCGAAATACATTAAGAAAATCGTGAGAAAATCGAAGCACGTTACTTGAAATATTCTCTATTATCCCTGACGTTCTTTGCTTACAAGTTCAAGTCACCTTAATCTAATACATACATACATAACATCACGCCTTAATTCCCAGAGTGGGGTAGGCAGAGCTACAGAAATACCAACAAATCTAAAAAGACTTGTTGATAATTCTGTAACCACATTTTGCAGAAGTAGGCCAAGATGTTTACCAGTGTATTAGTGACAGGTTGCAAGCCCATCGCCTAACAGCACTACAAGCCCTTATTCCCTTAGTCGCTTCTTACGACATCCACGGGAAGACATGGAGTGGCACTATTCTAACCCGGAAACCACAATTTGACTGCTAAAATTATAATACTTTAAAATGGCAACTTTTGTGTTTTCAAATTCTTTTTACTCATTGCAAAAATCCATACTACCATACTAATATTATAAATGTGATCTTAACTCTGTCTGTTTGTTTGTTACGCTTTCACGGCTAAACCGCTAAACTGATTTCGATGAAACTTGTATGAAAATTTGTATGGTTATACGACGTCAATTTCGTAATAACTATAACAAGTAGTCAAGTAGATAGATAATTATTAGTTTAGTTTGGTTTATTTATTCATCAATGTAGTATTACAATATTTACAATGTAAGTTGCATTGCGTGTCAAAAAACGAATAATAACAATAACAAATAATTATTAATTATTTATTATGTTATTAATATTAACATTGAAATAAAATATTAAATAATCATTTAAAAAAAAGTATTTATGAACTTTTGAGGAAAATAATTATCGTGCCAAATATGAGCATCTTTCAACCAGGCCTTTGAATTAAAATAACTGCGATTGAAATTGGAACTTCTTTCTGTAAAAAAATACTTTTTCATACATTCCACATTTAAACTAAATAAAATTCAAATTACACAGTAACATAAAACATGTTTACTGTTAATAGAAGCTATTTAAAATTAACATGTTACCTAAGAGCTGATGATTATTAATTGAATGGGTCACAGGTGTAGTTCCAATTTGAGACGATGGGATCAATTTGCTATTGAATGCCCCATTGACCTAGTGAATTAAGCCCCGCGATGGTAAATGGAATCAATAGGTAGTTATAGTTTGTTCTAGTAGGTAATGCACTTTACATGGGATTTTACCACTTTTTTTGCTAAAATATGAAAGGAAAAGGTAACAAAGTGACGTAATAAAACTGACCGAAGTGTAGCACGTGTAGGTACTACTGTATTCATGATCTTTGAAATGAAAGATTTTTTAAGCCGTCAATATTGTAATGATGTTCTAATGGCTAATAGCATTCATATAAATTAAAATATCATTAGTACATACATACATTACCCTACTAAAACATTTTTTGTTAAAATAGACCGAATCATGTTAAATTGGCTAACTGTAAAGAGTAAACATAGCCAGGAATATCTCAAACATATGTTTTCACATTAACTGTAAGTGAGCTTAAAAGCGCCTATTATATTTTTCCTGCCTGTTAAATAAGCGCTGTTTCCTTAGAAGTTATAATGAATAAAGCTCTGTACTCGAGTTTCGAGAAATCATTAGCATCCAATAGGCAATAGGTGCACTCATGTGTGTAATGATTTGCAACAAAGTACGTGAGCTCAATGGAAAGTGCATTATAGGTTTATTTATTATTATTATTATATTTTATTTTGGACAGGCAGTTGACACTGATATGTCCAAATCACTGTTCACTTAGTATGATTGTCAAACTTATTTTTAAACTGGTTAACACTTATAGAGTTCACGACATCAGAGGGTAATTTGTTCCACATATTTACTATCCTGTTTGCTATAAAGTTTTTGCCGATATTTGCATTGTTTTTTTTTTGCGAGTTTAATCTTGTCCTCTTGTGCGTGTGTTGGTGTTACGAGTAAACAAGTCACTCAACTCAGGACAGTCATAGAAGCCGTTTTTCTCTAAGTAATCATACAATTAGTTATCTTTCTAACAGATTTGTAGAATTATCGTCGCTTCTGCTCGTGACTACGTGAAGGATTAGTTTATTGTAAACCATCTCTTAAGATTGTGAAATTTGTGAAGCAAAAAATTTTCATACAAAATGCGATTACGTTTTCCCCGCTTAAAAGTTATAAATTTTTTACGATTTTTGAATATGTTGTAGATGTTATGAAAAAGTAGGTCTGTACATTTTCCTTTCCTAGAAAATATTTATTGAAAAAAAAGCGGAAACGAACAGACCTATTCTTTTGTAATATCTACAACATATTCAAAAGTCATGGAAATCGCATGAGATTTAGGGGGTGAGAAACGTTATCGCCCGGAGCTAAATTTGTATGGGTTTTTTTGACAGCTACGCCTTTTAATCATTGCTTCACAATCCTCTTAATGTTGCCGTCCTTATCATAAGGGCCGTTATGCGGGCTGGCGGTTCTTGTTCGTCGTTATCACTCTTAACAGAGTGTTTGTGGTCATCATGTCAGGCGCTGGTGGCAAGCTTCACAACTCGCCGCCACACCTCTCTGACAGCTGCCTTCCTAGTGCATTGGTGTAACGAGCTGTAAGTACTGTGACGGCTGGCGGTAACGTTGTTCTAATTCTTGTTACTATACAATTAATAAAGTAACAGTTATGGCATAAACTCCTGCTGCCATAAGGGACCTTTTGAATTGGGCGGCCACTATTAAGTAATTACATGGCCTGCTGAGTCCCCAGGTTTTCGCATGAGGACGTAATGCCAAATATAAAATGTACCTTACCTATCATGAAACAAGGATGAAATTACAATGTTACTAAAATATGTATTGGGTCTTGCGAGGATTTTGGTGTGGATTTTACCATGCGCTATAGTTGGTTTATTTACGATTCGAATAAGTGACAGTTATTTTGCTCATGTTTTGGCCTTTAAATGAGTCATAATTATAAATTAAAAACAATTGTCTCTTCCATGAGTAAGTAATAATAAGAATTGCAATATTTACACAAATATTTTTTAGTATTAGCTAAGTTATTAAAGGAAACGTGTGCGAATTTAACATTTATTATTCTAATCTTAAAAAACGAAGTATATAGGTCAATCTTGCATGAGTACTGTGACAGCTCATATAAACACGTATTACACTTTTTCTTGGAATTACATACTACCGTGTTGCAAACCTTGCGAGGGCGATTGGTAATTAAATTGATTAATCATTTGTTTCTATTTATTTGCGTATATAGTAAGTTTTTAAAATTACCGAATACGATTGTCACAGGAATCTTCCTACATGGACCGAAATATAGTATTATTCCAACGCAGTCTAATTTTATAAAGCTTGTGTTCAATACAAAAGTTTAAATCTTGCCAAGAACCCTTTTAAAACAACCGGTTTACGATGTGATCCGTTAAATTTAACTAACGTAACGGATAATGGAGCTTCCAGACATGTGGAAGTTAACGATACATAGATCAGTGACACTCCCAACTCGTGCGCACATGTGGCCGGCAAATGGGGTTCGAATTTCAAATTAATATTACCAAAAAAACACAAATAACATGCGGTGTCACTGGCTGAATTGGGTCGTTGTTTCATTTGTGAAAAAGAAATGGATTATCGCTTTAGCTGGATGTAAATTTAACATAAAATTAAACATTAACGTTAATTAAACATTAACGTTAATTAAACATTCAATTTCAACTGTCCACATGTTTTTATTTTAGTCTAAAACCCAAGGAAGGACCGACGAGCTTCCATCCTGTTAAACCTAATCGGTCAGATTTTAAAGTTCACTAGTCTACCCTTTGATTTACCACCTTCGATCGATCCCGACTGCCACCGACTAAATCCGAAGCCATATATCGCACACCGCAAGCTTGCTTCACAAATTCACTAACCCGCCGGCTGGAATGGAACTAATTCCTCGGACATGCACTTTATGTCCATGGTCAACGATAGCTACAGGGATTAAATCGGAATTTCCAACACTACGATTTGATCACTACTTATCTCTCTCTAGTCAGTCTGGCTACTAATGGGAGAGAGAGAAAGGAGCAATATGAGTAAGCTTTCGATTTAGGACTAGTTTGTGGCAGGGTCACAGGAGTTTGTGGTGCTGAATCGCGTTACAGCGCCAAGCACTATAAGGAAGCAGATTTATGTCCACAATAAACACGAGCTTGCGATAATGACGTCGTTATTCTATATCCTCTATGGAACGCATGGGGCTTTTTAATAGTTTTAAACTTGATAGGAAAGTAGTTGGTCAGAATTTTAACACGAAGCGGGCATTGGACCTTTGTGCCTTTAACTGTCGCTTCAAATAAATGTAAAGTTGCGGATCGCTTCAACAGCGTGTTTCCGTATTAACATATATTTGTGAATCAAAACATTGTAAATCAAAGTCTCTAGTGTGTAGATGCCCGTGAACTCGTAACTGGATTTGGAGCTAAATTTAGCGGTTTCAGTTCAACAATAATTTGTCTTCCTGCCAAACGCAGTGGGTAGAGTTCTCCCCTCAACGCGGTTATCTTCAGGATTAATGGACTGGAAATGTGCTGATCCTGGCCGGAACATGGGTATGCAAAGGCCTAAACTCTATCGTGAGATAATACATTAGTCTGCACGCATATATGTGGATGACAGCATTTTCAAATTCGTCTCTTTGTTGTCAAAAAGTTTGTTGGTGCGGATTGGCCAATAAGGTGAAAGTTGACGGTGTGACATGTGTACAAATGCACCAGTTCTATAGCGTTTAAGTGTCGGTACAGAATAAAGTGCTATTAGCACAGCATTTTGGCCGTTTAATGTACACTATTAGCTTGATTAGTTAATACCTCAGAGTAGAGCTAAATTTATAGGAAGCTACTAATAATGGCTTTTAACGTAATTTATGGTGCGTATCTTAAATTGCACTGCTGAGAATCAAAGTTTATTAATGTTATACGTAGCCAAAGCCTTTCTGTAATACAGATAACAAACCTCTGTCGCCATCGCAATATACAAAACGGAGATATGACAATGGAGGCAAAAAGAGAAAGGTTGTAAACAAGTCGCCGGGAGAGCTACCCGTTATATCGTGAACTTGTAAATAGAACAAAGGATCCAACCACTATATCAGGACGAATATTTTCCTGTTACACACAAATTGCTCTTCATAAAATTTCTGAATACTTCCTTTACAAACTAACTCGCTTTGTAGGTATTGTGCAGTGAACACGAATATTCATGAGTGTGCCGAAAGCTAATAACTTTTTCGATTGTAACTAATAACTATAATTTAGCACTCGTTATTTTTCTTAACAGAAATATTGCTTCATTAACATTTCTTCAGCAGCAACCTTGAGCCTTCCGCATAATTTAGTAATCCTTCGGAACCACCGATTAGCTAAAGAATCTATTCAACGTGTTAATGTTATTACATGTCGTAAGAAACTTGATATTTCCTAAACCGCAGGAGCAATTAATATTATTCAATGGAAGACTATAGATGACAGGTTTACCGCCTGTCGCCAGTCTGTCGTACAGCTTTCCTGTCGCGCCAAGTGAATCACAAAGTTTAATTATCAGCATAATAATGGCGGCGGGCCAACTTGCCGCCAATTGACTTCCAATGTGTATTACTGATAGCCCATTGTGTGTTTTGAATTCAGAACGTTAGCAGTTAAACGGTTTTTACGTTCGATCGGGCAGATAGAGCTGTGGTCCGTTCGCCGGTCGCGGTGTCGTGGTGTGATTCAACGGACGCTATATTTAGCCGCCCGCCGCCGCCTGAATGGAGCCACGCCTCGTACACACTCCAACAGTACACCATGCTCTAATTCAGCCACAAAGACACCACTCTATCCCGGTCTAATAAAAAACCAAAAAGGCCAATATCCCAAACTGATAGCGGTGAAGCCTCTTTTCACGCGTCGGAAAATAAAGTCAGCCGGCGAACTCAAGATTAAGCTTGAAGGACTTTTAGTACTTGTTCAATCGTGATTCAACCTTTTAACCTTTGCTCTTAAGCGTAGCACCCAATGTATATTTTCGCTCCCAACGCGAAGATTATTGTTTTATCGTATCACGTATCGAATGAATCACTTTTCTCAACAAAGAATATATTGCGATGTCATCAACGTGTAGCGCGCGCGGTCGATTAATTCTTGGTTGTCTGGCTCAATAGATTGGCAATTTGTGTCTGATAGTCTGCGTTGGTAATAATTGGCAGGCGTCGGGTCCCAGGAGCCCTGCGGACAGGGGCCGCGCCCCACCGGTCACCAATTAAGTAACGGCCACAGCCCTGCACGATAAATAACGCTTAACTAATTACAAGCAATATTAAGTTCCTGACCGAAATTATGGATTGAAAACGGCTATGGAAACAACTTAGCAAAACGATGATAATTTTTACTAGTTTCTTGAACATTATTTGAGAGGCTGTAAGCGAGCCAGAGAGCTCTCCGAGGCTTCGTTGGAACTATTATTTTCCCATTATACATAAGTATGAGTTAGCTTCTCTGTAATTAAAGTGTCTTGTTTTCCACTCGCGTTCTTACGAGTAGGTACTTGGACTTAATGAACAAGGTCATGCCATATAGAAACGAGAGCAAAATGGAACTGGAAAGCTGGTGTGTTGCCAGTTAAATTTGAATTAGGCAGCAGGCGCTCTTAAATATAACAGCAGGCGAATATTTTGAAGAAGTTTGGCATCTCAAGTCGTAATACTCATAATGTTTGGTGGCCGTATTTACTACACTTGAGCAGTAAGGTTTGATATTTATGGAGACGTATAGGATCGTACTCCTACATACATAACATCACGCCTTCATTCTTACAGTGGGGTAGGCAGAGCTATAGAAATACCGACAGCTCTAAAAAGACTTGTTGATAATTCTGTAACCACATTTTGCACAAACAGGCTATGATGTTTGCCAGTGTATTAGTGACAGGTTGCAAGGCCATCGAATCGACTAACGGCCGAACCCTATATTCTAACCGCGGACAGCTTAATTCGGATTAAAATTTGACACATTTTGTATGGACAAATGACAAATTTCAACCCGAAGTGAGCCTTATCTATCCGCGGTTTGAATATAGAGTTCGGCCGTAACTACTACTATTTTTACCAAAATTATATCATCCAGGGAATAAATAGTTGGTCAGTTGTGATAGAAGCTAAGCTTTACCAGCATTTGATGTAATCTTGTCCCTAGTCGAGACAAAAAAGCATAGGCAAAAAACAAAACAGGAAGCAGCAGCAAAAGCAAAAAAGCAGTTAGTCTTACAGGTAGTTTACTCTTGAGTTTAATCAGTCACTCGATCTATTCCCGATCATGGAAAACAGTAAGGAATAGACAAGAAGCGTTCTGCGAAAGTTAACGTCTGTGCTGTCAACATGTATGCAATTGACATTGGCGAACGAAGCCTTACTTCAATCCGAATCACATTCTTTATTTTGTGCAGTTGTTTTAACGTTTTCGAATTGCCATTTGATTACGGACTAGTCCAATGGTCCTGCTTAACTTCCTTGTGTAACAAACATTTCAAATCGTTTGCGTGTTTTGACGATTACTAGATTATATGCCAATTTCAAGGCTCAGGCACATCAAACGCGTGTCGTGAGCGTCGCGTCGCGACGCGTGGCGTCAGCGTCGCGGCACCCGGCACACTGCAGGCCGGCGCGCCGCGGCGGCAGCTTCACCGCGTGCACGCGTTGCTCATGCTTCGCTGCGGCGTTCGGTGTGACAGGTCGCGCGTCGCGCGCGCGTTAGTTGGCTTCAAGATGTCGAACGACACGGACTCTGATGAAGAATTTCTATTGCTTTTCGCTCTAAGTAGAAAAAAACGAGTTTGGGTACATGATATTAATACCAGACGGGAACAATATGGGGAATATCATCGTCTGTGCAGGGAACTTGAAAGCCACGAAGATCGATTTTTCACGTATTTTAGAATGTCGAGAAATAGTTTTGAAGAATTGCATGAATTATTGCGCCTTGCAATAATAAAAAATGACACAAATTTCAGATCCTCGATAACATCAAGAGAGAGGGTAGCGATTTGCTTACGGTAAGTGTAATTTAATGATTTAATATGTAAACAAAAATGTAGCCAACAACAAATCACGTGCAATTCTAAGTTGTTCCGAATATCATGTTGTTAGATGTATTAGGTAGGTATGTTGTTATAAGGCGTGAGGTAAAATTTTGTTTGCCGCGACGGTACCTAGGCGGCGGCGGCGTTGTCAAAGCTTTGAGGTCGCCGCTAGCAGCTAGCTTCGATTCCGTCCAATGACTTATATCTATCTTATTACTTGAAAGTCAAATCTGGTTTGAAGTCAGTCCGGAATGGCTTAGCAAGAGGTTTTGATTTGAACTTTGAAACCGGCCCGCGAGCTAATAGGAATATTCCTCGTATAATACCTATTCGTCACAGTGACACAGTAGGTATAAAAAATAAAAAACCCAGTATCGGCGAAAAAATGTCTCCCCGTAAGTCACTTGTGTTGTTCCGTGTAACCATGCCTTAAAATGATTTAAAAAACCGGAGCTCTAGTTTTTCCAGATATGCGGTCAAGGACCTCTATTGTTATGCCACTATGGAACCCTGTCAAACGCTGTCATTAGACAGCGTTAATCATTAATTTTAGCTTTATTTCATGTGGTTTGACGCTGTCATTATGACAGGGTTCCATAGTGGCATAACAATTACAGTCCTTCACTGTACCTACCTACTTACCTGATTATTTGTAAATTATACAATAATTAGGTATTTCGTACCAGCTTGCCTATGACAGGTATTTTATAGGTATAATGCGCGGCATGTAAGTAAAAACTGCGCAGAAGTCGATTTTAGGGTCGCTTCTCACCTCCGCCACCGCACGCGTCGCTTTCGCCTGGGAGTACAGTCGAAACTACCTACCAGCGCAGTAGCGGCCATGTTGTTGTTTTTTTTTTTTTTTATGTTAAGGAGAAGGCACACTAGCACTCAGGCCACCTGATGGTAAGTGGAATCTGAGACCCATAGACATTTGAATTCTCAAGACTATAATCCCAAGACCTCAAATGCGTTGCCAACCCTGAGGACTAAGATGGAATGCCTCTATGCTAGTAATTTCACCGGTTGTTTTATTCCCACACCGGAACACAATAATGCGAACACTGTTGCTTGGCGGGTGGTTAATGGATAAGATGGTGGTAGCGATCCGGACGGACCCTGCACGGGGTCCTACCACCACTAAACTTACGTGCCGTGGATTCTATTGTAAGTACTTTTGTTTCAAATGCAGGTGAAATAAATACGTAGGTAGGTAGGTAAATTTAAAATTACTAATAAGTAAAACTTATTGTGTGTAAAAATTACGATAGGTGTTGAGTTAGCAACATCTAGGTATTTAATTGCAAAATTGAAATGATATGGACGGGTTTAAAGTTAAAATTGATGCGATTCGTAAATAAACTCGTGTAATGCCGCGCGGCGGCGCGTGCCGCCAAATACCTACCTACCTTTATAGTCAAAGGAAGCCGCCTTGCACTAGTGGCATTGTCAAAAGATTTCATAAATGATTTTTCATAACACTTAGTCATATGAGTCATAGTATTAACAGTTAACGAGTAGGTACTAATGTAAGTAAAATAAATATGGGTCGATTTAAAAAAAAAATACATAAGTACCTAGTTAAGGGCTTAATGAAAACAAAATCACGATCGCTTAGGTACTTTGTGTTACGAAAGTTATTCATACAAACTACAAGTAGGTACCTATATGGGTAACTTTCGTTACACAAAAGAATCAATTAGGTACTTATGTTTTGTTTAAGTTTTAATTCAAGCCCTTAACTAAGTATGTAATTTTTTTTTGAAAACGTGATACGAGTATCCCTATCGATCAATATTTATACTTACTTAGATTTGTGTAATTACAATGATAATATAAATTATACCTATACTTCGTAATCCATCGCGCATTGTAAAAAAATACAACCTCCTTGACGCCGTGCTGACGCGTCGCTGCGGCGACGCGCACGCTACGCCCCACTGTGACGCTAAGCATGGCGGCCGCATTTAATACAACTTCGTATACACGCGCGCGCGACGCTGCTGCTTCGCGCGCGCCGCGCGCCGCGCTGCCCGAGTTGTGCGCGGCGACAGCGACGCGTAGCAGTTTGAAGGCGTGCACGCGTTACTTTTTGATGTGACGGGTCAAATTTGATTTGTTGTCTTACAACTTGCGCGTGACGCTTTCGCCGCGCGTCGCTTCTGACACGCGTTAGATGTGCCGGAGCCTTCACCTAAAGATGTGTTAAATAACGGCCATTTTGTCCGTAATCTTATCTAGAACAGTGAGATGCGTTTAACTAAGGTCACAGTTTGGTAGGGGGCCGTGCGTGATGGACGCGATAGTGATCGCGTTATCGCTCCGTTATCACTGTTATCTCGACTTTCTATCAGAATGGTTCATTTCTAAACTGGCTGCGGTCGGCGATTGTGTTCGACACTTGTAATATAAGTAAATCAGTGTAAGAAAAATCTTGCAAGGTTGATTTATGATTTGCTTCGTTTTTCAAATGAAACTAACGGTCATTTATTCTTTTTAAAAATATAAGTTAGAAAAATAGTCCAACGAAGTTTCAGTAGACATCTTTAACCAACTCCAAAAAATTAGAATTTTATCCAACAGTGTATTTTAATAGTGTAGTTATGTGTGCGAAGCGGTAAAATGAAAATCGACAGGAATACGCCTAATGGTAAGTTAGTTCAAAGATTTAAAGTTTATTGTTACTAGCGACCTCCTCGCTTTGCTTCAGTAACACCCGTATATAAACCAAAATGTATTATATAAAAACCTTCAGTGAAAAATTATCTAACTGATGGTAAAAACCGCATCAAAATCCGTTGCTAGGTTTAGGAGTTAGCGGGTATACAGGCACACAGACAGACGCGGAAAGCTACTTTCCTTTATACTAGGTATGTCAAGAAGAGAAGATGCATGTTAATAATAATAAATATCGGGGGACAATCTCACACGAATTGACCTAGTCCCAAACTAAGCTCTAGGCTTGTACTATGGGTACCTACTAGACAACGATAAACATACTTATATAGCCTCGTAACACCCGGTGTCCTATAGAAAGTACATAATCCAGGCAATTCAATTTAAACCTTATTTCAAGGAACATAAAGCTAATTTTTATTCGTTTCGAAATTGAAAATGTCATTTAAGTGCAAAGTTAATTGAACTTTATTTCCTTGCTAGTGGATTCAAATTCCTACTAACAAAAATCTACCAGATTGTAGTATGGTGTGCCTCAAGAAGACAGAGAAATAGAAGACGCCCGCGACTTGTACGCGTAGAATTAGTTTTCCGCTCCTCCCCTATGTGTATGTAGACAACACTATTAAATCACTATTTGATAGTGTCGTCTATATTATGTCAAATACCTCGTTTATCGCTATTCCCTCGGGAACTGTTCAATTTCCGGGATAAAAAGTATCCTATGTTAGGAAAATTTCATCTGAATCGGTTCAGTAGTTCCTGAGATTAGCGCGTTCAAGAAAACAAACTCTTCAGCTTTATATATTAGTGTAGATATACTTAAATACTTAGAAAACATCCAAGACTCAGGAACAAATACTCCTGCTCATCACACAAATATCTGCCCTTACCGGGATTTGAACCCGGGACCTCTAGCTTCAAAGGCAGGGTCACTTCCAACAGTTCCAACTAGGTCAACGTGTCGGTAGTCTCAGGTATTCGTAATTAAGGACTGTAATTATGCAATTATAACTATGCAGTTCTGTTTACGCTCAGAGAAAAGGAGAGCTAAATCCTCTTGAGGCCCACCATACTACAACCCGGTAGATTTTTGTGAGTAGGAATTTGAATCTACCAGCAAGGAAATAAAGTTCAATTACCTTTGCACTTAAATGACATTTTCAATATTGAAACAAATAAAAATGAACTTTACATCCCTTGAAATAAGGTTTAAATTGAATTGCCTGGATAAGTACTTTCTATAGGACACCAGGTCTTACGAGGATATAACTGCAATAGCTCTGTCCTTTACGCTCACCGTAAAATGAACTGCAAAGCTAGCTCATAATAACTAGGGAATGCAAATAACCGGTTAAAACCGGTTATTAACCGTCTTTTGCATACTAAATTCGGTTATTAACCGGTTATTTGCATACTCTAATAATAACCCCGCTGTAAGTTTATTAGTGTATCAGCGTTTTCCACAGTCGACCTCATCATTAATCGTTATCTGAAGTGGCAATGTCAGCATGCGTCAGCGTACTGTAAGCGTTACACCATTATATTATGCTAATTAGGTTACTATGAGTGCCGAAGAATGCTTTAGAGATTTAGGTCTAAAATCTCATCCGATATGTAAATAATTAATAAATAAACATACATACATAACATCACGCCTTCATTCCCAGAGTGGGTAGGCAGAGCTACAGAAATACCAACAAATCTAAAAAGAGTTGTTGATAATTCTGTAACCACATTTTGCACAATTAGCCCAAGAAGTTAAATAGTGTATTGTTAGTGACAGGTTGCAGGCCCATCGCCTAGCAGTACTACAAGCCCTTATTCCCTTAGTCGCCTCTTACGACATCCACGGGAAGACATGGAGTGGCACTACTCTTACCCGGCAACCACACGGGCAAATAAATAAAATAAATAAATAAATCACAGGAAAATGTCACACAAATTGATCTACTCCCAAACTAAGCTCTAGGCTTGTACTATGGGTACTAGACAACGATAAACTTACTTATATATAGAAATATATACTTAAATACATAGAAAACATCCAAGACTCAGGAACAAATACTCGTGCTCATCACACAAATATCTGCCCTTACCGGGATTTAAACCCAGGACCCCTAGCTTCGAAGGCAGGGTCACTACCAACTAGGCTAGCGTGTCGTCTAAAATAATAAATCAAATAATTAATCAATATTACACACATGAGGCGATGGGCTTGCAACCTGTCACTAATACACTGGTAAACATCTTAGCCTGATTGTGCAAAATGTGGTTACAGAATTATCAACAAGTTTTTTAGAGCTGTTAGTAATTCTGTAGCTCGGCCTACCCCACTCTGGGAATAAAGGCGTGACTTTATGTCTGTATGTATTACACACATTTAGCACAAATCGGGAAAAGAAAATCCGGTATTTCTGTTTGGATTTCTGTGTATTTAGTTTTCGGACGTTTTCCAAAAAAAGTACCTATAGATCATCATAACGTCACGCCTTTATTCCCAGAGTGGGGTAGGCAGAGCAACAGAATACCAACAACTCTAAACTTGTTGATAATTCTGTAGCCACATTTTGCATTCAGGCTAAAATGTGTACTAGTAACTAGTGTATAAATGACAGGTTGCAAGCCCATCGCCTAACAGTACTACAAGCCTTTATTCCCTTAGTCGCCTCTCACGACATCCACGGGAAGACATGGAGTGGCACTATTCTAACCCGGCAACCACACGGGGACCATAGATAAGTACAAAAAATACCAAACGTAATTTTTGCATTACATTACGATACTATCAGTGCTTTAAGAGAAATAGTGGCATCTCAGACGAAACTCCTGTAGCAAGTTCAACCATATTACTGACAGGTGAGGTTTGAATCTGCTATGCTTTTATTTAATTTGAATTACCGCCTGTTGGCTTATGAGGGCAGTATATAAATATAGTTATGGATAATTTTCGTGACGTAATGGAAAAATTACCGTTGGTAATTTTTGTCCTTAACAGGTACTTTTTTTGGAAAACGCTTTTTCACCAACGTTCGGATTTCTTCCAGAAGGTTAAAGATACACTACACCTATTACGTAGATCGGTGATCTATAAGGATCCAGGGAACCGAAGCTAAAAATAAATGCGAGGATTATGAGTCTTATGATCGACCGAAGTGTGTACCCCTATCGACCATGACACTTTTCAGTTCGAGAAAAATGCACCCGTGCATCTCCTTACAATCCTGCGACTCGCGTGTTTTAGATGTGATTTAGATTAGTAAATAGTGGCTGATTCAAGTTCTCTGATGGCGTTGCCAATTTCGAGGCCTAATTAAGTGCGCACATTCGTCAAGTAGGACGGCGGGCTTGCTCATGGGTAAAATGCAAGCGAACCGCATTGAGTGGTGGTAGGACCCTGTGCAGGGTCCGACCGGATCGCTACCACCATTCATTCATCCATTAATCAACCGCCAAGCAACAGTGTTCGCATTGTTGTGTTCCGGTGTGGGGATAAGACAACCGGTGAAATTACAAGCATAGAGGCATTCCATCTTAGTCCTCAGGGTTGGCAACGCATTTGAGGTCTTAGGAACGCAGTCCTGAGAATTCAAATGTCTATGGGTCTCAGATTCCACTGACCATCAGGTGGCCTGAGTGCTCGTGTGCCTTCTCTTTAACACAAAAAAAAAAAAAAAGAATGACCGATCTGGCTACTTCTGGGTACATAACGAAAAGTTTATCTGAGTTCAGATTAGTTTCCTACTATATCCGCAATGTTAACAATACTGTCTATCATGTATATCGATCGAAGCATCCTGAACAAAGTAACTCCGTCGTCGCAACCTATTTTAAAGGTATTCAAACAAGTGTTTAAATATACAACGGGATCCGAGACAAAGTGCAATTTCATACACCGTCAGCAATAATTATCAATTACATAAATTGCATGGTAGCTGGCCGCAGACGATGTCAATGCCACTTCTTCAATTAAATGATATCAGCTACATTGATGACATGCTGTGACAGAATGTTCCGGAGATTTACCACGTTTTTGACCCCGTTGCAAACAGAGGAGGTTATTTATAAGTTTAACGCGTGTGTTCTTAGCAGTGATCGGAATAGGTAGTGCAATTTCGCGAGACTTCGGTGCGTAAGTTTAGTATGGATATAGCTTGTAACACCGGGATTACATTTGCAAAGTGTTAAAGTTTGTGTTTAATTCAGAAATGTTTTTAAAATATGATTTTAACGATTATTTTGCTAGCATAGAATATCGCATTGACGAAATATGTCGACACTTGCAATGAAAAAAAGTAAAAAAGTATTTTCAATAACATTATTTTTTTAGATTTTTCGCATGTTCCCATTTAACTTCAATTAAGGTCATGTCAAGAAAATATTCTGTGAAATAATACGAGTCCCGGAATCCGGGGTCTTATCCATAAAGTATAATGTTTAAGGTCATTCACCCGAAATTGCACTGCCTATTCCGATCACTGGTTCTTAGGTGAAAAGTGTTTTTAGGGTTCCGTACCTCAAAAGGAAAAAACGGAACCCTTATAGGATCACTTTCTTGTCCATCTGTCCGTCCGTCCGTCTGTCTGTCAAGACCCTTTATCTCGGGAACGTGTCGAGTTGAAATCAAAACTATATACTCAGGTCTACAGTCCCTTTGAAGCTGTGAAAAATCAAACTTCTAAGTTAACGTAAAAAAAAGATACGACCGTTTATGCCGCAAAAATCTTATATTTCGACACTCAAGGGAATCAGAATTTATAGGGAATCAAAACTTCCCGTAGACCTAAAATCCTCAAATTTGTCAAGAACGAAGGTCTTACAGCACAAACTAAGTACCTAAGTAAAGAAAATAATCCGAAAATAGGAAAATAGTTGCTCCAACATTTTTTTTTTTTTCTATTGCAAACTTTTTTGCAGTTGGGAAACTAATCGTAACCTATGCCAATGTGTCCCTCAGACAATTTTTCTTATAAGTTAGTACGGAACCCGGAACTCCGACTCGCACTTAACCGTTTTTTTTTTTTAATAGAATGCTAGTTTAAACGAGTTCTAATGAAAATCGGTCGGGCAGTTTAAGACTCATGTCATGAGCTCTGTACTAAGTAGTGGTCGCCAATTCACCATCATATTTGAGGTTACGTATAGGTACATACATCACGCCCTTATTCCCAGAGCGGGGTAGGCAGAGCTACAGAAATACCAACAACTCCAAAAAGACCTGTCCACAAGTCTGTAACCACATTTTGCATAATCAGGCCAAGAAGTTTACCAGGTTAGAAGCCCATCGCCTAACAGTACTATAAGCCCTTATTCCCTTAGTCGCCTCTTACGACATCCATGGGAAGACATGGAGTGGCGCTTTTCTAAGCCGGCAACCACACGGGGTAATATTAGAGGTTTTATCTGTTCTTTAACGATTTTTCGTCGCGTGCTGTAAAAGCGAAGTGTCTTCTAGGAATGTGCTGCCATTCCACAAATATTCTCGTGATTAATACACCGTACGTGACTTGGGACTTGGGAGTGAATGTGCTAAAAGTAAAGATATCGACAGAACAATCTTTGCGAAATACGTAGGCATTGTATAGAAATTTTGGCTACCTGATCTATTCAACGTACCCTAACGTAAGTCCTTTGTCATAAATTGAATCTGCTCGGCGATATATTGTATCCTTTTTGGCAAAAAACTTACATGTGCTTTATTATATTGGTATTTGGTACACATTTCGTCTTGATAAATATTAAACGAAGGCTGTTTGGCATGTTTCCTCTATCTAGTCGAAGTGTAGTGTTTTAAAAAATCAATATTTTTCGTTCTTTATTTTGTATGACTGAATTTTTAATATTAAACTTAAAACGATACATTATTAATTAATATAACTAAAAGAGCAATATCGGATAAAGCATCAACATAATTTTAAACTTTCTAGTTGTGTTTTAACACAAATTATTTGCCTTTTTGAATATCTAATGACTAACGTAAGCGTAACATAACGTAAATATTTTCTTGCAAAGTTGATCTCGTGCCATACCATAACTCACAATATGTTAGGAATTCCGACATCTTGTTTTTAAAGTAAACACAGAATTCAAAGTTTTGTTCCCCATACGAAGACTGATTTAACCGCTACTTGGGCGGATGGCAGCTCCCAAAAATTGCTGCTTGACATGAAAATTTTGGACTATCGATTCGCAACAGTCGTTCAGTAAAAAATAATCTGTTGCTCGTGACGTTTTATGTGTTACATGCCTTACCCATGCATGGACTTCGGTGCAGTATTTTTCGATTTAACGGCTTGATACAAATAATATTGAAACAGAACCGTACTGTTGTTCTAACAGTTGAACTAAATTACATTATTAAAGTTTTTAGGAACGGCGCTGGTTTGGATTGCAATTAAGGTCACTGGGTGGGTCGTGATTTGCTCCGGAATACAATTAATAGGTTATTTGTCGTTGGAGGTTGAAGGGTTACATTTTCATTAGTAAGGCTGACTCATACAATCAATTTATTTATTGAAGCGACAACTGACAAGGATCAGCGAATATGTCCCACTTCTGATTTAAATTAACTTAAATAAACCAGACGGTTTGAAACCGTGTCGTCCTTGAGAAGTTGTTAAATGGTTACTAATCATGAGTATCATGCCTTAACGCCTAATTTAGCATGTTCTGTTGAAAAAATAAAGCAGCTACCTCTCCGTAATCGCTCGCTGAAATCTCGACGCGGTTTTCAAAGTTTTATCTCTTTCCAACTAGTGGGATATGAAAAGGAGGTGAGGTATAACGTCCCTAAGTGAAGCTCCGTGTGAACAATGGGTGCGATTACGAGGTAGCTTCCGGCGCGCTGGCTGCTTGTTAATGAGAGGGACTCTGGCCTTGCCTCGACAGCCACTGGAGGAAAAAAGGCGGTTTATATTGAGATTTTGGGCCGGTTTTTGCTAAACGAGTAAAAGTTCTGATAACATGTATGTTGATACAAGGTTTTTCATAAATATGGTATGGAAGAGACTTGGTAACACGGGAATGGCCAGTGGGAATATTGATGACTATCAGTAGCGTGGATATTTGACGTCAATGTTACTGCACTAAAATTTTATAGGCGTTCAGATTGCAATCTTAACCTCTCCGCGGATATTTTCAGAAATCCGTTAAAGCGTCTTAATGACTATTTATTGTCGTCCACGTCTTAATTACGTGCAGTTTTGATGATATCAGAGCTGTAAAGTACGAAGGTAGTTTTTTTTATACGGTCACGGGCCGCGGCCGCTCCTTGCACCTGTCAAATTTACATATTTTGGGCCGTGGAGCGGCCGTTCGAACGCATAAAAAAGTTAAGTGACGTTATGCCTAGCACCTGGTGCCAAAAAACGCATAATGAAGGATAGTTTTATTTATTAAGTATTTTATTTTGATGACTGACCCTTAGGTACCATCCTATTTAAAATTTACCTTCTATAGAAAAAACTCAAGAACAAAAGCTTTTATTTTGACTTTAAATTCTGGGTTACTTTTATAATGTGGATTGAAAATAACACGTCATATTTTCAATCCACATTATAAACACACGTTCTTGCTGTTTATTTAGCTCTGTCTGTTTTTGTTTTAATTACCAATATTTGTTTTGTTTTGTTTTATTAGTTTTTATTGTTTCCTCTCGTCCATATTTTGTACTTTAGTATTTGTCTAGTGTTTGTTACATTAAATTTTTCTCACTCGCCCAAAGTTTAACTGGAAGAGATCCCTTAAAGAGATAAGTTCGCCGTTGTACTACTTTTATTTCTGTAAATTTAATATTTTTGTTAAGTACAATGAAGTCTTTACATACATACATATTGATTAAATAATTTGATTGAAATACCTACGTATAAGTAAGTGAATTATTTTAGGCCCTATAAGTTAGTTCAAAATAAGATTTCAAGGTTTAATTGGTTGATTACATTTCACTTATTAGAACAATAAATCGTTACCTATTTATAACAGTCTTGTCTTAGATATCAAAACTCAAAACGTCGTAGGTACCACTGATGGCCGTCTGTTTACCGGCCGGTGGGTTAATGCACGTCTACTTGGTGTACGGCTCGTGTGCGGGGAGAGATGTTATAACGGCGGGGTGAGGCAGGCGGAGCGGGAAGGGGGAGAAACGCGCGCACCGACGCGTCGCGTCAGTCGCTGCCGCGCTATAGAAGCGGTAACAGAGTGTATAGGTGTTTTTATATCGCAAATGAGACGCAAAATACTCGAAAATGAACACCAAACCATTAGGAAAACAAACAAAGGAAGTCGTGTACAAAGTATACAAGTACTACCAAGCTCGCAAGAGAGATAAAACGACGTTAGAGCATCAAAATGATATCAACTTGGCTAACACTGTGGCCGCCGTGACCGGCTTGTCAGGCACCACGGTACGAAAGGTCGTGACCGAGGGGAGAACATCAGAGTACGATAGCGGCACCACCACTCCAAATTTTACCGAGCCCAGAAAGAAAAAAAGGCAAGCAAAGAAAAGAATACAAATCGACTGTTTCATAGAAGGAGTCATACGTCGAAAAGTAGCCGAAAGCTACGCTCTGAAAAAAGTGGTTCCTACTTTGAAAACGTTGACCATAGAATTGAATGAAGAGGACGTTCTGAAATGTTCCTATGAATATTTGAGACAAACCCTAAAAAGATTGGGATTTATAATTGTGTTTCATGGAACAAGGAGGGTGCTGGTGGAGCGTCATGATGTAATGGCGCAACGATGGCATTACATTCAGGACTTAAAAAAATATCGCGACGAAGGGAAAACAATCATATTCGTAGGCGACACAAGCGTGTCTGAAACAAAGAATCGCAAACCGACGGGGAAAGATAAAGCACCTTGCTTGATAGTCTTACACGCAGGCGGCCGCGATGGATTTGTGAAAAACGCGTTGGTAATCTTCAACTCGCATTCAAAATCGGGAGATTATCATGGCGAGTTGACCCATACCAATTTCCAGAAATGGGTAGAAGGGAAACTCCTTCCAAACATTCCTGAGTCTTCTGTAATAGTTATGGACAACGCAGCGTACCATAGCGTTGCTCTAGATAAGAAACCAACCATGAGCTATTCGAAGAGTAAGCTGCAGGAGTGGTTAGAACGGCGGAATGTACCATTTGAAACTTCCATGAGGAAATGCGAGCTCATGATGCTAATAAGCGAACTGAAAGAAGAGAAATTGTACAAGGTCGATGAAGTTATTAAAGCCAACGGGCATGTTGTGTTAAGAGTTCCTCATGGAGATCTAAACCTGATTGAATTGGTGTGGCAGGATGTTAAGAAAGAGCTAGATATCATTGCTGGTGGTTCGGAATTGAGTAGAATGAAGGAAGTGCTCGTGCCACTATTCAGCCATTATAAAACCCTGCAGTGGCGTAAATTCGACGATACCGTCATCAAGCGTGAGAACGACTATTTAAAAGTTGATGGAATGTTTGATGAAGAATTTGACAAGTAAGTATTGTTTATTATCAGGTGCTGTCGCATCAATTATTAATTGTCGCCCTTATTGTTTTTAGCTGACTGCGTGGAAGCACATACTCTACTCACGCGTATTTTATGTACATGAGAGTTTCTTTAGTCAATCTTAGTAATACAGTGGCTCAGCAGATTTTAATGACCTGGGTGTTGTTAGATTTTTTTCATGTTTCCCGCGACTCCCTCCGCGTAGAAGTCTTTTATCGATATTGCCTCCGGAAACGTCCAATATTTCGGGATTAAAAGTACCCTCGGGACAAACTATCTCCATACTAAATTTCATCTAAATCGGTTCAGTAGATCCAGATATTACCCCCTACAACGAGCTATTAGATATGGATTAAATGATTTTAAAATGGCGGACGCTGACGGCCATTTTGACACATTAATTTGTCAAAATATATTGAAATGGGCATCAAATTAAAAGTATTACGCCTGTTAAGCCTGGATATAAGTACTATAAGTAAATATATCGAATATCTCCAGTGCGAAGCTTTGCTTTTTGATAAGTTTTTAATTTTACAGGTTGATGACAACATTGAACGATAATGGTGGCGAGGTGGATGAAGAATCGGAGCAGGAAGACAGTGGAAGTGATGTCGATATAGAAATCGAAGAGGACCTGGATGAATATCCGTTCGAAGTTGATTTGGAATAATTATGTACCTATGTGCCATGCCACGAATTGGCTAATATAAGCAATTTGTATTTGCTAGGTATTTCGCCGGTAGTCAATATAATAAATGTATTAACAAACAATTTTCGTATTATTTATTTACCATCCCGCAACTCTGTCCGCGTAGAAGTCGTTTATCGCTATTCCCTCAGAAACCCTTCAATTTTTCGCGATAAAAGTACCCTATGTCCTTCCCCGGGACTCAAATCTCCATACCAAATTTCATCTAAATCGGTTCAGCGATTTATCCGTGAAAGCGTAACTAACAGACAGACAGACAGAGCTATACTTTCACATTTATCATATTAGCATAGACAGTATTATGGATTCGGAATGGGGCTTCATGCCGAAGGTCGTCCTCTAAAATAATCTTCAACAAATTGACCTAAGTTTATATAAACTGGCTTTTGTTACCGGGGATCGAACCGAAAACCACTTCGCTTTCTAGGCTGGGTCACTAGCGATTAGGGTTACTACGTCGTCAATGTATTGTTACGGTTTAAAACAATAAAATAAAAAATATCCCGTCACGGGTTAATGTCACACTAATTGACCTAGTCCCAAACTAAGCCCTATGCTTGTACTATGGGTACTAGACAACGATAAACATACTTATTAAAGAAATACATACTTTCATTCATATAAAACATCCAAGCATCAGGAAAAAATATTAAAAAATATCGAATTGAGAAACTTTTTTTGAAGTCTGGAAAAGAAGCTCGAATAACAACGAAATGCTCTCTATCTATTATTAATGTTATTTTCGATGACGCAGCGTTCGCAACGAGAAAGCTAGTTGACGGTTCATTAGGGACGGTGACAGCCCTAGTCTCCCCTGCCAACTAAGGGAATTTATGACGGTGACAACCCTGTGTTATTTCTAGAGTCATTGATCGAGACTCGTCTTCATGTGTCGTTACAGAATGTACACACAAAGATTACTCGTGATGAAATTAAAATATATTAAATTGATTGTGATTAGCGTTGAACAAGTCCGGAGAAATCCCGTTTTTTCCAAACAAATAGTTTTCTTCGTATTTTAATTTAAAAAAACCAGGTTTTATTTTTAATGTACATTCGATCTAATTTGCACCTACAAATGTGCGACATCGATGACATGGCGGCAGAAACAATTGAAATAGGTGGTGAGAGTGACAGTGATTACCTGTGAATAAATTTACATTATTTTTCCGTTATTCTTCCTAAAAACACCTGATAAAACCCGAAAAAAACTTAAAACTCATAAAGTCAATCAAAAATACATTCAATTTTCAACGCTTATTGTGATAATGTAGGGAACCTAGCAAACGCATCATACCTACACACTCTTAAAAACAAAAGTTGTCTTTCCTGTTGTGAATAGTTAATAGCTTGTGTGCATTGCATATACCTAAGTTTTGTTTTTATATGATAGGTCTAAAGCAGACCTGACACCGTTTCTGCGAGAATGGGCTTAGCCAGAAAATTAGGCCGTAAAAACGTTAACTCCCGGCGTGTACACAGGAAACATGCTAACCTAAACCTGCGTATGACCCAAACATGACCTTTCATTTAAGAAAGAAATGCTTTGAATTTGAACACACGACATTTAATATCCCTTGTCTTTAGTTAATCCTTACATCTTCACAAGTTATTTCTTGTTATTACAAATCGTATTCATGAATTTAAATCTTAATCTATTTATAACATGGTATTTTATATTTTACGTAAAATATCACGTCCCAGAGTAAAAACTACAATTAGTTGCAATTGCCTTTTCAAAGATGGCCCAACCCTAATAAGGCTTGCAGATTTAAGGTTTGCGTGCGCGCAGACCGGTTGCATCGCCCCTCCCGACCCCAGCTTTCGGCCCCCTCGCGGGCCAGCTGTTGATCGGAAATCTATACCTTTTTAATAACGTTCCGTTCAAGTTTTGGATATGAGTAGCGCATAAATAAATTAATAAGGAGTGTTTTAATAAAGCGTCTGTTTAAAAAAAATAACCCTGTTATAATTAAAATCACAAGTCACGGCAGAAGATATTACGACAAAAACAATTATTGGATTTCTGCGACCGGTTTAAAGTTTGTTTTTTGTGTGTTGAGAACGATTTTTTGATGAAAATGACTTGCTTGGTACCAAGTTATAATATAATAATATTCAAGTTGTAGTAGTGTCCAAACTATAAAATTTTAATCGACGTAATGAAAGGTGGTTACTAGTTTTTTAGTATGAAAATTGCAGTCTGGTTTTTGATGGATACAGTGACAGCCAGCAACTGATTAGTATGTAATTTTGACAAGCCAGAAGTGACATAGGCGCTAAATATCTTAATGCCTTTCCTTATGATTTCTGGATAATGTATCACTACATAGTATAAAACAAAGTCGCTTTTTCTGTCCCTATATCCCTATGTATGCTTAAATCTTTAAAACTACGCAACGGATTTTGATGCGGTTTTTTTTAATAGATAGAGTGATTGAAGAGGATGGTTTTTATGTATAATACTTTAATCCGGAGCGAAGCGAGGGCGGGTCGCTAGTTATAAATATTTCCATAATGACCGTCGAGTCATGAAAATGACTTCCTTGACTTCCTTCTGGCTCTTTTCCTCTTTTCAAAGTTAATCTGCTGTTGAATTGTAATAAATAAGCACTTCTCCTGTAACTGACTATGGAGAGTTTCGATAGTGTAGTGTATGTATGTATGTATGTAAACACTTTATTGTACAAAAGAAAAACCAAAACAATACAATGAATAAAAATAAAAAGATGTACAAAGGCGAACTTATCCTTTCAAGGGATCTCTTCCAGCTAACCCTTGAGAGATTGAGAGAAGTGAAAGGTTGATTTATTTAGTGTCAATGTAGTTTTAAATTAACTTGATAATTTTCCAATGATATTACATACACACATAACATCACGTCTTCATTTCCAGAGTGAGGCAGAGCTACAGAAATACCAACAACTCTAAAAAGACTTGTTTATAATTCTATAACCACATTTTGCACAATCAGGCCAAGAAGTTTACTATTAGTGACAGGTTGCAAGCCCATCGCCTAACATTTACAAGCCCTTATCGCCAGTGATATTATCCCATTTAACATACTGGGTGATTTTGGGGTCATGATCCGGAATAACCAAAAGAGAATAAGATGGTCATGCTGAACAACCTTTCCGATGGGACCAACCACGAAATCGCCAAAAAAAAATTAGCTGTTCCATACATTAAGTCTCAATTAATTCACCGTTAATGTATGGAACAGCTGGTTTTTTTGGCGATTTCGTGGTTTGTCCTATCGGGAAGGTTGTTCAGCATGACCATCTTATTCTCTTTTGGTTATTCCGGATCATGACCCCAAAATCACCCAGTATTCATGGCAGCTACTGCGATACATATACCTGTTCTAACGTCTAAGTGATCTTTGGTCTATTTCCTACGTTTTCTTCCATTACATATGTCTATGAGTCTATGACTCACAGGAATCACTGCGGAATATAATTTATGATGTGGCGCAATTAATGATTGCACACATGCATGTGATTACTAGTGTTAATGTCTGGTATAAACTTTTAAACCGAGCGTTAAGTTTTTATGCGTTACGGATTTATAAACACTTACAGGTCGTAAACGGTTAATTATAGAACGAAATGGAAGTTTTTACTGACCTCATAAAGTTATTAGGTGGGTAGGTCAGCGGGTTCTCGCTAAGTTCCGTTTCTGCAGTATATTCGATTGGTGTTTTTAATTGAAGACCGCTCACGAAAATTGGAGCTCTAATCCGAAGATTAACTTGTTATTGCAGTGTCAAACGTCATATACAAAATGAAGACGGTACCTAGCGTCCAGTGGCACCCTCATTACTTTTGTTTTGTTTTTCTAATTAACTAGTAGGTACTATTATCTAGGTATCGAAAATACGGCACCCATATTGATTAAATTAATAATAATCGATAAATGATAGTTTTTATCTTACAGACCTTAAATTGAATAGTTTATTAATTAAACAAAATTGCTAAACAAATGAATGTATGTAATCTACAAACATAGCTAATAAGGAATTTTACTAACTATTCTATGGAAAAAACTGAAAAAAAAAATTTTGAATTTGACTTTGTATTTGAATTATAGCTGGTGGCTGGTAGGCTAAAACTATAATACTAGTTTTTAACAGCGAAAGAGAATCTTTGCTTTTCACTCTTGAGTTTAACAGATGGCCTTTCTCTGGGGTATAAGGGTACTTAAGCCTAAGGCAACTCCGCTGGCGCCCGAACATCTGTCGTCTTACTAAGTAATACAACTAGGGCGCCCTTTGGTGCTAGTACCAGCACCGAATTTAGTCTTTGGCCTACTTTAGAACCTTGTCGTAATTATATTTGGCAAATTACGGGAAAAAAACATGAAAATGAATCGTTGCCTTTTTGGGGCATGGTGCCATAGTTTCTACCATTTGTCTAGTGGGAATGATATAGTAAAGTGAAGTAAACGAGAATACAACAGTGACAACAGTGTGAGCAACAGTGTTCGCATTGTTGTGTTCCGGTGTGGGGATAAGACAACCGGTGAAATTACTAGCATGGAGGCATTCCATCTTAGTCCTCAGGGTTGGCAACGCATTTGAGGTCTTAGGATTATAGTCTTGAAAATTCAAATGTCTATGGATCTCAGATTCCACTTACCATCAGGTGGCCAGAGTGTTCGTGTGCCTTCTCCTTAACATAAAAAAAAAAAATATACTAAAAAGGGTAATATTTTTTAATTAACACCAGGACAAATAATTGTTCAAAGACTTTTGGTTAATAGGATTTACATTCATTGCAAAAATATTTTGCCTCACGTAGGTAAACATTGCGCCCTCGACTAATGGACGAGGAAAATGTTGCATTTGTACCTACGTATGGAGTAAGGAGAACGCAATAAAGATGGCGTTCGTTTTTATTATACAAAAAAAGGAGTAGACATGCTTGGAAAAGTATTAACTTATGCGACGAGAAATGCTTTTCGATGAAATGAAAATTCTCAGTAATGATACGTTTGCTGAAAGTAGTTTTGACAAAGTAATACGTACCTACCCTTTAAAGATACATGTTATTTTGTAAATAGGAACCTACATAGCATGTCACAAAAGTTAACCTAGTGCCAAACTAAGCTCTAGGCTTGTGCTATGGGTACTAGACAGCGATAAACTTACTTGTATAGAGAAATAAATACTTAAATACATAGAAAATATCCAAGAGTTAGGAACAAATACTCGTGCTCATCACACAAATATCTGCCCTGACCAGGATTTGAACCCGGGACCGCTAGCTTCGAAGGCAGGGTCACTACCACTAGGCCAACGTGTTGTACATAAGGGCCCAGATTGTCCATATTGTCTATGAGTGAAAATCGAATGGATATTGGAGAATGTGCATCGCTTTAGCTCCCGTCGATTCTAAGTTTGGATTACTCTTCTTCTGTGGTGGACATTCCACTAACCTCCAACTTAACGTAGATACGTTACGAGTAGTGTATGTTCTGCAAGTCATAAGGGAGGTTCAATCTATAACCGTCTATATTTTCTACATTTTATAAAACCGTGCCAACGACTTGATATTTTCTTTTCGTCAATGGAATTCAGAATATTTGACAGTGAAATCTTTAATATGAGAGAGTGAACGAACAGGGTATATTTCAGAAAACCTACGATTCGTCTGTGGCGACATTTCCGCTAACTATCGAGTAAGATTGTGGTAAAACATCCGCTTACTTGTTTTAAAACCTTCCTTGAACAGAATAATTCCTCCAAACATTCCCAGTGGCATGGCATTTCCGTGCCACGTTATGAAGAATGAGCGGAACAGTTTCTAGGTTATTTCGGGCGAAACATGGAAAATGACATGCCATTTGTTATCAAAATACGCTGCGCGTTTCAAAACTTCCTAGCGGTTCCGGCGAAAACTAAAACAAAACGACGGACGGGTTGTTTTCGTGCATTCCATTGTGGGTTACACAATACTCGTAACTTAAACGTTTTACCCTGGCGTTTGCACATAAGTAACAATCAAGTTTTTTTAACACATCATAACGAATGCATTACAAAATAACTAATGCCTAACAATATGAAATGGTCCTCGGCTCAGGAAGTTGCTGGTTTTGATGCCACGTAATGTCCTCCTAATGTGATCAGACATCCTAAGGTTGATTTTCGTTTGCACGACATTAAACAATGAGGTCGATAAGATGTGTCGGTCAATTTGAAGAGAATACCGATATTTTTAACTAAACGATAGACTGACAGACTGTAGATGATGGTGGACATAGGTATGATACCGTCTGTGCGTTAATTTTGTTCTGAATCTTTGTTGCGTTGGCTACTAATATTATGTTTGCGTTGTCAAAAATACATACATACAATAACGTCACGCCTTTATTCCCAGAGTGGGGTAGGCAGAGCAACAGAATACCAACAACTCTAAACTTGTTGATAATTCTGTAACCACATTTTGCATAGTCAGGCTAAGATGTTTACCAGTGTATTAGTGACAGGGTGCAAGCCCATCGCCTAACAGTACTACAAGCCTTTATTCCCTTAGTCGCCTCTCACGACATCCACGGGTAGACATGGAGTGGCACTATTCTAACCATTCAAAAATAATGAGACTGAAATAAATGGCTTCCGTTTTATGTGGGTTTCCTAGGTCACGTTAGTTTTGTTCGCAGACAAAACAGGATAATGGGTATCTCGAATTCGTCTACGTTGCAGTTATGTTGGTTTATGAATCAACATTATAAATTATTGATGAGCTCTGCGTGTGTCGTACCAACCTAAATGATATTAGTGGACTCGCGAGGAACTCAACTACTCGTACTAAGAAAGCTAACCTCAACCATGTGTTTATGGGATCCCGAAGTCTATGAACGAAATGTCATGAAAAAATTGAGATTTTATGAAGTCACAAATTACCTAACTTTGTTCTACCATATTTTATGCGTCTTTACATTGTATAACAGTCGGTCTTCATGGGTGGTGGTGATTATACTTACTTCCCATCAGGTAACCCGCATGCTCTTATGCCTCCCTCTTTATATGAAATCATCAATAATAATATTAGTCTATCGTCTATGTAAATAGTTTTAATGTAACTAAAACTAAAACTGAATATTTCTACAACCAAACTCTGACAAATGACTATGTCTACCTAAGTTCGTGTATGGTTCTTATTTACTACTCTACTACGCTATCTCTATCTAGCTCCAACCTTTAACTTCGAATACAAGATTCTGATAACCCAAGATCCTCTCTCACCAGATCTATCCGGCGACAGATCCGGCGACTAGTCGGCGGATAGATCGCAGATGTGAACAGGATCGTTACGCTACTCTCCCCTCACACCCGCTCCCTGCATTTGCCTGATGCACTTCGAAAAATGCAGTTTCGTACTCTGACGCTCTCTCTTTTCCTCTTGAGTTAAGGCAGATATAAAGAAGTGTGACAGGACTAATTACCGGCCAAACTCAAATTTGAAAGTAGAGTGCTTGATACGATCTCATTGCGTTAAATAGTCGAGAAGTCTGAAACGTGACAAGGATTCGTATGTTTGTAGCATCCAGTGCCAAGATATCAATATGGAGTCCATTTCGTATTAAAAGAGCCAGCCGGGCACTAAATGTGTAGCCGACTTTTGCGAAAACAAACTTCTTAATTCGACCCGTATGTTTTAATGAGATATGCGGGCTAAAGGTGTGTTTATTTTGAGATAAAATCTTTCCCTTCACCGAAGGTCTTTTTTTAAATTTAAACTGTTGGTTTTTACAGCTAACTCAAGACAATAATCCCTTGCTTATACTTCTGTATAGTTATTTGATTACTGTCAAAAATAGCGTAAATATCTTGGTTGATAATTGATTATCGACGTATCTATCAAATTTAACTTACCTATTACAGAGTAGGTAATTGATGGTATTTCTACTCTTGATTTCATTATTCTTAACACATTTAGTTAGTAAATAGAACGCTGCATTTACTAGTCAATTTGGGAATCTAGTCATAAACGTGTGAAAGGAGTTTGGCAAGTAAAGTTAATGACCAGTTGTGTTGATCCTACTTCTGATTTCCGCAGTAGAGAAAATAATCATATCAATTGAACCAAGCGAAGTGGTAACGTTATTATTATTACTGCTATTGCGTCTCGTTCCTCGTCCCCTACCATTTCTCCTACCCTCCCTTCTCTAAGTTCTGCGTCTTAGTTTTTATTATTGATTTAAGGAAAAGGTTTTGCAAATTCTTTTGTATTTCAGATATCAGTGGTTTCTAGTAATATTAATTATGAAATATATAATGTGAGGCAGGTTGTTCTAATGCCCTTTATACTACAACTCAGTCAATAGATTTAACTAAATAAACTTACTATAACATCAATAATTCTGGATAATAATTTCAACGTTCTATTTTTGACATTAGATATTACTTTTGGTACCAAGATCATCTTTTCTTGTCAAACTCGTTCTCAATTGGTTTTTTTCTCGAAGTTAATCTCCAAGCTCATCGTATCGCTAAGCCATAGTGACAATGACTGCATTCTCTGTTTGTTTTTTACGTCATTCTTTCTTCAACACTGGTTTCCGGCCGTTCACCGAAAATAACTGATCAAAAAAGTTCCGATGGCTGACGAGTCAAAGGTCGTCGGAGGCATCCAAAAAAAGTTAAATCACATTTATTAACTAAGTTACCTTATTTAGTTGGGAGAAGAAAATTATATTAATAAAAAAGCACACTCTTATAACATAACAATGAGTCTTGTGAGATCTTTATAAACAAGTGACGACATCAAGATAACGCTGTGTTCATTGATACCAGGAGACCATCAACATCAAGAGTTCAAAACTAATCACCAACTAATAATAACTTCATAAACGGAAAAGCGGGGGAAATGAATCTACATAGTTTTAAAATAGTTTCTATTAATAATCGCGACGATGAATGAATGCGCGCTTTTGTTTACGATGGTTTAGCTTCCGAAAAACGTCTCTTGGGGTCGTTAGGGGGGAAGGGGTGGCGGGGGTGGGTCGCATCACGGGAGGCTGCGCGGCCGGCTCCGGCAGTATTCGGCGGGCGCTCGCCGGGCGCCGACCGCCATGTTCCATTGCATCGTCCAGCCGCGCCATGATTGGGGTACTCCGGACGACGCCAATGCTTTTCCTGGTACGATAAGTAAAATACACCTACTCGTATAGTTTTGATGTGAATGTTCAGAGATTGTGCATTGAAAGCGAGCAGTGAATTGTATGTAGATGACGAGTATCTTCGGTGCAAGATCGTTCCGTTATGATCTATTAATGGCTGCAAAAACGTTCTGTGTAAATGCCAATAACTAATTATAACCGTTTGTACGTAAGTAAAACTTTTTAGACGCTTGGGAAAGCGTTGGGTATTGTTTGATGGGAACGATGTGGCTGAACGCGATGATACCGTTTGCCGATTAAAAACAAAACGTGTTGCAATCACACGTGTGGCTGTATGTTGGCGGTCGTTGTTCGCAGTTATCATTTTAAAAAGTTTTGAAACTGAGTATCTACCAAGACAATAAAGGTCAAGGTTACCTTCGGATAAGTTTTATCTATCTGTAGCTCCATTTCTTTTGGGATAGCTGTATCTGTTTCAAGAAGTTATCAACTGCTATGTTGTAACACTTGTAACCATTCTAGCGAATTCAAACTCAGGACATTTACGTACTACGTCAACATCAGATATCCTATGACCACCCGTCTTCGTCATCAGAACAGCTCTTAGACACCATCAATATTTCATTATCTGTTTTAATCTGTAGCATTCAGACCATTAACTGTAGCTGGTTCAAAATTTACTTGCAAGATTCGACCCACACAAACCAACAGGTGGAAGTAAAGAAATGTTTGTATCAATCGGCAATAACACAATGAAAAATATCTAGAAATCCCATATAAGGCTTCTCCTGGCATGTAAATAACAATACTCCAAGCTTCAGAAATAAGTTTGAACAAAGTCCTGTTCTAACAAAGTATTCACGCTACCGCCCTTCAAAAGACATGGCAAGAACTTAGTAAAATCACTATAGCTTTACATTTGAACTTGTTACATATGTATACATGAACAAAAAAATTACAAACGCCATTACATTCAATCACACGCAAGCACCACCGTGACAAAACGTGTTTGTCAATTTTGTTCTGAATCATTTCCGTTGGCTTTACACAGAACAACCGCAACCCTCAAGTGAATTACGTATACTAGTTTTTCACTATCGGCTATTGTATTCAGTATCATAAATACGCTGAATACTAGTTTGTAGTCAAGCTCGCTTGGAATCTGGTTTTGAGTTCGGTTTGACAGCGAGGCTTTATGCTCGTTTGTATTACCTTACCAGGAATAATAATTGGCAGGGAAATGGCCAACATGTTCTTATTGAAATAAGCAGAATATCTTATATCTATCTTATCTCCGTTGATTGCGAAGACTCGATTGTTTTTTCCGTTTTCATCATCACCATGTCAGTCGAAACGCGTCCACTGTTTGACAAAAGCTTTCCTCAAAGATCTCACCACTTTCGCATCTACAGTTCTGAACTCCAAAAAGACTTGTTTTTAATTCTGCAACCAAACCACATTTTGCACAACGAGGCCAAGAGGTTTGCTAGTGTATTAGTGACAGGTTGCAAGGTCATCACCTAACAATACTACCCTTATTCCCTTAGTCGCCTCTTACGACATCCACGGGAAGACATGGAGTGGCACTATTCTAACCCGGCAACCACATGGGACACCTTTATCGCTTGAAAATAACAATCAAATGGTGGTCACCTACTGCATAGAAGGCGTCCTAAATCATTACGTTTTATCAAGACAAACAATAACAAAATAGGGGTTCAAAGACAACAGGCACATACATGTCGGTATAGTCTTGAGTAAATATGAAAGTCCACCCCTACGGAGGGCTGCGCCAGGTGCTCATGCTAAGGGTTTTAGGGTGCCGTTCGTTGCCGCTCCTTTATTTGGAATCTGCCGGTCGACAGCCCTTGCTCAGCAAATCATCGTTACTGACGAAGCAAACGCAGGCTACGTCTATAATTGATTGAATGTTGAACGGCTGACAGATAGATTACGTAGCCTAGTAACTACTTGCTCCTGTGAAACTTTGACAACATCTTGAAACAAAAACATTACAATTGATTTTTGTCCTTTAAATTGTGCCAAAATGTGACTACTGACTTATAATAAACGCGCATCAATTTATTTTATTTATTAGCTAAAGTGTGACACTGCAAAGCCACCGAAGTCACAAAATTGGATTGTGAAGTGTGAATAGGAAAAGGTGCTTCAGTGGTTTCAGAGTTATTGATACTTCCTATCAGAAAAAGTCTAATTAAAACCCTTGAAATGGTACATACTAAACACACTTTCAAATTGTTTATCAAATATCTGACTAATTTACTAAAATAACGAGAACCGGCACGACCCTTATCACAGTTCCCCACGTCTATTGTACACATGTGTCCTAAAACTCAAAGCTTCCCTTCCAGCGATATCTCAGTTCAAAGGGCGCGTTATCAGCCGACCTAGCTCAACAATTCCTTTATCACCCTCCTCTAAGCTTCCGCTCACTCAGTCATAGACAAATTACAATAATACTAGCGAAATACTCGCATTTATTTAAACCTTAATAACAGTTTCGTCACGCGGCAGGCTTGGGCTTAGTCTTAGCGGAGTAATGTTTACATTTGTCATTTTCTTGAGAGTAGGCTGGTGTGGAACAGATAGATGTTTGAACCAAACTGAGCCATGTATAAAAATGGAAATGGGAGTTCTCCAAAAAAAACCTATTGTTATGGACTAAAATTAACAACGGTAACTTTTCCATTGCGTCACGAAAATGAACAATAACTGCTTTAAAAGAAATAGTGGCTTCCAGACGAAACTCCTGTAGCAAGTTCAACCATATTACCAACAGGTGAGGTTTGAACCTGCTATGCTTATTTAATTTGAAATACCGCCTGTTGGCTTATGAGGGCAGTATATAAATATATAACTAGCTAACTAATTTTCGTGACGTTATGGACAAATCACCATTGTTAATTTTTGTCCTTTAGGTAGGTAGGTACTTTTTTTGGAAAACGTCCCGATACGTTTTGGCTTAGAATCGATTAGGTAGGTGACCACGGGATCAAGTAACACTTTCTGAGAAGACATGACCATAAGACCACGTTGTACACCCACTTTTAACAAATAAACTTACTCATTTATGTCTCTGAGAAAGGCAATCTACAAAATGAAAAGGTTTGTTGTGGCGATGTGTGACAGCAATAAACAAAAAACTTGACTAATGGCAAAGTAATTCGTGCGGGTAACAAAAAAGTTAACTCGATGAATCATCAATTCTGAAGTTTAGTTTATAGCACGATTCTAGATATTGGTTCTACTAGTAGGTAAACATAATTGTAATAAATTGGACCCCGCAGAGCTTTAATAGTCCCAGTGGAAGCAATTGTGAACCACCAATGGCTAGCCTATCGTTTTATCCCAATTATTTGCGCCTCGTTGCACCCCCTTTATTAATAGCATACTAATTGCCCCGTGGCATACGGGATGCGGGCACCATTCAAATACCTGCATCGTCTGTGCATTGTCATGCAAAACTGGCTACAGGTGGTTATTCTTTGTCAGAGTCTATAGAATAAATTATTGTATTATTATCGATTTGTTCCAAATTCGTCATATTCCAAATTGGTCATCTTCCAAACTCGACAATTTCCTAACTGGTCATATTCCTAACTCGTCATATTCCAGATTCGTCATCTTCCAAACTCGTCATACCTTGTACAACCTGCACAAATTTACTATAGAAATCCTCTGTGGTAAATGTGCTATTGTTCTATTATTTGCCAATTCTTTTGGACTCCGCCTTGTACTTAGTAGTATACAGTATAACTACTAAGTACAATCTAAGTAATAGTTATCATTCTTGTAAGCACGTGTTCGCGATTTAATTTGACTGTACAATGAAGAGTTTGGAAGATGACGAATCTGGAATATGACGAATTTGGAATATGACCAGTTAGGAAATTGTCGAGTTTGGAAGATGACCAATTTGGAATATGACGAATCAGGAACAAATCAATCATCTAGTGGTCGATTGTGAAACACGACGAGGGCGCCGTTTGGAGAGAAATTGGAAAAAAAGCCCCTTGTAACTGCTGCTCGTTGTGGTTGCCATTTTAAAATATTATAGTTTCATCTGTCACCCACCATGTCAATATTTTTTTTGTTAAAGAAGTTATGTATTTCCGTAGTTTTTCTGTAGGTGTGAACATTTTCCGTCATTTCGGTGGGGTATTGGATCAGAATTGAAGGTGACAAAGTTTTGGTGTGTATACAATTGGACCCTTCTCGGTTGGGTAGCAAAGTAAATTCATTTCATTTCTTTGCTCGTCCTATCTTGCATTTTAAGTTAAATTGGTTAATTAAATTCAAAACCAGCGAGCGTCCGAATAGAAAGCCAATTCGACGTCGAACTACTCGATGTTGTATTAAGGAATAACTCCATGGTTATTTATACGATGCAGCCAATAAATTATAGAATGCTAGGCTTGTCAGGTGTACGTGTTCGTCTGGTGACAATTATTTATAAGCTTATTTGTAGCTCGATGGTCTTTTATTTAATGAATAAACTAATTTTTATCTGCGTAGAACCTGTTTTTATTTAACTTGCTTAGTTCGAATGTCCATTTTGAACCACTTCCCGTCGTAATAGTGTGAATGGGCGATTTAAAATTATGGTATTTTCCATCTGATGATGGATCCGGAATTTGCAACAGGATCTCTGCTGTACTTAACTTAGACCCACCGAATTAGGATTTGTTAGTTTAATCTCGTTAAGCAGATGACTGTATAAAAAAGTACAGTCAGCTGCAAAAGTTTGTCTCAAAAATGATAATATTGAGAATTACTAAATAAAGTGTTGAAATGCAGCGGTTTTATGAATTAAGTAGCCACCAAACATCGTAAATCACCTCATTCACTTGCGCTACCTATAAAACTTACCGCATACTGATAACGAAGCAAACAATTTTATCTCAAGAATGTAGAAACTCTAGATTTACATATGTTAAGATTTTCAATACTTAATTTGATACCTATTTTATAAGCGGCAGGGCTCAAATTTAAATACTTTTTGTCATAGAGTTTTACCGCCAAATATTAATTCCTACTTTGGAATTCCAGTGGGAGTTTTATTCCAAAGGTGTTCTCTGAAATATTTATAATTTAGAAATCACTAATATTGTACTTTTTTCCAAATTACATAATTTTAGCAATTTGGCTGGTCTACAATAAGTACAAGCCTTGTACAATGGCGATTATGTTGCGACTTTCCGATTCCATTAGATCAGCTCTCAGAAACCAAGATAACATCCAAAACCATCAGGAATAACTCAAGCACATGACAAATATTTACCTGTACAAAGAATTGAACCCAGGACCGCTAGTTTCGAAGGCAGGGTCACTACCAACTACGGTAATCTTCCAAATAAATGACAAAAAACAAATCTCACTCAAGCGCCGTTACGAGTAAGCGTCAAATTCGTTTTGAGTTATTATGTTGGCGTTACCAGTACAAAGACTCCCTCAAAGAATTTACCTAGCCCTCTATGGTTTGGAATTCGATCTGGGGGTTCTATTTGGAATGAAAAGGCCCTAATTCTGCCCAAGCAATTGTCGTATGTTTCATAGTTTTTCAACCATAATTTTCGACTGAATAGGGTCGATATTTCTCTAGCTTATGCTTCCTTGGTACTTTGATTCATCCGTCTATCACTTTTTACAGGTGATGATGTATTGTTGTCACCCGAGAAGAGATCTGGGTCTATAAATAAAATGAATTGAATATTTAGACGATGCTAAATTGTATAAGCGTTGTAATTTTTTTAAAGATTTTTTTTTTGCTAAACCCTAAGACATTATTAAAAATTCTTACTGCATTTTTTTCTTTCCAACCTCTTCTTTTTTGTAATTCTACGTTCATAGTACGCACCATAATCTCTTTAAAAACGATGAATGCGTTTCGCCATACTTGTTTAAAAACAATTAGATTAAAAGCTTGGGGGAGATTGAATGTGGCTTTTGAAACCTCACCATATCCCTAGACCTATAATAGATCCTATACTCTTTGTAGGAGTGGGGTATCATGCCCTCGCCAAATGTGAGGGTTACTACGAGTTCTCACTAAGTATTCATTCTCACAATAAAGTCCCCTGTGTTTTTGTTTTTATTATAATAAGCAAGGGCACTGGAGTGAAGTTGGGAACAAAATTCAATTCTTATATTGATTGCCAGTTGAGAAACTTATAGTTCCAACAGTCAAAATATCGCTTTTTTAGAAAAATGTATCACCTCTTCTCCTTCGGTAGGATAAGGGCACAATTGACCCTTTAGTCACATTATACTTTGTGCCTTTGTTCTACCGAGCAAGGGCACAATTGCCTCTTTAGTTACATTTTATATTGTGCCCTTGTTCTACTGAAGGTGCGACATGACAAAAAGGAACGTTACTCAAAAACATAATATTAGATCATACTAACCAGTAAGTACAACATTTTATTTTATCTCTGTCATAGATAGATCGCTAATATTGGGCAGATGTTGCCAAGTGAACTACGATTGTTTCAGTGCCGTTATCACTGTGTACACTTATTAAAATGAGATAATGATTATCGACAAAGTTTTAACGATAATGTGATAATTACATTATTATATTATCATGTCAATATTATTGAACACTTACATAAATTTGATAAAGGCAAGTAGTTTTTATAATGTTGTTGTACGTTTGGTTTAAGTTTATTTATTTAGTTGTCGAAGACACTGTCATTAAAATAGCTGTCAAAAAGTTATAATCATCTTTAGTGACATTACAAGAGTTACGAACCGGCAACCGCAGAAAGAATGTCTTTTATCTCTCTCAATAAATCAAATTAAACCAAAATCCCCGGAAGCATTACCAGCTCAAACGGCTCTGATTTATGACGCGTTTGAAGTGTGAACTTAAAGAGATTAAAACGGGCAAAGCCAGTGAAAAGACTTATACTTTTGAATTTGAACGATGTTAAATTATATCTGTAACTAAAGCTTAGCAGACAAAGGTTTGTAGGTAATAAATAGTTTAAAAACCCCACATGTCATTGCGACCGCGTCTTTTAAAAGCTGTTTGCTCTCAACCCAAACAATTTCCATCAAACATAGGTAGAAAACATATTTCAGTCGGTCCATTCGTTTGCAACCTACAAATATTACACAGACAAGAATATATGCGTTATACGGCGTTAAACTTATACTTAACTAGCGACCCGCCCTCGCTTCGCTTCGGATTAAAGTATTATACATATAAACCTTCCTCTTCAATCACTCTATCTATTAAAAAAAACCGCATCAAAATCCGTCACGTAGTTTTAAAGATTTAAGCATACATAGGGATATAGGGACAGAAAAAGCGACTTTGTTTTATACTATGTAGTGATACTTACTTATAGCCTCTTATTGGAATAAAAATGATAAATAGTATAATGTAGTACAGTCTGTGTCAATTGAACTTTAAAAAGATGTAAACAAAACCAAACGAAACAATTCACCATGGTTTGATTACTCAATAATCAGTAATCACGTACTTTTAAATATTTTTTGTCTTCCACCGCGACACTTTTTTACGAAGCTGTACCGTTGATGCCAAGACACTATGATCACTTCGTTTCAGCTGTTTCGCTAATTATAGGTTGATTAAGTGTTTAAAAATGTAGTAGTAGTGTTAAAAAATGTGTTAAAACGTAAAAAACAAAGGATAATGAAACGAAGCAGCACCTAGACACTCGTGTGCATGCATTTATATTTTACTAGCTACCCGTCAGCGGCTTCGACCCACTGCAAACTTTTGACTTTCCCGGAGGATTTAACATTTTTTTCTTTCATAAGAACCTTCTCCTGACGATAACGAACACAACAAAAAAAGAATTAGCGAAATCAGCCTAGCCGTTCGTGCGTGATGCCGTGACCAAGGGAAACAGGGATTCATTTTTATATTGCTTACTAGCAGCCCGTCAGCGGCTTCGCCCCGATGCCAATTTTTGACTTTCCCGGTGGATTTTACATTTTTTTTCTTTCATAAGAACCTTCTCCTGTCGATAACGAACACAACAAAAAAGAATCAGCGAAATCGGTTCTGCTGCTCTCGAGTTTTGCGCTTAGCAACACATTAAGCGATTCATTTTTATTATATAGAAGATAAGATATAGATGATTGTGTTTTGAGTTTGTTGAAAATAAGACAGTGCAAACAATAGGATCAGTCTTCTGACTGTAGTCTTGAGAATGCAAATTTCTAAGGGTCTCAGATCCCACTTACCATCAGGAAGCCGGTTTGCCTTCTACTTGCCATAAAAAGATTCTTCCATATGATATATATTACGCACATTTGTATTCATTTTATTGCATTGTATTATTTTGTATAGAAAAGCGCTACAGGAAAAGGTCGTTTAAACACCCTTGGTCGACTCGGTCGTGTTATTAATTATTATTGGATTATAGATTATGGACCATAGTGCCACCGCGAACCCTCTTTAGGTCCCCTTGTATCGTACCTCCTCAAGTCAAAAGGATGTATCTGAACGTAAAGCTAAACCAGATCCAATTCTACCGCTATAGTTATTAAGTCGAAAATACAAATAGAGTTATATGATACTTATATTGTTTATCAAAGGAGAGTAGTTTGGTTCCTACATCTCAAGATGCGGTGGTTAAAGCTCTTGCTCTATAGAAATAAAGTTTAAATTTGATTAATCTACATACATTAGTAAATTGCAGTACTGTACTTGAGTTCTCATTCAATACAGGCAGTAAATATAATGACGAACGACTTTTGAAGCAAAATAAAAATAATGATTTAAGTATAAATGCGCTGTTTTTTACCGATATGGTTTTAATTAATGATTTTGGAGTAAATAAGTCGTAATAATGCTGATAATGTGTTGAAGTAATTTAATGGGCTTAGAATTAAAAAAAACAATTATAGATTATTTTCAGAGATAAATTACTCGTAAATATGGGCTGAGATTCTACACAGTAAAAACGATATCGCCTTTTAATGTTTCCGTATTGTCAATGTTTTAATAACTCTTTAGTACTTGAAAGTAAAGGCGGGTGAGTTAAAAACAATACTAAAACACTCCAAAGGCAATATCGTTTCAACCCAGTAGAATAAAGGCCCAGGGGCCCTAACCAAGATGCAAACGCTCCTAACGTTTTTCTTTTCTATCGCTCAAAATGTATAGGATGACATTCTCGTGCGTTTCGATAAAGCACGTGGTCGACTGTCATCCCATACATTTTTAGCGATAGAAAAGAAAAACGTTAGGAGCGTTTGCATCTTGGCTAGGGGCCCTGGTTTTATATTAATTTGGCTTATAGTTACGGCCGAAGTATAGTTATTTCTGGTTCGAGTGCCAACTGCCAACATAAAATTAAAGAATAATACTTAATGTATTAATGCTTAATACTTAATGTAGCGTGTATTTATAGGTATATTGTATTTTATAGCTAGCATAGTTCCTTGTTATTGTACGAAATTGGTCTGCACCACCTACTGTGTAAATTGTTTTAACTTGCACCTTATCCCTTCTAAGGTTGTCTGGAAGAGATCGCTAATCAGCGATAAGACCGCCTGTTGTTTCCCTGGGTCTTCTAAATTGTACAAATTCTGTGTAATGTTTTTGTTTGGTGGACAATAAAGTGTTTTGTATTGTATTGTATTGTATTAATGAATGACTAACTTATTGTTGGAAGAAAAGACACTCATACGTTTTTTGTGCGGAAGGAAACCGTTTATTATGCATAATCTTCCACCGAAGAACAATACAGTATTTCCATTTCTAGTTAATCCGGTTAATAACTGCACAATGTAAAATTAAATGTAGCATTACCCGTGAGAACACAAAGACTTCCATAAATTATATCAATGCTCTTGTAAAACTGACCTACACTGTACTGAAATACGGCCTCAATTTCACCAAGTGTGTAAGAACATTAAAATAAATAAAAAGTTAAACTTGTTGTTCCTCAAGAATCAACTTTATGACACTACGATAAAGTTTAAAATTGATTGTAAGATAGTGTCGTGAGAAATTCCAGTAAAAACGGCCAGTACAAAATTAGCGCGGAACAAAAATTGCTATAAACGCTGCGTCTGGCGTCTGTCAAATTGTACGTCAATATCAATTGAGGGTATTCTTGTCGAGGGCGAATTTATTGAGGGTAAATTGAGGGTAAATTGGCCGATGAGGGAACGGCGGGTCGGTGACCATTTTATAACTAACGGGAGGAAAGGACGTTATTTCTACGTTTATGGCAATACTTAGTGTACATTTTAGTTTAATTCCCCATTTAAAGTTAGTAAGTAATATGTTTAACATGTTAACGTAGGTAGTATTTTACGTCAGAGCGATGTTGGTGGATGTCGTTTTCTATATTGTTACATCTTAAAACTTATTTAATATAAGATGTTCGATTCTATGGACAAAAATGACAAAATATAGCGATAAAGTACGGCATTTGACGTTTTTTTGTAGTAAAAGTTATAATTACGTATATTTTTTATGAATGAACGATTAATAGAACCTTAAAGAATAAATTTTCACTACCGTTCTCACCATACCGGAACACAACAGCAAACACTGCGAGAAGCAGGGTATATAACAGAATCTTAATCCAGCGATTTAAGTTACTACGTATTTAGCGCTTACATACATAAATACGTAACGTCACGCCTTTATTCCCAGAGTGGGGTAGGCAGAGCAACAGAATACCAACAACTCTAAACTTGTTGATAATTCTGTAACCACATTTTGCATTCAGGCTAAGATGTTTACTAGTGTATTAGTGACAGGTATTTAGCGCTTTTAAAATAGTTTTCACTTCAGCACCTAAAAAAGGGTGGTTTTGCTGTTTAAATACAGTGAGCAAAATTCGATTTTGCTGCGAGCGTGAGACAATAGTACATTTTGATACAAGTGCGGAAAGTATGTCATTTTACAAGAGTCCCGACTCGGGACGAGTTAAAATGACAGTTCCGTACGTGTATCAAACGACGTTTTTTTATACATTTGCGAAAAAATATCAATGAAACAAAATAAATCAGTAAATAAAACTATATTACAAGAGACAATTTTACTTTTAATTGACACAGACTTTATGAAATGGCAACGGTTGTGACCATTCAGCCAAATAAAAATAAGTCACAGTAATTTAATTACCTATATTTAAAAATCAAAAAGTATAATTCTCTATTAACCAGCGGTAATGCATAAAGGTGGATTCACATTACGCCGTTCTGGGCTGGGCCCGGTTTCGGCATGGTGTAATGTAAATTTCACCTTAATACGCAACTATCTATTATTCGTAATACTAATTCAGATTCAGCCATCTTGATGAGAGCTGTTTTTTTAATATTACCTAGATACATTATATGTGTGTATGTATGTATGTATTTAATTTTAATATTTTAAATTATATTACCTATGTATAGTCTCAATGCTAAATGACGTAATCAAAAAGTGGTTGAACATGCAAACTCTTTGGTTTGATGCACGGCTTGGAAGTTGACACAAAATTATATAAAAAAAAAAATGGAAAACTATAACGCACTAGTGCGTAATATCCAACTTTCCGCACGATGTACAGCTACGAAAAGTACCACTTTTTGAGCAACTGTGTTAAAAAATAACTTTTTAATTTTTGTTCACAATATAAAGGTGGCCGTGGTGCTGCGGCGCACGGGCGGCTGGGGGATGTCGTTTTATTTTTACCATGTTGTTTTTTTTTCCTTATAGTAGTTTATGTGACTGTTACATAATAACATCACACGAGTCTTTTAATACCTAATTTTATGCAGTACCATACACTGCTTTATCTACATACAAAACAAAAGAAACTAAACTATTTTTTGCGACAAGACAAATAGAACGTCAAAAATGACGGCACCCGTAGTTTTTTTTTCTAAATTCTGAGAGAAACTAGAGTCGGCCTTCACTATCATATTGTTCGATATCAAGTAACAAGCGAGATTTGTCAAAATTGTATGCAATTGACATTTTATTTCGAATATAATGTCATCTCGAGTGATATTAGAATCGACGTCAAGTAAAAGTGCTTTGCTTTTCAAAGATGTTCGAATCGTAATCGTAATAATGATGTCGAATTTGATGTTGTTATTAAGCAATAATAACATTTTCACTAATAAGAAATTGGTGCTAACAAAACAGTTTATCTTTATGCTAGTCGTAAGTAATTTGCATTTCGGTTTTTGAACGCATCATAGAGGGTTTATGATATGTGTGTAGATAAAGGTTATATTTTTCTCGCTGCTAATGTGAAAAGTTGTATGTGCAACACGAGACCAGAGTTATTTGCATCTCGTGCCTTTGAATCCTTCGCTTGCTCGGGATCAAAATCAACAGTCGCAGCAAAAAACAACAGCTCTCTTGTTGCACTAATAACTATTTCACAGTAAACATAATTTGTGACCCATCCTTCCAACTATATGGCTATATCGCCAGTACAATTCTCGTAAATTTATGTATAGCAACATCATAGCTTATAGGGAGCGACCACACCGGAGCTTAACGGTGCGTAAATTAAGTTGCGTCAAAATTGACGCCATGTAATTAGTATGACCCATTTGATTCTTTTGTTTACGCAACGTCACCGTATTTTACGCGTCAGTGCGGTCGCTCCCTTATTAAGTAGTTTTATAATAGGGGACATGCATGAAAAACAGAATTGGGTTTCATTGATACAATTTAGGAGAAAATTTAAAAAAAATGCATATCACACTAAGTTTTGACCCGTTATACAGAATCAAAACTTGTTAAAAATTTCAAACTTCTTTTAAGGTTTTTATTTTACTTATTTATTTATTTAAAGAAAACCAACAGCTAACACAAATACATTAGAAACTTACATAAATTAAAAAAGCCAATTACAGGTTCTCACCAATAGCAATACAGGAGCAGTAGTTGTTTTACATCGCATAAAGTCATCATTGGTGCACCGACTAAAGATTTGGTATTAATAATAAATAAATACAATTAATTAAGATATAATAACGAAGAAAAGGCACAAAAGAAGAGGGCCATGTTCACTCAAAGTAACTATTTGTTAAGGTACGTCTCATAGTTTGGGTATTGATGTTAAACACATCAATGTCAACCTTCCTTGACAGTTCGTTTATATTTCTACTCGCACGAATAAGAAAACTATTTTGCCGGTAGTTAGAAGATGCAAGGGGAACAGAGATAGGGGGGGGAATGTCTCTTTACGGCATCAACATTTTATTTTAGTATATTATATATTTTAAATCAATGATATTGGCTTAAACATAGTAATGTCTGTAATATGTGCAAATTTCTTTACAAGGTACGTATATTTTAAACATGGAACAAAGCGTTGACGTCATTCCTGTCTTCGATTTTGTAGTGTTTATAAATCTTCACATCTCGTGAAAAAATAACATGACAATTGTTTCGCGTATACGCTTTATCCTTCTCTTTCATAGTACTTTCAGTGCGTAAGCAGAAAAATTATTCATGTTACCTATTCTACAAACAAATTAATCGTTAACAATGTGAGTAATTCGGTGAATAGCCTATTTAGACTTTGCTGCGGTTTGCGGTTACCCTATTAGTGTTAAGCTATTTTTATATTACATTTATTTACTACAATAGGCGTTTATCCTCATGAGGTGCTCCAAATGGTACATAATCAAGGCAATTTTATTTAATACTAATACTTTATTGTAACGAGTATACAGTTCATTTTAATTCGTTTCAAAATTGAAAATGGCATTTAAGAGCAAAGGTTACTGAACTTTATTTCCTTGTGGGTAGATTCAAATTCCCATTCACAAAAATCTCCGTTCGTGGTATGGCTTATCTTTACGTCAACTGATTGAAGAAACTTCGCTAGCGCGATGTAGCGCACTGTCTGATTTATTTGCGCTGTCTGACGCTGGTGGCGCTGTCTTAGTTTGTTACAAGTTGTCGCTAGATGTCGCTAGGTCGCCACAGATCTTTTTGAGCGGCAACATTATAGTTATCGTATTCCTATCTTTCCATTGACATTTATTTTTTTTTCTTTCGCAGATATCCGCGTGCAACTAACAGAGCAGACTCGCATCCTCGAGACCCGGGCGGAGGCGGCCGCGGGCATCGCGGGGGAGCTTCACGACTACTGCCGCCGGCGCGCCGAGCTGGAGACAGAGTACTCCCGGGCCCTGGATAAGCTCGCGAGGGCTGCCCATCAGAAACATAAGGAGCAGAGGCACAAGTAAGTGATGCTAGAATACTTTGGCTGCTTTAAGAATGGCTGAGCTGGTAGGGATACTTCTGACTTTTGATTTTTTTTACGCATCTTGGAAGTCAACTTTACACTACTTCTAATTGTCTGATTGACTTGAAATTATGGCATACTAATGCTATTCTGATGACAATACTATTTGGTACAATCTGGTAACTCATCACTTCATCGAATCTCATCGGACGCTATTTTCTGCTGAAACCATTGTTTTTTTTTTTTTTTTTTTTATGTTAAGGAGAAGGCACACGAGTACTCAGGCCACCTGATGGTAAGTGGAATCTGAGACCCATAGACATTTGAATTCTCAAGACTATAATCCTAAGACCTCAAATGCGTCGCCAACCCTGAGGACTAAGATCGAATGCCTCTATGCTAGTAATTTCACCGGTTGTCTTATCCCCACGCCGGAACACAACAATGCGAACACTGTCGCTTGGCGGGTGGTTAATGGATAAGATGGTGGTAGCGATCCGGACGGACCCTGCACAGGGTCCTACCACCACTGTGTTAGATGTTTAAGATACCTTGAAAGCATTATGGTTTCAGCAGAAAATAGCGTTCGATGAAATGAATCATTTATACATTCGATGAAATGATAGACACCATTGTAAGGGCTGTTTTGATGTGTATTAAAAAGTGGTCGGCCTTTAACGTATACCATTTTCACCTCAGCACTCAAAAAGGATGGTTTTTTTTTTAAAGACAGTGAGCAAAATTCGATTTTGCTGCGAGCGTGAGACAAAGTAAGTTTTTATTTTTTGTTCACAATACAAAGGTGGTCGTGGTGCGGCGCGCGGGCGGCTGGGGATGTCGTTTTGTTTACTATGTTGTCTTTTTTACATAAGGTTATACTTCCTCGCTGCTGAGGTACAAAATGTATGTGCAACAAGAGACCCCAGGTTATTTGCATCTCGTGTCTTTGAACCCTCGCTGCGCTCAGGATTCTAATCTAGAATCTCGCTGCTCGGGATTCAAAATCTACACTCGCAGCAAAAACCAACTTTGCTCTCTTGTTGCACAAATAACTATTATTTTAATTCCAGACGCGAGCAATGGTCGCTGACCGGCGCGTACGCGTGTTGGCAAGCCGCGTTGGACAGCACGCGGTCGCTGTCAAAAGACCATGCCGCGCTGGCAACACTGTACGGGGGCACGCTCGCCTCTCGACTGCAGCGCGCCGCGGACGATGCCCTGCGCTTGCACCGCAAGTGCCGGGATATTGGTACGTGACGTCATGTGCTAGCACACTACTCATTCACTACTATACATGTACCTCTCATTGTTCAAACATAAGGACCAGCAGCGTTTTCTTCCCGTGTTGGCTAGATAATAAAATTGTCGTCACGGCACTTATATGATTGACATTGTGCTGGGTTTAGGTTCTCAATTAATTTTGTATTTCCTATCATTATTATTCTTCCATTTTATGCACCAAATACATGCTTTTCTTCTTCTTTTATTTCTTCTAGAGAATCAAGTGATGATTTTAGGACAGTGTTTGTTTATCTGTGGGTCGCGATTCCCATTGGGCCGAGCACGCTGCCCTGGGAGTTAGTGTCAAATGACGTCAAACGGGAACTAGTGTCAAGTTGCTTAGTAATTAAAGGACTCAAATCACACAAAACACATTTATTTTAAACTTTAGTTCTTTATACTTACGTTGGAATATCGAAATAAAAGAATTAAAGTCCCGACTTATTGTCCCGTGGCAGCGTGTTAGGCCCACAGGGGTGGCATGAAGTCATACTTGATGTTAGTCACAAGCCTGGTAAGGATAATTGTTCTAGGATGTAGACTCCCTTTTCCAAGGCATGCCCTAAACGTCCTCCGTGTAATGTTCCAGTGTTGGAGCGGCACGAGGAAGTGGGCGCAGCGCTGGCCGAGGCAGCGTCGGCGGGCAAGGCGGCGGCGGCGGCGGCGGCGGAGTGGCGCGGTGCGGCTGCCAAGCTGCGGCACGCGCACGACCAGCGCGCGCGCCTCGCCGCCGCCGACCCGCCGCGCCAGAAGAAGATCAAGGCGCTGGACAAGGAGCTGGATAAGGTACCTTGTGCAGGGTCCATCCGGATCGCTACCACTATCTTATCCATTAACCTACCGCCAAACAGCAGTGTTCTGGTAAGGGGCTAAGATGACAAAACAATGCGAGGAAATATTACAAAATTGCTCATTTATATTTTAAACGCAGTACCAAAATTAACTTCGAAAAAAAACATGTTTAACATCAGTATCGATATCTCATGATGCCATTTAAATTCAAAATAGGTGTAAGACTTCGTATTAAACTGGAATATACCATTAAATAAAGTCACAAAATTGAAATATAATAAAACAAATATGAATAACTTTAAATTATAACATTTATTACGTGTTAAAGTTAATTCGTCAAATACGAGTGTGGTTTTATGAAACGAGCGCCAGCGATTTTGATACAATCAACATTTTTGATTTTAATACAGTGTTTGGCTGTTTGGAGTTCGTTATCCTAGTCCTAGTTTAAAAAGTACTGTTTTTACAGCAGTATGGTTAGCATTTTCGCGTATTTAGGAGACAAATGAATTTTAACATGCACTTTTTCAGTGTAAGTCTTGTTTTAACCTTCTACATTGTCTGTGTGATTGCAGCGGCGCGGGCGACATAGCGAAGCACGCGCACGCGCGTTGCGGGCGCGCGCAGACTACGTGCTGAGCCTGGAGGCGGCCAATGCCACGCTACAGCGGTACTATCTCGACGACATCGCGGACATTATGCTAGTGAGTTTGTGCTGTTTCGGAAATATACTTTTCACTTGCATCATTTCCCAGCGTTTTTCCCCGTTCCAGCATTCAATTTGATAGTATTATTTCGGGTTGCTTTAGCCTTTCGGTTACTGAGATATTAACGTAACTTAATCTATTTTCAGTTATTTACAAACGAGATGTTTGAAACTGGAAAATAAAACTATTTACGTCTATATATATACACTGTAAACTCAGAATATATACATCGTGAATAAATGTTTAAAAAAACTGCTTAGTCATTGTGAGACGCCGACTTCAGTTGGACAGACCTATTACCTACGATTTTAAAGAAGTTATTTGATAATTGAAATGATATTTGTTTTTTGAATGCAAATGCTAGACTTGGCACTTAAAATAATAAAATCGCTATATGTATTTGTATAATATTCGAGGAGTTCCCTCGATTTCGCCAAGATCCAACCTTCAGATCTTGACGTGCTAAAAATGGGACCAACTAGAAAGTACTACTACTACTATTACTAGAATGTAAGCACACGAAAAAAATATTAAATCGCTTTAGCGGTCAACTCGGACGAAATTCATGTCCGGCGATCCTTAACGTGGCGTGATTGCGCCGCGCCGGGCATGACTTGGCGTGATCGCTCCCGAGTTGTGCCGGCGCGAAGATACCACGCCGGGCGCGGTGCGATGATAGCCTGGGGCGACGCGGCGTGATTATGTGTGACGGCCTGCATACAACTCTTTGTTAATTTCTACGCTAACAACCCTCCTAAGCCGATAAGCAGTATCTCAAATTAAATGACCAAAGCAGATTCAATCCTACCATGTTGGTAATGGTTGGCATTTGCTGCAGGAGTTTTGTCTCAGATCCTGCCGTTTGTGTTAGCAGGGCAGCACATGCCGCAACAGGCGTGTCGTTTTCGCGCCGGCTGTTTGAAGAAGCTTTAAAACTTATGGAAATTCGTTCCCCAGTGCATGGAAGTCGGGTTCGAGGCCGTGGTGGGGCGCTGCGTGCGCACGGCGGGCGAGGCGGAGGCGGCGCGCGCGGCGGCGCTGGCGGCGGCGGCCGGGGCGCTGCGCGGCGCCGCCGGAGCCCTCGACGCGCTGCGCGACCGCCAGCGCGCGCTCGACGCGCACGCGCCGGCCTTCGCTCTGCCCAGGCCGCTCCCCTACCAGGGCACGCCGCCCGAGGAACAGGTACGATATACTAGTATATCGGACCGAGGCCTGAACCCCAGATTATACATTACTTATCTATGTTTTTTGTAGATTCTACAAGAACTATTTTAGCTTTCAAGCTATCCGTTTGTGAAAGTTTCTTTCTTAAGTAACTCCTAAAAGAGCATTACTTGCTATCACTTCCATAAATTAATTTTCCTTAAATTTTTGAGATTTAAGATTGCAGTAGTTTTATTTTATTGCTGTCTTACTTAGATTTCCTGATTTCCCTATGTATTTTGTTGTTGTATGTAGGTATAATACGGTTTTTAAGCATATTTTTCTTAATTTTATATTTATTTTGATTTTTAAAACATCCTTGTGTGCACCACCTACTTTATTTTACTGTTGCTGTGTCTCTTCTATCCTAGATTGTTTGGAGTAATCGCTAAGAGTGATCAAATCACCTGTTGTGTGTAAAAATTTGAAGTTTTAGTCTTTCCATATTTATTTTTCCTTATGTGTTGTTCAATAAAGCGTCTGTGTATTGCTTTGTATACATACAATGCAAACGCTTGACGTTGTTCATTCAGATACCTGAATGGACAACCTTAGAAACCCATGATGTGTTCCTCAGGACCAAGAAATGCGCGAGCTGGTGAACGGCGCGGCGGAGGAGCAGGACGCGGCGACGGCGGGCGTGGCGGCGGAGCTGGCGGCGCGGCTGCAGCAGCTGGACAGCGGCGCGCGCGCGCTCCGCGCCGCCTGCCGCGAGAGCGCCAAGACGCTCGACGCCGCCGAGGCGCAGCTCATCCTGCAGGTAACTACAGCAGCTGGACAGCGGCGCGCGCCGCCTGCCGCGAGAGCGCCAAGACGCTCGACGCCGCCGAGGCGCAGCTCATCCTGCAGGTAACTACAGCAGCTGGACAGCGGCGCGCGCCGCCTGCCGCGAGAGCGCCAAGACGCTCGACGCCGCCGAGGCGCAGCTCATCCTGCAGGTAACTACAGCAGCTGGACAGCGGCGCGCGCCGCCTGCCGCGAGAGCGCCAAGACGCTCGACGCCGCCGAGGCGCAGCTCATCCTGCAGGTAACTACAGCAGCTGGACAGCGGCGCGCGCCGCCTGCCGCGAGAGCGCCAAGACGCTCGACGCCGCCGAGGCGCAGCTCATCCTGCAGGTAACTACAGCAGCTGGACAGCGGCGCGCGCCGCCTGCCGCGAGAGCGCCAAGACGCTCGACGCCGCCGAGGCGCAGCTCATCCTGCAGGTAACTACAGCAGCTGGACAGCGGCGCGCGCCGCCTGCCGCGAGAGCGCCAAGACGCTCGACGCCGCCGAGGCGCAGCTCATCCTGCAGGTAACTACAGCAGCTGGACAGCGGCGCGCGCCGCCTGCCGCGAGAGCGCCAAGACGCTCGACGCCGCCGAGGCGCAGCTCATCCTGCAGGTAACTACAGCAGCTGGACAGCGGCGCGCGCCGCCTGCCGCGAGAGCGCCAAGACGCTCGACGCCGCCGAGGCGCAGCTCATCTGATATTAACATCAGACGTTCCGTGCTAAGAAAATTTTAAAACCAATATACCTTATGTGAATATCAGACCTACTTTTAAACCCATACGTTAAGATTACTGGAGGCAAAAAATCATAATTAAACATCAGTTTTTTTTCCTCAAACGTATTTTGGACAACTGACCTTTTTTTAAGTAAATCTAGCTTTGTTAAAAAAAGAGACAGCGATATAACAGCTAGATGGCCTGAAAGAGGGCATAAAATTTAGTATAGTTATAAAAAAAGGGATTTGGTGAAAATTGGATAAACGACCTATTTTGGCTCTG